>JAANYP010001136.1:123702-525923 GCA_020465985.1 Centrapalus pauciflorus
ATGAACATGAACAAGAGATGCAACCGATGAAAATTATGAAGAACACGATGCATAGATGGATGATGAACGATTAATAATGATGATGCATAGATGGATGATGAACAATGACGACGCATAGATGGATGATGAACGATGAACAACGAAAAATGATGATGCATAAATGGATGATGAATAATGACGATGCATAGATGAATGATGAACAAGTTGAACACGATGCATACATGAATGAAAAAATATGAACGACGAACATGATGCATAGATGAATGATGAACAAGTTGAACACGATGCATAACGAATTTGTGTATTTTTTTTGTTAAATGCATCTTTTTTGAACACGATTCATAAATAAACACGATTACGATGAAATGCATCGATCTCCATCATCTTTTTTTGAATTTGTGTAATTTTTGTTAAATTTGGAAATGTATCAATTGAATTTATTTAGCATTTATTATTTGATTATTTGTTGAAATATTAAAATTAATGAGGTGTGCACATTCCCCAAAATGCCCTTCTTTGTTTTATTCTATAATGCACAAAATGCAACAAATTGTCCAACTATTTACCCTTTTGCCATTAATCTAATCCATACAATTTTTTGATCTAATGGATGATATGGGTTCTTTTGTACCTCGGTGCATAAAAGTTCTCAATTGAACCTCCCTCTATATATATATATAGGTTCAATTGAGAACTTTTATGCACGAAGGAACCACGAGTAACTTTTGTGCAGCGGATAATTTACCAAAGGTGCACAAAGAGCATTTTTAGGAATACAAAATATATTAAAATTAAATATATGAAAATAACATATATGTAAATAAAATGTATGGAAATAACAAATATGGAAATTAAATCAATATTAAGTAAAATTTTATAAATCTCTCCTACTTTCTCTCTTTCTCCCCCTCTTTTTCTCAACCATTTCCCACGATCCCTCTCTCCCTCTCTCGCCTCTCCCCCACTCCCTCTCGGCCGGAGTTGCTAGAACGCCGCCGCTACCAAATGCTAAAGCACCCAAAATAATGTTGTCGTTGATGGTGGATGCGACCGACAACGGTAGCAAATGGTGGACGTCACAAGGTATGGTGATGGTGCTTTTTTGTTGAAACCCATATTCATCTTTGGCCTCCTTCGATTTTCATGGTGATGTACGATGTTGGATGCATATCTAGTTTGAATGATGAAAATGAATGATTTTCATGGTGATGAAATTGATTAATCATGATGAACGATAAACATGATGTATAGATGAATGATGATGATGAACGATGAACATGAACATGAAATGCATTGGAATAGATAAAGCCAAGATGCATCACGAACTTGTATAGATTTTGTATAGATAAAGCCAAGATGCATCACGAATTGAACGATGAACATGAAATGCATTGGTATCTCCATCATCTTTTTTGTATTTGTGTAATTTTTATTAAATTGGAAAGTGTATCAATTAAATTTCTTTAGCATTTATTATTTAAGTATTTGTTAAAATATCAAGTTTAATGAGGTATGCACATTCCCAAAATGATCTTCCTTATTTGTTTCTGCAATGCACAAGAAGCATAAAATTGTCAAACTATTTACCTTTTTGTCATTAATCTAATCCATACAATCTTTTGATCTAATGAATAATATATGTTCTTTTGTACATCGATGCACAAAAGTTCTCAATTGAATCTCCCTATATATATATAGAATCAGGTTCATGAGCGTACCTATGAGATTCCAGCATACCCTAATGTGAATGATCATTCACATAGTTTTTTTTTTAATAGACATATATAAGACAACATTATAAGACTTTTTTTTCAAAAGGAGCAACATCATAAATCTTGTGAATGGTAAAAAAAGATCATGTGACCATTCACATGAATGACCATTCACATAAATATGCATTGAGCATTCACATAATTTTTAAGGCCACAGAATGTGTGAATCTATGTGAAATTCATATATCATGCGTATAACATTAAATTAAACATGGTTATGTGAAAAAAAATTTAAAAAGTTTTTTAAGATTGGTATCTTCGGGTGCACTTGATTTCGAGAGATACTTATTTGAACTGACTCTACTCTATATATATATATATATATATATATATATATATATATATATATATATATATATATATATATATATATATAGAGAGAGAGAGAGAGAGAGAGAGAGAGAGAGATTATATATATACACACACACACACACACACACACATATATATATATATATATATATATATATATATATATATATATATATATATATAGGATATGGATCTCGTGAAAAGAAACTTATGGTGTAAAAATATGTGAAAGATTCTTCACCAATCATTTACTTCTATAAAATAGTTTGATGTAACAATAGAAACTTTTATGTTTGGAAACAATATGATTAAATAAAGGTCATATTAGTCCAAAAAAAGTATAATTTACAAATTAAATCAATTTCTTTTAATCATAAAATATCCTTCGCAAATTCATTCTTTAGAAATCAATGATTCCGTATTTAATAAATCAATAATCTATGATTCTCCAAACTTGATATTACAATACAATAAAACTTGATATTATAATACGGCAAAAGAATTGATGATAAACTTCATGCTACAAATACAACAAAATATGGATGATGTATCAAACTTGTACTACAATACACAAAATATCGATGATGCACCAAACTTGTAACCACAATATATAATGCACCAAAGTTGTACTATAATATAACAAGGCATTGATGATGCATCAAACTTGTACTACAATATATGATGCATATTACAAAACATCGACGACGTGTCAATATTGATACTACAAATGACAAATCTTTAAATTTAATCTAAACACAATGATGCACCAAATCATTAGTATTCAAGTGAACACAAAAAAGATTATGCAATAACCAATCGATTATATGTCACCGACGGATTGCCTCTACTCTCATAGAAAATCCAACAACATATTGGTGACTCGATTGTAACAAAATCAATGAATCAATTATAAAACCTATCAGTCACTAGATACATCAAATAAAAATTTATTGTTCAATCAATTATAAAAATTCATGAATCATTGTAAAATACATTAATTAATCAAGCGCAAAATGAATCAACTACAAATTTATAAATATATAAATTATAAACAACTTTCAATTCGAAGATCCGCCGATCGACCAAGAAAAACCATTGAGAAAAATCATAACCAATTTTCAAAAAAGTAACCAAAACTAGAATGATTTCATCTTCGACATCGACTTTAGATAGTAAAATGTTCATCAATAGTTTTATGAAGAGCATGAGTAAAGATAATCCCCGATTTAATGAAGAACAATTTTTAACGTCAAACAATTTTCGTTTTGTGTCGTTTAAATCCAAAGAATCTTATCATATTGAAGCGATCAACACTAATTTCATGAAGAACATTACAAACAGATGATGAAATTGAACCCATGTTATTAGCAACTGAAATTGAACAAGTGATGACAGTGATGGTGGAGGCGAAACGTTGATGGATGTCGAATGCAACAGAACGGAAAGATTACCTTCTTGATCCCTTTAATAACCTTATTGATCTTTCAGTTGTAGTCATCTTCGATGATGTGGTGGCTAGGATGCAACCTTGGTGGTAGAGGCGGAAGGACGATGGAGACCGATCATGATTTGGAGGATATAACTATCATTTATGTGATGTTTAGTATCGTGATCTTCATGCATGTATGATATTATTTATCGTGATACTCGTCTTCATCGATGAATCATCATAATTGTGATATGATTAATCAAGTGACATATTCATGCTCGAAAATATGGTATTTAGGTAAACAAAATGCTTTTAGTTAAAATCATTCATTGTTGTGATGCAGTAAAAAGTGTATGGATTGATTTTATTGAAAACCTAACTTGACTTATTAGATGTTCAGATTTAATGGAAAGTAATTAATTCGCTAAATCCTTACTATAATTAAAATGATATTAATTCTAGTAAACAATATTTCTGGTTTTCACAATTTTATATATTGAATATATTCAAAAACAAAATTCCTAATTTGCCCTTTTTATTTGTTTGACAACTAATGTCACGTGTCATGCTCTGATTATTTCTCACCTCTTCTCACCATAAGTTTTTTATCACCTGATCCTATATATATATATATATATATATATATATATATATATATATATATATATATATATATATATATATATATATATATATATATATATATATATATATTATATATATATATATTGAGGTTCTATGGGCACCACGATGCATTGTGAACCGGGGGAACCAAAAATGCACAATATATTATGTAAGGATGCAATAAGCGCATAATTGGAAATGTAAACAATTATTTAGTTAGATTAAGATATTTAAAATATTCTATATTCAAATAACCGGATATATATTATGGTAATTGCTAAAATATGGAGTTTTTAGTTAGGATAGATTGCATTTGTTTTGACTATCCATGCATGTCTTCATACGGTTTTCATCTCCACACCCTAGCTAGACATCCGATTGAAATTGAATTTATATGCATGTCTTCAATGCATAAACATTATTGAAATTGAATTTATATGCATACTGAAATTACCTTAATATGCATATTGAAAGTCGACGCATAATGCATTTCAAAAGAGATGCAACTCAAACCTTCATAAACACATACTTCGATTATGAACTAAACACCCTACCGATTGAACCCAAAACTAACTAGGGCATAAAAACCCTCAAATACGAAATACGCACTTCGATTATGAACTAAACACCTCAATGAACACGAAATATGCAACAACGCACTTCCATTTAACAAAATAATCGAAGTTGCAACGGCTAAAAAAAACCGGTTGTTCGCACGTGAATGTTTGCTTTTTCCCTTTTTTTTTGAAAACCCTTGAACCGTATGCATTGTATTTGTGTACTTGAAGAACAAATGTTAATCTATTTGAGTATGCATGAGTGATTTTCGGGATAAAGATGGAGGGAGGAATCTTGAGCGAAATCCGGAGCAAATACGAATTATGAAAGGAGGGCTAAAATCGCGGTATGCAACGAAGGAAGGTGAATTTTAGCTAAATGAACTTTCTTCCAATTTTGCCCCTCCGCGCGTGATATGTTGTGCACCGGTGCAACAAAGTTCAACTTAATTACCCTTTTGCCACTAAAATCTGATCAATTGAAATTATAGATCTAACGGTGTATGGAGGTTCCCAAGTTGCACAATGCATACAGGTTCCCCATGGAACCTGACCCTATATATATATATATATATATATATATATATATATATATATATATATATATATATATATATATATATATATATATATATATATATATATATATATATATGATCCAACAATATTCATAAGTTAATAAAAAAGTTCAGTAGTATTTGCAATAAGATTCATAAGATTTAAAGTCAGTTTATGGTGTGTGTGTGTGTATGATCTAACAATATTCATAAGTTAAAGAGTTCAGTAGTATCTGCAACAAGATTCATAAGATTATGGTTAGATTCATAAGTTAGCTTATGGTTCTTCACAATGTTCACAACGAATAAAGTGTTCACAAAAGATCTTCTGTCTATATAACACACCCACACACATACATGATCAAATGAGAAGTGTGAAAAACACTGTGATCCATTTTTTTATATATTGATTCACCAATTTTTGAATATATGAATAATGAATCATAAATTCAAATTAAATAAATCAACAATTCATTATTTTTTTTCATTGATTCATTAGTTTTTAACTTATAAATAACGAATCAGAAATTTAAAAATTTGTGATTCAATGTACAAAATAAATGAATCATAGTGCTTCTCACAATTTCCAATATATATTTAGCTTCTGACGATAACTTAAGCATACATACATATATATACATATATATATATATATATACACACACACACACACACACACACACACACACATCGTCGGGGGATGTTACACCTGTCTTTCACGACCTCAAAGGGATCCTCCAGGTCATATAATCTCGGTAACATCGTACTAACATTTATAGTTCGGAAGCCCATCATGTTGATGCACAACAAAGAAAATGGAACATTAAATAACATGTATACAAGCAAAAATGTGCATCAAATATACACAAGTTAGTAGAATGACAAACGAATAAGAAACAACATGCCTCAATGAAATAATAACTAACATAAAACAAATGCAAACATA
The DNA here is from genome assembly GCA_020465985.1 of Centrapalus pauciflorus. Lineage (NCBI taxonomy): Eukaryota > Viridiplantae > Streptophyta > Magnoliopsida > Asterales > Asteraceae > Centrapalus > Centrapalus pauciflorus. The sequence goes on from JAANYP010001136.1 coordinate 129,900, forward strand.
TAAATCTAAGTACTCACGGTGGGTGCGTTATTTATCTTTATATCAATGTTGTTTCTCCTTGTGATTTCAATCAGAATTAGAATTTACCCCAAAAAGATTCTTTAGTCAGTAAACACCCCAATATGTGCTTAACAACTCCACAAGGGACCTGTTGCATCAATTACGTGATTTGAATCAGATTCATATATATATATATATATATATATATATATATATATATATATATATATATATATATATATATATATATTCACACACACACGCAAACAATACTCAAAATTTAAATAACCATTCTAGGACAAAACTGGGTCGACTCGCCGAGTCAAAATCCCGAAGTTCAGAATTTTATGGTTTCGGAACATATGATTTTAAAGAAACTTGTGAAGCTAAATATATTTTCCCGAAGTTCGGAATTCTTAAAACGCCTATCTGAGTCAGCCCCTCGACTCGTCGAGTCAATGTCCGTTCGGGAGTCTGAGTCATTTCATAAGTCTATTAAGTCCAAGTGGTAAAAGCTGCGTAGTTCGGTTTAGGTATACCTCAGAAGTCATCCGAAGTTCGGATCTTTCAGAGTTGCACAAATTTTAATTTCATCATTTGTAGGTGAATCGCCAAGTCGCAGGTCTGCACATCACAACCTACGGGGTTTTCACCCAAATTTGCCAAAGTCGATTTTTTTGCTACATGCAATCCTTAAAATCGATTTCCCTATATATATGGAATGTTTTTAAGTTGTTTTCCATAACAGTAACACTCATTTTGGTCCAGATTCTACCCAAAATTAAAGAAAAACTTCAAGAACTTATGTTACGTATACCTTGATGATTTCCACTTAAATATCAGATTATATCCACAAATAAGCTTAAGCAATACTAGTGATCTGTTAATAATCGAAATGCAACAAAAATTTCTTAGTTCTTGCATTTTTCAAGTATATAAAAGATGAACCCTAACCCCCAATTGTCAAGAAAGTGAGTTTTTACCTTAAATCCGCCCAGGATCTTTCTCTTTTCGGTTCCTTAACACGAATCTTCCACGAAATCGAAATTTCTAGCAACAATCTTTAAGATATTTAGAAAGAAAATATGCGTGTGTTTGTAGGTGAAAGGTTGAAGGATGATGAAACCGAGTCTTGAAAAAAATACTATTGTTTGGTAAATATAGGTGTATATATTGAAAAAAAAACTTACATTTTTTTTTATTATTGATTTGGTTATTATCATTTCTTTTTTCATTTTGACTCATACTTTTTTGACGTATTCACTTCGGTCTTGAGTCAATAAGCGTAAGGGACCAAACTAAATAATATGTGAAAATACAAATGGTTTTATGACTTATATGTCATTTAATATAATTATCAAGTTTTTTTGTTCATTTATGCTTATAAAAGTTATAACAAAATTCATCCTACTTTTTATATTTTCATCAGGTTGGTCCTATTGTCTCAGTTACAAGGACCAAAATAAGTAAAGAAGAAATAAAGTATGATAGTTGAAATAAAAAGAAAAAAATAGAAGGAGCAAATCAATATAAAATGTAAAGTAGCTGAATTTTATCGATATTAACCTTTAAATCAAAAGTATTTATTAAAAGTACACCATCCTTTCGAGAAAAAAAAAAAACAAACAAAACACATCTCAATAGCTCATATCTTACCCATTAAATGCAAAATTGAAACATAATAAAGACATCCATTGAGAATTTGATGAGATTAAGGGGCCAATATGGGTCCTAACCCATGACAAACTACTTATTTACCAAAGGATTGCACTTTTATATTTTATTTCCCAAACCATTGTATTTTAAAAATTATTTACCAAATGATGGTATTTTTTTGAAAAAACCTCTCTTTCTCTTTCTCTTTCCATCTTCATTTTTAGTTTTCAACTTTTTTATTAAGAAAGAGTTAACTACACAAATAGTCCCTATAATTTATATAAAATTTTGGTGTTTATCCCTAAAAGAATATTGAATTACATGACTCTAGTTTTATAAATATAACAATATCTTACTTTTAGTCCTTAAAATGATGTCACTTAGTTAACTTTATAAAAATGTTTATTCAATATTTCAATTTTGTAACTAGTGTAATATTCCGCATTTTGTCAATATTTATCATTTACAAAAATGTATATAAAAATATTTTAACGATGACACTGGTGAATGTCACATTCATATAAAAACAAATATAAAAAATAAAGTCTAATAATCATAGATAACAAAATATTTTAACGATGACACTGTTATATATTTTGTTAAGTTGACATGCTTTGTATCAGAACTTTTAACTGAAATATTAACATTATAATGACATAGTTTTTGGTTTAACAAAATATATAAATTTGATACATTTTGAATTAGTTGTAAACTAAATCGAAACATATTTCAGTCTCTAAAATAATTGACTTACTCAACTTTTTATATTTGCTAAAATATTAATTTCATTTTATATCAATTGTTGTATAAAATATATGTTGGTTAATAATGGGTTATGTCTCGTCTCTTATTTTTTTGTAACAATGTATAGATAGTAATTACGATGGTTCCGTCGTCGTGTATAATTATCTCTTTTTTTCTATTTTAAACGTGAATTATACTATCGACTCAATTATATAAATTAACTATAATCTAACCTTTAAAACTATACTTACATATAAGTGGCATCCGTTGCAGTAATTGATATCAGACATATGATATGGAACGAGCATAAATAAATTTTATGATTAATTGAAGACTTTTTTTTAGAATATAAAATCGCATTATATTACGTAATAACCTATTCATTTTTAAAAGTTGACGGAGTTCAATTATTTAGGGATTAATGATAGGATAAAATTTTATTTGACAACCATTCATGTATAAATTACTTTAAAAACAAAAACTAAAATTTTATATAAAGAACTATAAGGACCATTTTTGTACTTTGCTCTTTTGAAATATGGAAGTTGAAAGAGAGAGAAATGAGGTTTTTGTAGAAAATACTATTATTTGGTAAATAAATTACAAAGTACAGTGATTTGGGAAATAAATTTTACAAATACTATGTTTTTGCAAAAAACTCTCTCCCTTGTGCAAATGCCAAAGGCCAGATGCTTTTCTTATCTCTATTTTTGGCATCTTTCCGATTTTCATTGAAATAATAAGCAAATAACAAAAAAATATTAACAACTTTTGTCAATTATATCATTAATAGTAATATTATTTACTTTTTATCATTAATAACATTAACTTTTATATGTTTTATCGTTCATAGTAATAACTTTTTAGTTTGTCTATGAATAACAATAATTGGTGACATGCAAACTTGTTTAGCAGGTCATCAACAACATTTTAGTTATCAAAAATAGTAATATCATTTGATATTATTATCAACAATAGTAATCTATCAAATTACATCCCAATTTATTTTTATATGTCATTTAATAGAAAATTTTTTAAAATTGAATGGAAAATGCAAATAAATATTACAAATACATTAGGTGGTGTAAATTTGTTACAAATGCTTGGATCGATTTTCCAACTAATTAATATCTTTACTTAAACTTAAAGTTTTTTTACGGTGTTTGGAACACCGATCCAAGCATTTGTAACAATTTTACACCACCTAACGTATTTGTAATATTTATTTACATTTTCCAATCATTTTTAAAAAAATTTCCATTTAATATAATTATCAAAAAAAATTTCAATTTCGCTTATAAGTAACTTTATAACAAAATTCATCCTACTTTATGTTTTTATTAGGTTAGTCCTACTGTCTCTGTTACAAGGACCAAATAAGTAAAGAATTAAATTATAATAGCTGAAATAAAAAGAAAATAGTAGAAAAGCAAAATCAATAAAAATATAAAAATAGCTAAATTTTATCGATATTAACCCTAATTGAAATCAAAAGTATTTATTAAAAGTACCATCCTTTTGGGAAAAAGAAAAAAACAAAACAAACACATATCATATCTTACCCATTAAATTATATTATAATAATAACATTTTCCAAAGTAAATGTTATTATTCATAAGCTATTCATAGAAATAGTAAAACTAAAATACTAATATATACAACTTTGTGTAATATTTTAAAGAAAAATTTTGTAGCTCAATTGGTTAGTGTGTTGTTTGTGATGGGAGAGTTCATGAATTCAAACCCTCTTTACTTCAAGAATATTGTTATTAACGAGGAATAGTGCCCGCGCGCTGCGGCGGGTTTAAGAAAATGTGTTTTGATGATTGAATATAATTAGAATGCGAAAAACAATACACTAAATTTCACGATAAATAGCTTTGGGAAAATAAAAAGGAAAGTTAAATGTATCAGTGCAATCTGAAATTTATAAAGCTCATATCTACAACATGTTAATGTCAATCTAAAAAAAGATATATCAACTGCTGAAAAGAGGTGATGTTCACAATGCCCAGTTTTATATTCATACACTAAAATGATGAAACGTAGTAAAACCTACTATTTTCGGTTGTTATCCCAGACTTACCTTAGAAGTTACTTTTGTCTTGTTTCCTTTTCACATATCTTAATCCTTTTATTTCTTTATCCATAAGCTTGCGAGCATCCACCAAAACCTGCTCATAAGACGCACCAACCTATGTCAACAAACGTAAAAAAACTTTCGTTGTCAATAAGGAAGAGCATATTTGAAATAGAATTAAACATCTCAAAACTGTTTTAAAATTTCAAACTACATCAAAACTTTTGTTGTCCGATGAGGGCTGTTAACAGAGGCATAGGTAGCGTGTGGAGCATAAAATTTCCAACTCTTTAACTTTTTTATATGGTTGGTGTTAAATCCTTGTATGAGAGGCTACAATTTTAGATTCATGTAAGTTATTACTCTTTGAAACAATTATTGATTTTTAGAAAGTACAATATGGACTTCAAAGCTGAGTATTGCATGCAGTTTTTAGAAAAGGGTATATATAAACAAAATAACTATGCTTATCAAAGGAGTAAGTAAATAGCATAATACCTTTTCTTTATAGTTGCAGCCAATTATATCAATTTTTCTGTTGTCATATTCTTTATTCAACTGGATTTGGTGCTTCCATCTGCATGGCTCTGTTAGTATATACTCCGATTTGCTCAACAGGAATTTAGCAAGCATGTTTAAAATACATACATGTATATATCAATCTATGTGTTTACTCCTTGATTTGATAATTTCTACCGGAGGCCTTAATTAAGTTAATTTAATTCTATGTAGGACCTTCATTCTCAACTTAAGGAATTGATTCCAGAACAGCAGGTACATTTTCCTACATTTATGGTTGTGTTGTCATTTGAACTTATAATTTTGTCATGCTACAGGCCTATTGTGTCATGTACTTTTGACATTTTTCTTGAATTGCTTTAGTTATGCACTTCTTCATATCTAAATGTCAAATTGATTCCTGTAGAATTCGTCTTTAGGTCTATATAACTCAAAAGTATCTTTTGACCACCAATCGATCTGATAAGGAAGGCTGAACATCCTCAAAAATTCAGCCCAAAAGTTGTACCAACTGCCGTTTGTGAATCTCACCTCAACCTAACTCCAACATGGAAAAATTTGTTCAAATTAATATAACATTAGAATACATTACAATATATATTCAGCTTCTAACTATACATTTCCTCGAGTTTTGGTGCCATCGAGATATTTAAACAAAGAACCACCAGCAACCATGAGGAATCTGAAATGATAATTACCTACTGCGTCCGCCAAGATGTCCAACGTGGTCCAAACCAAGATAATAAGAAATCTGAAATGAAATTGCAGAGAGTTCTAGTCTTGATGCCATATAAAGTTGCTTGGCTGTAATAAATAGTTTGAAGCTTTAGAAGTCTATCAGGGTACTTTATGAGTTTACAACGATGTAATAATAAATTATAAAAATCCATAACCTATTATTAATTTTACAACCTAAATAGACTTGAATAGACCAAATAAAAGGTGATCATAAAAAATATACTTTTGTTGGACCAAATGGACGAAGTATTATGATGACATCGTATAGAATCCAATAATTACAAGTTTTAGTTTTGTGTTATCAACCCAATAGGACAAACAAATGATCATATCAACCCACAAAGATATATTCATATTAAGAAAATTAACTCTTGCGAGATTACCAAGCAAGCCTTTGACATTTTTAAGTAACAGAAATATTAACGGATGTAATATTCAGTCACTGGCCGATAGTTAATGAAGAAGATAAATTGAAATAATGAAAATAGATATAGGGTTTCCGTGACACTCATAATGAATCATAGAGGAAAAAAGTGGATATACTTTGAGGAAGAGAGTTAAAGAGAGGATACCTAGCATTTCCAATCGTTGAAGCCGGAAAGCAATGACGCAGCTGTGAAATCTTGAAGGTGAAAGCTGTCATATAAACATGAAAACTGTAAAATTAACGCCCACTCAACCTTAGTTGAGATTAATCAATTGGATAATAGAGTTTTTGTGAGATTCATATTATTTTGAAAAGCAATGAAGCAGAAATAATATGTGGGGAAAGACTGAAAGAGAAAAAAAGTGATCATGCATACCTGATCAGGTTACAAAACGTTTATTTCTAATTACCCACTCAAACTGATGTGCCTTTATTTTAAAAACAGAAAAAAGAAAAAACCTTTTGAAATGGATATGCACTAAAATAAAATTTATGGATATTTGGAACTGCTGTATCTGGAAATTTGGATTTTTGTTGCAAATAAACATGGTTCTTGGGAAAATACAAAGTATATGCTACACGTTGCGAGATTTGAATGACTTTGAACTAAAATGTAGAGTATAATGATTTCTTTTATTGTGTAATTACAATTCCATAATTTGTATGTAAATACTCATATACAAATTATTGTTTGCTATTTGCATATTACGAAGAACAATGATTCTTTTATAATGAAAAATAAAAGAATAGTTTGGAAGTGAATGATTCAAATAGAAAATTTCAGGTGACACACTTTTGTCCAAAAAAACTCCTTGTTGAGTGCAATGTTTCTTTTATATTTAGAAAAATATGATACATTTACAACATAAAGTCCACCTTGTTTGTTCGAAACTTAATCACATTGCAAATATAGAAATAACATTGGCAACAAAAGCTAACTAAAAGTCATTTTAATCAAACACAACACTCTTGAGTGAAGCAATAACCAAAAGAATGAGTTGTATATGCCAAGACACAAATGAAAAGAACATCTGACAATGCTGAAAAGAAGCAGGATCATACATTGCCCAGAAACAATTTTAATTGGCAAATGGATGATTATATAAAAAAATCTTTGTATGGACAGGATGCATGTATATCTTAATACAAAGTTATCTAATAATGTCCAAATAAGAAAAGAGGCAATCAACACAATTCAAAAGACATTCAAAAAGGTTGCCGTTTAAGAAAAATCATATTATAAGGAAAAATGATCATGATCATTAGATCATTACCTACATAGGCTAAGCATTCACATGATACAGTCCAATCTAACCACAATAAATTAGATCAAAAGCCATCACAATATTGAGAACATGCATGTGAGCAGTGCCTTTGATTTCGAATGAGCCTCTTAATAGTTTCATTAAGAATTAAACAAACAACCCATTTAAAGTCTTTTCTCCCTAGACAATTGACCATGATAAGGATGTAACTTAACAGTAGTTCAGAAGACAACCTTATGCACAGACAGAAATTGAAACTAATATCATCACACAAAACTCGATTTAAGAAACATGAAATGAATCAGCTTTGAAAATCATAAGAGATAAGACAGTATCACAATGGACCTGACAATAAACACAAGGCATTACATAACACAATTTAAAATATGGCTGCACTTTGAGTTGATCAGAACATCAATGAATAATACATATCTGAACTCTAATTTTGTATCTCAACAGGTTAAATTTTATAATTCTGTAAATAGACTCTAAATCGCTTCTTATGATGCGTTTTTATAAGAACAATTTATTGATTTATATTGTAGCAAATAATGACCAAAAATACGATATATATAATTGTGCGATAAAAAAGTGGCCGAATATTAAACACCGTACCTGGCTGAACTTAAGAGCGTGTTGTTCCCCGGCGAGTTGGAGGTTACCGGAAACAAAGACAAGCATGCCGCCGGCTGGTCCAGAAGGCTGACAATCTACTGTAGTGATGCTGTGCTTGCACTGTTTGAAAGGGAGTGATGTCAACTTCGCTACAATGTTTTGAGATCCCTGTATCTTCTGACCTTCAAACGTCAGCATCGAGGAATCCTGGTAGAGATTAGCCAACCATGCCCGATTAGTATCGAATGTTGAGTAATAGTGCTCCACGAACGCCTTAGCTACCGAATCTGGAACTATTTCAGGTAATTCCCCTAAAACTCTAATCTTGAATGCCCTTAAACCATAAATTTAAGAACTCAAACATCATTTTACTCTATACTAATTAAGTGTCTCGAATTGTACCATTTTTGGTTATACACAAATTAGAGGTTTACATCAACATTTATCTTTTCAATTAATAGTGTAATTAAACTTACAACAATTGATTGATTTGGGTGCTAAGGATAGGGTTAGGATTTTTGGTTTTTTATCAATGTTTTACAAGAATATTTATCTTCTGTGATAAAGCAGAAAATCAAAAGCACCAATAATAAGAATCAGTACCAAAAAGTCAAAATAAGAAACACACAGGAGTGAAGTAGAACTCTAACTTTTCGTATATTTTGAAAATGATTCATATCGTCAACTCGTCAAGTGTACCAATTCCAAATTTGATTCGAATCAAATGATCGCTGCCAATATATCTCGCGGAGTTTTATTGGGTACGCCTTCTACACCGCTTTTGGGCAATATTGTTTTGTGTTCTCATCACAGAGGATAATAAAACAATTATACTTTCATCAAAGAACACCAAAACATGGTAAAAAAACAAAATCGAAAACCATGATTTTAGGACATGTGAAAGATCAAAAAGTATGCACATCCAAATAGCATAAACAAACATACACACCTGTAATCGATGAGGAGGAGAACATGTTCTCATCTTATCTCTCGGTTTTGTTGCTGGTGAAACATAGTTCATCACATCTGGTGTAATGTTACAAGCGACATTTGATTGAAGCATATTATAATCGATTGATTTCTCTCTTAGGTCTAAAAGTAATGAAATCATTTGGAGAGATTAGGATGCAACTTACTGTTTGTTGAGGAGGAGAAAGACTTGCAGGAAATTGGATTGGATCACAGGGGAGAAATAAGGGTTTTTGAGGAGATGATATGATGTATCGTGATTTTACTAAACAGATTTGATTGGATCGTAATGGAGGATGCCGGTGGAGATATGGATGAAATCGACTTTGATGGAACCGTGGAAGGTTTTGCAGGCATGGCAAACATGAAGTAAAAGCATGAAAGGGGGTTTTGTCATTGCGAAAATTAGGTCTGGAACATATGAAAGAAGACGGGTAACTGTGGCTGTGAACAGTGTGTTGTGAACAGTCTATGAACAGGATACATTTACCCGGTAAATGTTATTATTAGAATATTGAATCAATTGGTTTTTTACATGTTGAGTTAAAAACTAATATATTTTTATTTTAACATATTACTTTGACATAAATTAAACTAATTTACTATTAAACATTTCATTTCCTAAATATATTTTAAGAAAATATGTCTTCTTTCTTCACGAATGCTTGAATAATAATGGTCCTGTTTTTTATACACTACCTCAAATAGAATTGTATAATTATTATTATTTAGGGTTTATTATGAGAAAAAGCAGCATGTTTTCATGTTTTTTGCATTTTCGTCCCTCCATGTTATTTTTTTTAAATAAAAACCTTAAGTTATTTTTTTCTTTTTGGTTTAGTGACGTTTGGACATTAGAACCCGGTTTTTTTTTTGGTTTTTTTAACCCGGTCCACAAATTATAACCGGTGTCTAATGTCCAAATTTCACTAAAACAAAAAGAAAAGAATAACTTAAGGTTTTTTATGGAAAAACATGGAGGGACGAAAATGCAAAAAACGTGAAAACATGTTAATTTTTTTCATAACAAACCCTATTATTTATATGATTTTTTAGTCCCTCCAAACTTCAAAGTCAATTGTATGTACATAAAACAAACAACGTGAGACAATGATTAATGTCGATGAATGATTATTATGTTCATGAGTGTATGGAATTCTTTTTAAAAATATTGTATAAATATTTTTTTTGATGTTTAATAATAATTATGCAACTGTATTTCTATTTTTATTTTATATTGCGATCACTTTTTTTTATTTGTACCAGGTATTTTAAAGTAAAAAAATTTTGTTACTTTATATAAGTTTTTTTCATTATTATTAATAATAATTTACTTAATAAATTAAATTTTAATTGATGTTGTTGATTATTACTAAATGAAGCTGTGATGGATAACAAATTTCGAATGGACAGAATTGTATGGATATGAAAAAGTTAAAAATAAAACAAGTAAAATTGAAGATTTTGTTGATTTTTATTCCTTTTCATATTTTTTAATTGACATTGATATTTTTTTAATCTTTTTCAATATACTTTGAATCGAAAGTTATATTCTGATTGTGGTGGTGTGAACAATTTTGGAATCGGACGTTGTATTCAAAGTCAATGACGCATCATTTCAAAAATTGTAATATATTTAATAGAAATAACATAACGTTTTGCTTCAAATATCAAATATGTATGTTAATATGTTCGCTTTATATATTTTAATATTTTTCGTATGACATTAAACCCCGCCGCGAAGAGCGGACAAATTTCCTCGTATATAACATTTACCAAAGTAAATGTTACTATTCATAAGCTATTCATAGGAATAGTAAAACTAGAATAATAATATATACATGTTTGTGTAATATTTTAAAGAAAAGGTTGGTAACTCAATTGGTTAACATGCTTCTTATTTTATGAGAGGTCATGGGTACAAGCCACATGATTGAAGAATATTGTTCAATTGGTTTTTTTAATGTTGAGTTAATTTAATGTATCTTAATTTTAAAATATTATATTAATATAAATTAAACTAATTTTCTGCTAAACATTTTATTTTTTAAATATATTTTAAGAAAATATGTCTCATTTCTCCATGTATATAGCTTTTTTAAGAAATAAAATTTGAAAGATTAAATAATATAATTTGATTTTATCATTGAACTATATATTTTGATTTTATCATTGCACTATGTATATTATTAATCAAATATTTTTATTAACAATATTTTTTATTATTTATTTAGTTATATAAAAACAATAATAGAAATAATGCATGCATTGTGTGTTAATTTCTTTTTTCCATTATGATTTATTATGTGGTTTGAAACTAGATCAAACAATAAGATGGTTTTGATTTACACACATAATCAATAAAAAACATTGTAAAACAAGAATATCCAATGTTAGACTCCTTTTAAAGGAAAGTATGGAGTTGGCGGTGCAAAGCGGAAGATAGGTTAGAATTAGTTTTCTATCTTATGGATCTAGTGTTACGTGAAAATTCAATGTCGGAAGAGAAATTTATATTCAAAAGGGTTTTGATGGTGGTTGTATGAACAATTTTGAAATTGAATGTTGTATTCAAAGTCAATAACGCATAATTTCAAAAATTGTAATATATTTAATAAAAATAACAACACATTTTGCTTCAAATATCAAATATGAATGTTAATATGTTTTTTTTAAAATATATTTAAATATTTTTTGTGACATTAAACCCCGCCACGAAGCGCGGACAAATTTACTCGTTAAATGCAAAATTGAAACATAATATATAGGTATAAAGACATCCACTAAGAATTTAAGAATAAGGGACCAATATGGGTCCCAAGACCTAACCATGACAAAGACTCTCCCTTGTGCAAATGCCAAACGCCACATGCTCTTCTTATCTCTATTTTTGGCATCTTTCCAATCTATACTATATAAAATAATAAAACCACTTGGAGTTTCTGAACCATTGGATGGAAAGAAATCAATGGTCCTAATTAATGACAACTCATAATTGTTTATGAAATGTCTTTTATATCCTTAATTAAAATCAAGAATTATACTTATGCCAATTTTATAATTCATTTTCCAAATTTACTACCTTAACTTAATTACATTAAATTTTGAGAGTAATGTACATTTTTGGTCCTTGTGGTTTGATGGTTTACCCGGATTCAGTCCCTTAACCATAATAAGGTCAAATTTCATCCCTATTTTGCTAATTTTGTGCCCTTTTAGTCCCTCGTCCGTTAAACTTAACGACACAACCGTTAAATTTGTAAGAATGACAATTTTACCCTTTTTATTGAGACGTTTTTAGTCCCTATGGTTTTATTATTTACCCATTTATAGTCCAACATTTATTTTATTTTATCTTTATAATACTCTTATATTATTTATAGACATACTTAATTCATTATAAACAAACTTATTTTATTTATAAATATAGTTATGTTTTAATATTTTATTTACATTTACTATTGTTCGTATTTTATTTGAAATTTAACTTTTATTTTAATTTAAATATTTATATTTCTTTACTAATTTATTTAAAGTTCATCTTCTTTATTAATTTTAATTTTTATAATATTATTGTTGACATTTATATATGTAATTTTGTTAGTTGTGTTTAAGTAAATATAATATCGTCGATATTTTTCCTTTCCAAAGTCACTATTTCTTCAAAAATCTTCCAACCTAATCAATTATCAACACATAAATTATATTATATTTGTTGGATATATATATATATATATATATATATATATATATATATATATATATATATATATATATATATATATGTGTGTGTGTGTGTGTGTGTGTGTGTGTGTGTGTGTGTGTGTGTGTAATATTTTCAAGTATCTTCCAATGTCATTATTTCTTCAAGTATATTCACATATGTATATAATTTATGTGTCGATAATTGATTAGGTTGGAAGATATTTGAAGAAATAGTGACTTTGGAGAGGAAAAATATCGACGATATTATATCTACTTAAACACAACTAACAAAATTACATATATAAATGTCAACAATAATATTATAAAAATTAAAATTAATAAAGAAGATGAACTTTAAATAAATTAGTAAAGAAAATATATAATTTTAATTAAAATAAAAGTTAAATTTTAAATAAAATACGAACAATAGTAAATGTAAATAAAATATTAAAATATAAGTATATTTATAAATAAAATAAGTGTGTTTATAATAAATTAAGTATATCTATAAATAATATAATTATAAAGATAAAATAAAATAAAATAAATGTTAGACTATAAATGGGTAAATAATAAAACCATAGGGACTAAAAGCGTCTTAATGAAAAGGGTAAAAATGTCATTCTTACAAATTTAACGGTTGTGTCGTTAAGTTTAACGGACGAGGGACTAAAAGGGCACAAAATTAGCAAAATAGGGATGAAATTTGACCTTATTATGGTTAAGGGACTGAATCCGGGTAAACCATCAAACCACAAGGACTAAAAATGTCCTTTACTCAAATTTTGATTTTAATTTGTTCATCAATGAATTAATATTTACCTAAAATAAATATGTGTCATTATTATCCTTAATGATCATAGTTAAATTCAATTGTAAAAATTTGGATTTAAATGTAGAAGTGTAGTAAATAAAGTTAAATTTTTTTTAATTATTTTGCTAACAAGATTTAAAATTTAATTATGAATATGATAAATTTTGATTGTTGATTTTCAGATATACCATTTTTATATTTTATCATTTTCAAAATATATACACATTCACATAATTGAAGTTTTTTGTTTCTTACATTGATATTTCATATCTGAAGTTAATAAAAATTAAAAGAAACATTTTTTGCAAACACATATTATCTGTTTTTAATAATACAACTAAGTATTTTTTTATCTTTAATTTAACTAGCTTTCAATTTTTTAATTTTAATTAAATATAAATTTTATAATAATTTATTAAAATATAAAAAATATGTATTTCCTAAATCAACCCATGTAATACATGGGTTGATTAACCTATATATTATAATAAAACAAAAATAATTCATGTCATATGTCACTTCTACAATACAAGAAAAATTTATTTTTCCACCTCTTTTTCCAAATTTAACACTTTAACTTAATTGCATTAAATTTTGACTTTATTTTTTATCATTAATTAATTAGTAATAAATTAGATTTTGTAACATTTAAAATTAATGTTTACCAAATATCTTTCATTATTATCCATAATATTCATAATTAGATCCAAATGTAAAAATTTGAATTAGTTGTGGAAATTATTATTATTATGTATAATAAAGGAAAACATAAAATATCTCGTGTCACCTCTATGGTCACCAAAAAGATAATTACAACTTATAAAAAAAATACAATTTAATATTTTTAAAAAAGATAAATACACTCTATTTTTTAATCTGTAAATATTAAAAAAAAATAAACACAATTATTATTTTTGTATGTTTTTATTTTTAATCATATACATTTTATATAAATAAATTTAATTAAAAATATCCACGTAATACGTGGGTTATAAACTAGTTTTCATTAAAATAATAGGCAAATAACAAAAAATATTAACAACTTTTATCAATTATATCATTAATAGTAAACATTATTTAATATTTATCATTAATAGCATTGACATTGATATGATTTATCGTTTATAGTAACTATTTTTTATTTTTTTCTATCAATAATAATAATTGGTGATCTGTAAACCTGTTTAGCAGATCACCAACAACATTTTAGTTATAAAAAATAGTAATTTTATTTCATTATTTTATCAACAATAGTAACGTATCAAATTAAACACCAATTTGTTTTTATTTTCAAAGTTTTGCTAAGATTTCATCAACACCAAAATAAACCCAATTTATATTTCAAATTTTGTTACGAAAATTTATAACTAATTTTTAGTTTTTTATTTTCTATTATTATTTATTATTTAAAGTTTATTTAATCATATTGTTACTATCGACTAGTTTTTTAATTTCATTAAATTTATTTAATTACGATTTTTATTTTTTCATACTTTATAATTTTTTTAGTATATACTCTGATTATTTTTTTAAGTTATATAATATGAAAGAAAAAACTATGAATTATTTCGATTTTTACTTTTTCCAAGCGAGAAAACTAGGAACCATCCTTTTTTTAGTTTTTCCAAACAAAAGAATACAAATCGTTCTAGTTTTTAGTTTTTTCATATAAATGGGTCGTAGTTTTTTTATTTGAAAAAATTATAAATCAAAATGAGTCTCAATATGTTTCATTCGGAAAAACTATAAACCACAATTATTCGTAGAAACAAAAAAAAATGAATGGATCACAATTTTTTCGTTAGCAAAAATCTAAAAAACCGGAATGATTCATAATTTATTTTTCCAAAAAATCTAAAAAATGAATGTCTGATAATTTTTGTCATTCAGAAAAACTAAAAATCCTGATGGGTCATAATTTTTTCATTTGGAATTAAAACTACAATTTATTCAGTTTTTTAATCTTTCCAAATAAAAAGTGTTAGATATTATATTTCGATCTTGTGGATCTCTTTTGAAATAATTATTTAGTTTATGTTTAGTCTTGTAATGTTTTACTTTGTTAGTTTATGTCTTTTGTAAAGTTCAAGGACCAAATGTGACTTTCCTTGTAACTTAATTAAAGGAGCCTAGACATAGGCTCCTAGGGTTGTATTCTCTTTTACACGGTTGAAATACAAAGAACTTTTCCAGCCGCCATTTGCATTATTCTCTCAAACATTCCTTTTGTTCCTAATCATTACACAATTATTGAGTCTTTAATCTTCTTGTGTGTGATAAAGAAACATTCATGTGTTGATTTCTTCTGGGAATACATTACAACAATTGGTATCAGAGCTCAAAAGGTGGATTTCAACCTCCAACAATCGGATTCTGCTGGGTTTTATCATCTTCATCGTATTCTTCATCATTTTCCTCGGTTAGATCTTCTTATTCCTCATTCTTCTGCTGTTTTTGTGTTGTTATTGTCATATAATCATCACATTATCCTTTCCTACTGATTTAGAGCTTATTAGGTTCGATCTTAACATCAATATCCTCACATAATCGGTTGTTTTGTCATTTTAAAAAATATGGGGTTTCTTGAGTTTTTGATCTGTTTTTAATGATTCTTAAGTGTTTTGGTACATTTTATAAGCTAAAAAGTGTTTAAAATAGTTTTCCAATCAATTAGAAACAATTTTAGGCCAAAAATCTGCTTATTTCGAAGTCTGAATAGTTCTGAAAATATTGAACATCTGCTGTATTTCGGACCTTACTGTAGCAACTCGGACCATATTTCGGACCATTTAGGACCCCATTCGGACCTCACTTCGGTCCATTTCGGACCAATTTTAAGTGCACTTCGAACCATCATGTTGCCCATTTCGGACCATGTTTCGGTCCCATCCGAACTTCGGACCATCCGAAGTCAGATCAGGCAATTTAATTTCCATAATTTGTCTTGTGCTTTAATTTGACTTCTCATTTTGGACCAACCGAATTCGGTGCCCCTTCCTGAAAATTTCCTAAGTGTTCATCCGTATTAGACACTGTTCACCCGAATCCGGACCATCCGAATTCGGTTCCTTCATCCTTAGGTCCCATCCGAAATAGCACTGTTCATTCGAATCCGGTCCATCCGAATTCGGTTCAACCTCCATCCATCATCCTAGACTTGGTCCAATCCGAACCACTGTTCATCCGAACTCGGTTCCCGTCCGCAGCCACTGTTCATCCGAACTCGGCTACTATCCGAACTCACCAACTCATCCGAATTCGGTTACATCCGAAATTAGAAGCTTAATCCAAATCAATACCATCCAGTGTACTATTCATCCGCAGTCCAGTCCATCCGATTCAAGTTTCCACCTTCAAGATCTTATTCATTCATATCAGCACCCAAAATCATGTCTCGAGAAGCTTTAGTACTCGGATCCGAGAACAGACCACCTGTTCTGTATCCTGACGAGTATGAACAATGGAAGTCCCGGTTCTTAAAATTTGTCGCTATGCAACCCAACGGAAACCTTATGCTTCAATCCATATCTGAGGGCCCCGTTATCTACTATCGGGAAATCGCGGCTAGACCCGAGGCTGACCCCCCTGTACTCGCATCTAAGGTTGAGAGAGAACCAGCTAATGACGCCGAGTGAGACAGGCAACATGCCAATAAGAGGGTTGAATATCTGATCTATCAGGCCCTCCCCACTGATATTTTAGTCGGAGTAGACAACAAAACGTCTGCTAAGGAAATGCGGGACGAGTTAGAAGTGCAAATGCTAGGGGCAGATCTAGATGACCGAGCAAAAATTGAGGAAGCTAAGGCTAAGTTCACCGATTTCCGAGTCAAAGACGGGGAGTCGCTGCAGCCTACGTTTACTAGGTTCTGTGCAGTCCTAAATGAATTAAACAAACTGCACATCAAAAAGGACAAGGATGACATAAACATCCAGTTCTTTTCAGCCTTAGCCCCCCCGAGTGGCAGATTGCATGTCGGGCCACACGACGAGTCCTGAACATCCGGGAAGTATCGATCAATGTGGTCTTCAAAGAGCTGAAAAAGTATCATATGGATGTGGATCAACAGAAACAGATGTCAAATCAACTCGCATCTTTGCTGCTATCTGCTAACACCGGCATCAAACCCACTGATTCCCTAGCCTTGATCTCCAACACGAATATTCCGATTGCATCTTTTGCACAAGGTTCATCGTCGTCTCAGTACAGATATGCTTCTCCTCCGCGTGAGGTAATGGATGAGGAGGAAGCCGTTATTCAACAACAAATAGCCTTGTGGACAAATCGTCTCCAACAACGACATTTTTCCAACAAGACTAACAATCAGCTCTGCTATGACACCGGTCCGCGGAGGTACTCAGATGACAGAAGGGATGAACGACGCGATGATTATCATCAGGATGACTATCGCAGGGATGACAGGAGATACGATAACAGACGCGTCTATCGAGATGATCGCCGTTATGAAAGGCGAGACGATAGGCGTGATGATCGTAGGGATGACCGCCGAGACTATGATCGCAGGGACGAATGTCGTGATGACCGTAGGGACGACCGCAGAGACGATCGAAGAGAGTATGATCGTCAGGATACACGGAGAGATGAGAGCCGAGCACCTCACCGCGCTGGCAAGAGGCCGGTGGAAAGGAGGGATGACAGACCCAGAGCCGATGAACCGAAAGGCGCCGAAGAGCGTCTCTGTTATAAATGTGGGAAACCGGACCACTTTACTCAGGAATGCCAAAACAAGTTTGACAGGGACGTCGGCTACTATGAGCGGAAGCTGGTAGCCTCTAAGAAACGCATGGATGCAATGGCTCTCGTTGCCCAGGAAGACTACTAGGATGCTGAAGACACCGATGAGGAGGATGATAAGGGAAAGAACTGCTATATGGTTGATCGTCTGGGATTGGATCAATATGCCACTTCAATTGCTTCAGATTCAGACAGTGCTGATGAGGGGGAGACAACGACAAATCCACCAGCATGTCTGATGGCCAAATACGACGATCCCGAATGTTCATCATCCGATTCAGAGACACGAGAGGTATATTCCTGTTACATTCAAAAGCATGTAAATAATTTATCTGTAAATAGTGAATGTACATTTCACACACATATACTTGATTTAGAAGCTAGGTTACATGCTGAAACTGAAAAATGTGTGCAGGTTGAACATCTAGCCCAAACCGTAAAAGAGTCGTCTGAATTATATCAATCAAAGTGGTTAACTAATCACAATGTCATAAAACAGATGCTAATAGAAAAGCTAGATGTTCAGGATAGGAATATATACATAGAATCTTGTATGGATAGGTTATCTAATGAAAAATCTCTTTAAAAGAAGAAATGTATGTACTTTCAAAACAATTAGAGACAGTATGTATGGAAAATATAGACAGTTTAGAAAAGTATAAAATGATAGAAGATGAAAGAATAAGTTTGTACTCACGAATAAAGACCCTTGACGATGCATTTTTAAGAAGGGGTCAAACTGAACAAACTATTCACTTGAATCAGCCCAAAGAAACTAGGTTTTACCATTCTAAACAAGGAATCGGTTTTAATAATCCTAAATATTTGGAAAAGGCTCAAAGAGTTTTACCTTTATTTTATGACATGAATTATATGGGAGCTGGACTTAAATCTTTCTTTTTTGAGTCATCAAAAAAAGTTTTAACCCAAGAGGATGAGAAACGTGTTGAAAATAAACAAAAAGAAATACATTTTCAATATGAAGAACTTAACGAGAGTTATCCTTCTATAGTACCTACTTTAGAGGAAGACTTCTTGTCAAGTTATTCAGAAGCCGAAATGAAAGCAGAACCTGTAAAACCAATTCCTCGACTTTATATTCCTACAAAAGTTCTTCAGCATCAAATTACTGTTTTAGAAAAGGAATTAAAGTCAACTCAAAAGAAAGCACTTGATTTTCAAGAGCTCTTCTTAAGAGTGAAGAAAAATTGGTAAATCAAACTTTTCAACAATCTGTAGAATTAACTGTCTACAGAGAAAAATTTGACATGGTTTCTCAAACATTGAAAGATTTTTCAAAAGAACAAATAGTTTCTCATTCCACCAAAATCCCATGTGTGTCATCCAACAAAGGTAAGACTAAAGCTGAAACTTCTTCTATTAGTTGTAAAGGTGAGTGCTTAAAACCTTTTAAACCTGAGGTTTCTAAAAAAACTCAGATGCAATCCAAGTCTTATAACCCACTCACCAACAAAAAGAAAATTCCGTAAAGTCTAAATCTTCCATGCATACTGACTCTAATCGTTTTGTTCCTACAGATTATGTAAGAAGAGTCCCTAAAACCACCATGCAAGATTTTTCAAGTTTTTTTGTGAAGAAGGCTGTAATGCCAAGTGAATTTGTTTCTAGAGATAGGATGCCTGTAATATCAGAAAACAATGTGTACAACGATGTAACGGATTCTTCTGTTTGTTTAAAGTACTCTTTCAGTGATTTGTTTAATTTATGTCCAACTCGTTTTAGACGTCAAGTTCCTGAAATGAATGCTTTTGTGTCATATCCTGCTAAAAGAATTCACAAAAAGAAAATAAAAAATGTTGCATCATCGGCCACAAAGAAAAATGAGACTTGTCCTTTGCCGAGGCCCAAAACCAAAGCAAAAGTCAAAAAGGTCTCAAAAAGTCAAAAACCGAAGGTAATTTCATCGCCTAAGGTTCCAAAGCCTAATAAATCCAATCTTCAATGGATTCCAAAAGGCTATGCATCCGGACCACACATAAATGCTAAATGGGTTCCTAATACTGCACATGGGCCAACAGAAAGGGACCCATATTTGAGATGGGTACCCAAAGTTGTGTGATCTTAATGCAGATGGTTCTTGGTTACTTCTGATCAAGACCCGTACTTCAATGAATTGGCTTCTAGTTACCATAGACTAGGACCCGTTCTTCTGCTTGTCGGTTATGCTTAAACGGACACGTTTGGCTTCTGTGCACACAGCTCAGGACTCGGTCTTATTTCGTCATGTTTTCTGAACATCTCGGTTCAGAACACGGTTTGATTGTCAATAAAAGATGGATGTGTTTGAATGCATATATTTTTTCATTATATGAATTTATTTGTCTTTCAGAGTAAATCCATCTGGTATATGGATTCGGATTGCTCCAAACATATGACTGGGAGAAGAGAATTGTTGTCCAACGTTGTTGAACAATATTGTGGGACGGTAAAATTCGGGAACAACCATCAGGCTCATATAAAAGGATATGGGGACTTAGTCTTAAATAATCTAGTCATCAAGGACGTTGACTATGTTGAGGGATTATCACATAATCTATTTAGCATAGGACAGCTCTGCGACAAAGGATTAGAAGTAACATTTAGGGCTAAGAACTGCAGTGTAAAGAGTATGGATGACAAAGAAATCTTGTCTGGTTCCCGTAACTCTAGCCTTTACACCATAGACGTAGCCAAGCTCATAGTTAAGGATAGCATTTGCCTCTTATCAAAAGCCTCTTCAAAAGACTCTTGGTTGTGGCATCGAAGGTTATCCCACTTAAATTTTGACAATATCAACAAGCTGGCTGCGAAACAACTGGTTAAAGATCTCCTAGAATTACGATATGAAAAAGACCATCTTTGTGGAGCGTGTGAGAAAGGAAAGATGAAACGATCATCTCACAAACAAAAACCCGAACCATCAACCAAATGGGTATTGGAGTTACTTCACATGGATTTATGCAGACCGATGCGGACCTAAAGCATAAATGGGAAGCGATATGTGTTGGTTATCGTTGATGATTACTCACGATATACCTGGGTTAAGTTCTTGCGATCCAAGTATGAGACAGCTCAAGAAATCATAGATTTTATAAAGAGTGTCGAAACCCAACAGCAACTATCCGTTCAATCAATCAGATCTGACAACGGCATGGAGTTCAAGAATTCGGTAGTTGAGGGCTTCCTTCGATCCAAAGGTATTCAACATCAATATTTTGCTACTAGAACACCTCAACAAAATGGAGTCGTGGAAAGGCGTAACCGTACCCTTGTGGAAGCCGCCCGTACAATGCTGACATACTCAAAGCTACCTCCATTCTTGTGGGCCGAAGCCGTGTCAACGGCTTGTTATACACGGAATCGCTCCATAATCCATAAGCGCTTTAATAAAACTCCTTATCAACTCTTTCTGAATAAAGTACCTTTTATCAAGTACTTACGTGTATTTGGTTGCAGGTACTATGTGCTGAATGATAAAGACAACCTCGGGAAATTCAACGAAAAAGCAGATGAAGCAATCTTCATTGAATACTCATCCAACTCGAGGGCTTATCGTGCATTCAATACCCGAACAAGGACAGTCAATGAAAGTGTGCATGTCGCATTTGATGAGTTGGCTGAACTGGCACCCGAAGTTGATCATACAGGACCACGCATTACACAAATGCCTGGAGACTCTTCTACTCACTCTACTTCTTTTTCGTCTTCCGATTTAGTTAATTTATTTGATCCTTTTTACGTAGAATTTTTCGGTCCTAACGCTAATGTTTCTAATGTTGCTAATAATGTAGGTAATCCATCTAACAATTCAACTACACCACAAATTTTATCCGAACCATCTTCATCCACATCATACCCTCATCCATCAACATCATCCACTGATACATCCACAGTTGAATCTACTCCTGTAATACCCTCGCATATAATGCCAAACATCCTTCCTTCATCTGAACACTCGAAACTCGAACCGGAACCAGTGGTACCATCACTTAAAACCATTGACCATGTATCTTCATCCATCCCCACTCTAACCACTGAGATTCCATCCCGAGCACCTCTTCCACACGAGACTAAATGGACCCGAAGTCACCCAACCGATCAAATCATTGGTGATGTTTCAACTGGTGTCCAAACACGTAGGGCGTCTACTAATGAATGTCTCTTCACCTCATTCCTTAGTATGATAGAGCCCGCTCGTGTGGATGAAGCCCTAAAAGACCCAGACTGGATTGTTGCAATGCAAGAAGAGCTCAACTAGTTTGAACAGCTCAGAGTATGGCGGTTAGTTCCCAAGCCAAAAGATCGTACAGTTATCGGAACAGAGTGGATCTATAAGAACAAACGAGATGAGAACGGTATTGTGATAAGGAATAAAGCGAGACTTGTTGCCAAAGGCTACCGACAACAAGAAGGGATAGATTATGACGAGACCTTCGCTCCAGTTGCACGGATCGAAGCTATCAGAATCTTCTTGGCGTACGCGGCACACAAGGACTTCAAAGTGTACCAGATGGACGTCAAGACAGCCTTTCTTAACGGTGAACTTAACGAAGAAGTGTACGTTGAACAACCACAAGGATTTGTTGACGCACATAAACATGACCATATTTATGTGCTAGACAAGGCCCTCTATGGTTTAAAACAAGCACCTCGCGCATGGTATAATAGTCTCTCTAATTTTCTTATCTCTGCCGGTTTCAGCAAAGGTGTGGTGGACACAATTCTGTTCACGAAAAAGGAAGGCCCACACATAATGCTAGTACAAATATATGTCGACGACAGTATATTTGGATCTACTGACAGTAATTTCTGTAAGGATTTTTTAGCCCTAATGGAGTTCAAGTTCGAGATGAGTGTGATGGGGGAAATGAATTTTTTCCTCGGATTACAAGTCAAACAACTTGAGAATGGGATTTTTGTGAACGAGTCGAAATATACTCTTGACATCCTCAAGAAGTATAAGTTAGACTCTTGCACGAGTATCGCAACTCCCATGGCCTCCAACTGTAAGTTAGACACCGATCCTTCTGGGAAAAGTGTCGATAATACAATTTACAGAGGGATGATAGGATCCTTACTGTATCTGACTGCTAGTAGGCCTGATATAATGTTTTCAACATGTCTTTGTGCTCGCTTTCAGGCCGACCCGAAAGAATCACACCTAACTGCGGTAAAACACATTTTTCGTTATCTTAAGGGTACACCCGATCTTGGTCTCTGGTATCCAAAGGGAACCGATTTTGATCTTACTGCCATTTCAGATGCTGATTTTGCAGGTTGTAGAGTTGACAGGAAAAGCACGTCGGGAGGAATACAGTTCTTGGGAGACAGACCGGTGAGTTGGTCCTCCAAAGAGCAGAATTGTGTCTCCACATTCACAGCTGAGGCTAACTATGTAGCAGCTGCAAGCTATTGCTCTCAAGTGCTGTGGATGAGAACACAATTACGCGATTATGGATTCTCACTCACCAATATCCCAATTTACTGCGATTCTCGAAGTGCAATTGCCATCTCTTGCAATCCCGTGCAGCACTTTCGAACGAAACATATAGATATCAGGTATCATTTTATTAAAGATCACGTAGAAAAGGGAACGATTGAGTTGTGTTTTGTTGGCACGGAATATCAACTTGCGGATATCTTTACTAAAGCTTTAGACGAACATCGTTTTCAGTTTTTAGTATCCCATATCGGCATGTTGAATCCGCCTTCCAATTAAATATCAGATATTGTCTTAAATAATTCTATTTCAATCTATCATGTCTGAAATTCCTTTATTTTAGAAAAATCTGTTATTTAAATTTAAGGATTATGTCACCAAAATTAAAAGTCAATATTTCCTTATCTATGTACATCTTTAATAATTAATGATCCTGACAAATTGCTGTGTGGATTGTTCATTACTGAGTGGGACGCAAACATAATCCAGGTTTGTCTGTATCTTTATGGCTAAATAGGTTTAAGGATTTAATCGGTAAAAGAAAGGAAGCGAATATGTGTTTATTTGAGGGGGAGTATCGTTAGGATGTTAATTTTTATAATTCTTGGTTCTTTTTACTTTTATTATCTCACTTAGATAAAATGTTTTAAATTTTAGGCTGGTTAATTTTTAGATTTTTAGGTTTAATTTAATTGGTCAGAAAATCCCAAAAAGATTTTATTTGTTTGAATTTGTCAAAAAGTCAAAAATATTTTATCTTATTTTATTTTGTCTTAACTTAATTGCTAAAAGAAAATCTCAAAAAATAATTTATTTTGCAATTGCTTCCTTCTTGTTGAAAAGAAAACTACAAAAAGATGTAATTAATTGTTTAAAAATTTTTGTAACTATTTATTTTTAAGGCTCAATATATTTTGTTTGTGTTTTGTGTGTGTGTTTTGTAAAATATCCGGCGGCCAAAAAGACAAAAAGTGAAAAGGGCGCGGATCCTTGCTGACCCGACCCGACCCACACCCTTTAAATAGGGCGGGTCAAAGGTCAACACTTCCACTTCCTTCTTCTTCAAGTTTTCAATCCTCTCTTCTCTTTCTCTTCACCGCCGACGCCGAACACCCCCGTATCCTCCATTTTTATTCTTGAAGCTTTGTGGATCTTCAATTTCTTTCGTTTTTCTTGCATTTCTCGACTTCGGCACTCACAGGTAACACTTTTCTTACTTTATTTTAGCATTTAACTTACTAAATTGCATGTTTGATTTTCAAAATTTTTCTACTTTGTTATTTCGGTTTTTCACATTTTTAGGATATTAAATCTACTTTGCTTAGTTAGTTGTAGTTATATAAAGTGTTCCTTACATGTTTTTAGACTAGGATCTTCATTTTCATGCATTTGTGTCACAATCAACACTGTTCACGTTGCATGCAGCATGAACATCATTAATGAACTGCTGGACTTCGGACGTCCGAATTCGGACCAAGCCCCGAATTCGGATGTCCCACTTAGACAAAATTCCAAACTTTTTCCAACTTCAAAGACCGAATTCGGACACTGTGCATCCGAATTCGGTCCTTCAAATAAAGTTCAAATGTTCATTAAGTCTAAGTTCCTCATACACTATACATCCGAAGTCGGATGAGATCTGAATTCGGTACCCATCCGAATTACTGGATTCCAACCGAATTCGGTCCAT
Organism: Centrapalus pauciflorus; assembly: GCA_020465985.1. Taxonomy (NCBI): domain Eukaryota; kingdom Viridiplantae; phylum Streptophyta; class Magnoliopsida; order Asterales; family Asteraceae; genus Centrapalus; species Centrapalus pauciflorus. The sequence continues at coordinate 155,317 of JAANYP010001136.1, forward strand.
TCCTGTTCATTACAAGCATCCATTCCATTTCGGTCCACATCCGAATTAGCATCACCTTCCGAATTCGGACCATCCGCACACATCATCCGAATTCGGACAATCTAATCCCAGTATCATTCATCATCCGAATTTCAGCTGGATCCGAATTCGGTCCATCCGAAATCCAACACTTAACATATTTTTTCAATTTTTCCATTTTTTTGCATTTTCTTTATAAATCAAAAACCCAAAAAGATTTTCATTCCGGTGCACCATTGGTTAGAGTTAGGATCAGTGTTTGAGTGAAAATGTCTGTTCTAACATTGGTCTCTTAACGATTGACTGTGGACTTTATTCAGTAGAATTTCATTCTACTAATAAAGACCCGATGCTTTAAACAGATCAGGCAGTTTCTATTTCACACTTATCCAGACTTCATATCAATGTCTTATCATTTAAAGTCTTCTGTTCTAACTCTGATGCACTTTTACAGGAAACATGGAACCCGCAGTCATACTTACCATACCCCATCCCCCCATTCCCAACAACAATGGCCAATTACCCGAAGAATCCATTCTCCCTCAAGCTGAATTCGTTGAATTCATGCCACATAATTGGCAGCTTGATGTATCCATCCTCACCCGAGAACCCGAAACACTAGCCTTCGACATCCTGACAAACCACCCAATCTACTATTCCCTTTCCACAGCCATCTCCGTTCCCCAAATATACCTGCAACAATTCTGAAATCGGTTGAAATTTGTCGACGATGTCGAACCACACTTTACCACCACCATTGACTGTGTCCCAGTCAAGATAACCACTGCAGCCATATGCCATATTCTTCACCTACCCGCTGAAGCCCATTCTCTAAATCGCCTTCACTTTGCCCCCATTCCTTCCTTCCAAGAAACTCTAAATGAAATTCAAACCTTGGGATATGACGGTCCACTCACCAAACCCTCAGACTTCAGGACCAAGAATCTTCAGGCTCACTGGAGGATCTGTTTGACGTCATCAACAAGTGCTTCACCGCAAAGCATGCTGGACACGACTCTGCATCCGCTCAAGTCCTAGCCATGTTCGCTAGCTTTGCCTACGACCGACACGTGGATTACGCGGCATTCCTCTTCGAGGAATTGGGGAGAATCATCTGGAGAGGGGCACCAAACGAGGACGCAAATACATCCCTCTCCAGCGTTTTCTACAACTAATAATTCAGTACGCCATGGACAACGATGACGACATTCATGAGCGTCCAGAGGTAGATGTCTACCCAACAGTGGCGATCCAAAAGCTTAATCTGCCAAAAGGGGCTCCTTCTGTACCAGTGATGACAATCCCACTGTTTTGAGAGGGTTCGGGCATATATGAGAGTTCTATCCGGATGAGGCTCGATCAGATCCGACTGAGCCTACCCAGTCCGAAGGTGAGGTTAGAATGAGTGAGGACGAGGGAGAAGCGGCAAAAGTAGAACAATCAATGGGGTTAGGTGAGCGGGAGCTTGTGCATGTGAGAGAGGGAGGAGCAGGTGAGGCAGCTGAGACGGAGAATTCTGAAAGAACCTTCTCTATTGTAAGAGGGATCGAGGTAACATCTGAGGGTGACCACAGCCCAATCAGCCGGACAACCCACTTTCAGACCATTAGTCCGATGGTCGAATTCACCCCATCCACCCACTTAGCATCCTCTCAACCGGGTGCTACTTCATTCCACGGGGATTTACCACGCATACCATCACCCTCTCATTCGGAGAGCCGTGATGTTGGACAAGGTCACACTCCGCCCCATGTGACCGAACATCTTTCTCCCACGATTCACTCCCCACCCCCACACACATCGCACGACGCCTTCGTGGCGTCCCATCAACGAGCTGCCTCCGTGGTAGCTCCTCAAACTTCTGGATCTGCGCATCCCATTGTGGAGCCAGAAATGACAGAAGGAAGACCTGAAGTGGCTCCATCTACACCATCCACATCAGGCCATCTCCAAATAAATATCGAGATGTTAACGGCAGCTCTACGTGCTGCCGGTGTTGTTACCCAGGCTGCCCTGGACGCCCACAAGGAGGCTGCCAAAGAACGTCATTCCGCCCTTCTATCACTAATAAAGGGTAAGGGTGTCGCTTCTGAGGCTGTGCCTCCACCAGCGACCCGATCAGTCCAAATAATGATTCAAGAGCTCTCAGATAAAATAGACGCGCAAAACCGCCTAATCCTTCAAGTCCAGGAGCAACTAAACTCCCACATGGACCGTCTAGAATCTGCAGTGATCGAGCTCCAGTGCCGTCCCTAGGCTGAGTCCCATAAGAGGAAGCATGACGATCAGGATGACCCTGATCGCCATGAGGGGTGAAGCGCCAAAAGACTCAGTCTGAGGACCTAATGTTGGTCGTAGGGGGAGCAGAATCTGAAAGTACAGAGGTTCAGGGGTCAGGGGATAAGATACACGAGGCTCAGGAATACTTGATGATAGAAGACGAGCCGATGGTTGAGGGTCCAGCTCCATTAGATCAAATGATAGCCATGGTCGAGTTCGAACCCTTACACGAAAAAGTTGAAATCATTTTGGTGTCTGACTCAGACTCCGATATTGAGGACAACCAACCCTTAATCATCCCTAGGCCTGAGCCCGAATCACCCCAAAAATCCTCATCATCATTTGAATTCCTAAATTCTCCGCCCCCCAGCTCTACAACAAGAAATACTATCCTCCATCCAAGCTCCCCCATCACTAAAAGAATCCCACTTAGTCCGAAGCCCACCAAGAACTCAAAGTCCTCCCTAAGTTCAACAAACCCAACAACCAGGACCTTCAGAAACAAGGCGGGTAGATAGCTTTGATGAGACTTCTACTCAACCTGGTGTTCATGATGACAGTGATTTGTATTGGGTAGGGTGGTACTCGAGAGGTGAGGTACATACTCTGCCTCCAGAGTTGAAAGAGGAATTAAGACAAGAAAGGCGGGGAAAAATCTTCAAATTACTAGAAGCTAAATCATCAGAAATAGAAGAACCCCCCGTTCAGGGCCTCAAAGAATTCCTACAAAAGTATCCTCCGGAGCAGTTTCAGAATCCATTCTTGGAAGAACGTTTTAAGATGGTGTTCAGAAAGAAACCAGGGTCTTTCAGCAGGCGCTTACTCATGGAACTCACAAATGTTTCCAAAGCTGAACAGGCCGAATACAATCAATTAATGCTTAGGGAGAGAAGGTCCAAAGTTTTCAAATCAAAGATAAAAAGACTCTTGACCATCACCATGTGCAAGAGAGCAAAAGTATTCTACCCTGCCTTTCAGGTAGAGAGAGAAGATGGCACAGTTGAGGAGTTCTTCGAAAATGACTTGGACTTTATAAACGTGGACGACGTTGAATTCTTACACGACCGATTGAAACATCGAATTAAAAAGCGTCTGTCTCACATGACTGCCGTAGGTGCCCTCTTTCGAAGTATGAACCACCGCTCTATTATCATGTGCCTCAGAGATTTTCAAATGGCGATAGAGAGCGCGCTGGTTAAAGTTGGACTACGAGCACCTGACCAAGATAGCTTCCTTCTCGCCCACCATCCTGCTTACAGAGTCATCTTTAGAGGAGGCCCGGGTGTTATTTTTGTGAACCAGAAAGGATACAAGAGATTCATGCGCTTTGAGGATCTTCCTTGTTATTCCGACGGTACTATCAGAATGGGTAGAGCCATGCTTTCTCGAAAAGTTCAAGAATATGATGATCAACCAGATCCAGAACTTAGATGCTCACCGAAGTAAATTCAGGATACCCTCAGCGGCATCGAATACCTGAACGAACGGCTACACATGAGACAAGTGATTAGACGATTTGATGTCATCCTTGGGCTCCGTGAATCTACTAACCATGCCAGAGTTCCAGGACCTCCACATTGATCGAAAAGGGGGAGATTGTTAGATATTATATTTCGATCTTTTGGATTTCTTTTGTAATAATTATTTAGTTTATGTTTAGTCTTGTAATGTTTTACTTTGTTAGTTTATGTCTTTTGTAAAGTTCAAGGACCAAATGTGACTTTCCTTGTAACTTAATTAAAGGAGCCTAGACATAGGCTCCTAGGGTTGTATTCTCTTTTACACGGTTGAAATACAAAGAACTTTTCCAGCCGCCATTTGCATTATTCTCTCAAACATTCCTTTTGTTCCTAATCATTACACAATTATTGAGTCTTTAATCTTCTTGTGTGTGATAAAGAAATATTCATGTGCTGATTTCTTCTGGGAATACATTACAACGAAAAGAACTACGATCCATTCAGGTTTTTTAGTTTTCCTGAATTGCAAGAACTAGGACTCATTCATTTTTGAGATTTTTGAAAAAAAAATATAAACCTTTCCGGTTTTAGCTTTTCAAACACAATAATTTTCAATCCATTCATTTTTTTTTGTTTTTAACAACGAAAAAACTATGAATTATTCTGGTGTATAGTTTTTACGAATGAAAAATATTGCAACCCATTTTGATTTTTAGTATTCAAAGAAAAAACTACAACCAATTTAAATTGAGAAAACTAAAAAACTAAATGGTTCATATTTTTTTGTTCAGAAAAACTAAAATACATTATGATTCGTAGTTTTTTTTTTTTCGTTTAAAATAGTTTGAAAATCAAAATGAGTCGTAGTTTCTTTATTCATATTATATATATAATCGTAAATTAATAATTGTATATCATATAAACCGTAAATAAATAATTGTATATTATATAACCGTAAATAAATAATAAGAATAAATATTATATAAGCTTTAAATAAATAAATAATAGTAGAAAATTGAAGACTAAATTTTATTCTAAAATTTCACAATAAATTTTGAAGCTTAAATTGAGTTTATTTTGATGTTTATGAAATTTTAAGAAAATTTATAAAATAAAAAGAAATTGTTTTAATTTGATATGTTACGATAAAAATATCTTTTCATATTTTTAAATATTTTTACATATTTTAAAGTATGTATTATATTTAAATAAAATATAGACAGCTGATATATATATATATATATATATATATATATATATATATATATATATATATATATATATATATATATATATATATATATATATATATATATATATATATATATAGGCCTTATTTTTATTTTTGTTCCATTTGTGCGTTGTATTTTTTTTTTTTTTTTGTTTTCATTTGGTAATGACATTTTTTATTATGTTTCAATTTGGTAGTTATACTTTATTTTTATTAAATAATTATATTTATTCCTTTGTTTCCAATAAATGCTTTTTTTTTTTTACTTTGTAAATGATACACAAGTGGTAAAAATATTTACTTAACTTTTTTGTATTGATATTATAAAAATTAGTGATGTGTAGAACTCGAAACTTACTTGAAAAACTGACGAATTACTAAGAATCGGACAACATGGTAGGTTTCAGTCGATACAGCGTCGGTTTTTCGGTTTAGTCTCAAGGCTTGCACATCTTTTTCATAATATGAATATTAAATAAATGCATAGACGTTTACCAGTTGTACAGTTTTTCACGTTAATAAATATTTATTGGAACCAAAGAAAAATATGTAATTACTTAATGCAAACAAAAATAATTTATAACTACCAAATAAAAATAAAAATAAAATGTACAAAAGAAAATATAACTGACAAATGAAAACATAAAAAAATACAAATGGAAACAAATATAAAAGTGCGTATCTATTGGTGTGTTTTATCTTTATTTTTGAAATGATTGTAGTCTCAACGAGAACATTCCAATAGTGTCGTCATTTCTTGTAGTGCATTCATTAATTGTAGTCCCCATTTCCCCATCAAATGATAATTTGAAGTGTAGGATATTGAAATCGGTCATCAACTATTAAAAGTAAACAATTCATTGAGAAACATTACAATTAAAAATTTATAAATACAAGAAAATCTTTATGGATTAAAATATGTAAAAATAATAAATTAAAGAAGAAACGTGACTATTTGAACCAAAAAATTTAGGGTGCATTTTGAAAAAAGTCATCATGTTTTCACGTTTTTTGCGTTTTCGTCCTTTCATGTTATTTTTTTCTATAAAAGTTTTCAAGTTAATTTTTTCATAGTGGTTTATTAAAATTTGGGCATTAGACCCCGATTATAATTAGTTAACCGGGTTTTTAAAAACTGAAAAACTGGGTTCTAATGTCCAAATTTCACTAAACCAAAAAGAAAAAATTAATTTGAGGACTTTTATGGAAAAAATAACATGAAGGAACGAAACGCAAAAAATATGAAAACATATTGACTTTTTTTTCGTAATAAACCTTTTATAATAAAAAGTTTCACACTTACAAAAATATGAAATTGTCATGTCAAATTGTGTATGCTTTTAAATACAAAGCTTTAACAAATTAGTACAGATTTTTTGTTATAAAGATATAAAAATAATGTATTATGATACGCACATACATTTATTCACATGTACTTATATTTTTATTCGCGTATATATTATACAATAAATATTGATAACGGGCAATTTTGTTCTAGGGGCTGTAGTCTCGTCTATGGAACGCTTTGGTCAGGAGCGTTTTTTAAGGTGGTGGGAGGCTCGACCGCACAGGGCCTTCAATTTCGTAGGGTCTTACGATTATAATAAAGATTTAAGTTCGGACCAATAAAAAGTTTCTGCATTTGACGCATACACGTTGTACATAATTGCGTTAAAATGGAATTCATGTCAAATTTAATTTGATTCGTATTATTCATATTAATTTCTCACTAAACTTTTTTTTGTCGTTCACGACCGTTTGCCTATTAAAGTTGAGCCTCAAAATGATCAGATTATTGTTTAAAATATTTAAGAGTCTATGTTATAATCAGAAGCAAATCGCCTCCGAAATCCATGGTTTTGGTAATAATAATGTCGTCTAAGTTAAACTGAAAATATTGAGTTGGCAAATATTTAAACAAATGGCTCCCTAGCAGAACTAATTTGACAAAATGAGTATTGATTTGCACTCTATTCAGATGTCCAGTTTGCAATGATTGAATAGAATCGCGGAGCATCTATTTCTCTTGTTTGCTTGCAAAAAAATTATGGAGTTCGGTTTGACGCCGGTGGAAGATCGTATCTACTCTTTTCTCTTATATGCATTAATCCTTATATTTACAAACATTAATAAAAGAGTAAATATATTCATTTCTTGTGAAGCCACGTGTATCACCAATTCATTATGAATCGATACTTGACATCTATAGGTTTTTAAGTGGGAAGGGTATACATTCCTTTCTGCGTATCGTTATGTACACGTCAGCGCTACATCGTCAACTTTTGTCTCTTCACCCCACTATCTTTCTATGTTGGAAATACTTATCTTTCTATCTTCCTTCAATTTTTTATTTAAAAAACCTAATCAAATTAATTAATTGAATAAAAAATAAAACTAAAATATATAATTTCATAATAAATATTTAAATATTACATTAATTAAAATATAAATAGTACAAAATTAAAACTAAAAATTAAAAAATTACGAAAGTAAATCTAAAAATAAAAAATTACAAAAGCTGTACTAACTACTCGTCAAAGTGTATCGTTGCATGATTTGTCGTTTTTTGTTGAGTACGACTTCCAAAGCGGAACCCAGCAAGTTATCGTGTGGTGCAACGAAAAATTTGATATCACGTTGTTCTTGTTTTTCTTTACTCCCATCTATGTACGTTCGATGTTTCTCCTTCTTTAGTTCTTCCATCCTTCGATATAGTTTCCTGTCATCGAATTCGTCTTCTTGTCTAATTTTAATTAATTGAAAATCTTAGATGACTTGTTGGTGGTCGCTTAAAGAATATCCCTTTTTTTCTTTTAGGCGTGGGACTGCTCGGCCTCGAACTCGTCGTCATGGGGAACACCAAAAAAATGTCGCATCTGATGATGGTGTTCTGATCGTGTTTGAGTTAGAAGTTTTAGATTTTTTCCAACGTTATCCAACAAATTCATCCATCATTTGAACCAGATTCCATTTGGGGTGATTTCGAAGAACCTTCCATGCCGATTCATGTGTGAACGCTTTGTTTTAGTGAGTCACATTGTATTGTTCTTGCGTGTTGCGCAAGATGTCAAAGTCGCTTTTGTTGCTCCGTTGATTTCGCATGTTGTTGTTGAAGATACCGTTAAACTATGTCAATTTGTTATTCATATCCTTCCATTTAGAGTTTAATTGATGAGTGGTTTGGACCATTCCCACATTCAAAGTGCAAACTTCTTGAAACATCAAACCAAAAGATCTCTCCATTTTTTATTATCGTCGATGATTGGATCTTTGGATGTATCGATCCAAGCTTCCGCTAAAGCTTTTTTTTCTTCAGACGTCTACGGTTTTGCTTTCGCCGGACCTTTAATTATAAAAATTATAGATATCTAAGATTAAAATTTATAAATATTGAAAATTATAAATATCTAAGATTAAAAATTATAAATATCTAAAATTATAAATATCAGACCTTTTTTACAGTTCGCTTGGGCCCTGAATTAGAATTTGAGTTTCCAGAATTGTCTTGTCGTCGTCGTATGTTTGAGTATCCGGAATCGCCTCGTCCTCATCGTCAGATGCATGGTCGCAGTAACTTCCCAAAAATGAATCAAAACCCTCGTTAAGATCGTGTGACAGAAATGTGAAATTTGTTGTCCGGTTTGTTGAAGGAATTGTTGTGGGTAAAATGTGGAATTTGTTGTCCGATTTGTTGAAGGAATTATTGTCGGTAAGGTTGTGGGATTTGTTGAGGGTAATATGGTTATAATTGTTGTTGTGTTGGTTGAAACGGAGACGTTTATTGAGGATCGTTATTTCCTCGTCGTCGTTAGCTAGATGCGGGTTGTTTGCCGATATTTTGATTCATAATTTTTGGATGAAGATTCGATGATTTTTGGATGAAGATTTAATAGAAATAGTTTTAAGAGAGTTGTGTGGTGAAAGAATGTGTTATGTATGTATTTATAGGGATTAAAATTTTAATATATCACTACAAGGAAAATGCCTTTTAGTGACTGATTTTTGAGTTTTACTGACAGAACTTTTCAGTCACTAAAAGGCTTTTATTTTGTGGTATATGTGTATATGTGTGTGTAAACAGTCTAATAATTGTTGAAGTGTGTAAAAAAAACAAAAGAGGTCGTGAGAGGAGAGAGAGTCGTTGCAGCTTGTTTACTCACAGGGCCGACCACACAGAAATGGTGTGGCCGACGGCTTCTTCTAACGTGTCACCACCCCGCTCCAAAACGGGGGTAATATACCCTTCAATCTAGTGATAATAAATATATCTAAACTATATTTATCTAAATCGAATATAATCTATCTTTGAAATCAAACTAAATCTAATATAATACTCTGGTAGTTATTAATTATAATATAATAAAAATGTAAAAATATAAAAAAAATAAATACTATTCATATATATTTAGATTTATAGAAAATTAATAGGTAATGATAAATAAGTATATCATTATTATATACTTTTGTTTAAAATAATAATATTTCTATCTTTAACTTTTAGTTTATTATATTTTATATAAACAACGATATATTAAAAATATACACGAATACGCAGGTAAATAAACTAGTTATTATAAAAGGTATAAGATAGTTTAAAAATGTAGCCAATTTTATTAAATATTCCCTCAAAAATAGCGTTATTTGTTTTTTTTAAACAATAGAACCTTAGTTCCTTACTAAAACCGGGAGCGATTTGTTTTTGACAGTATGTATGGAATGGTTAATTAGTCTATGTAAATCCGCCCAGGTGTGAATCTCTTTCCTTCACTTGGATATCTTTTAAAAGCTCAAATCATACAATGGATTGGTTAAGTCGGGTGTTATTCACCTCTTGAAACTTGTAACTCTCTAATGTAGTTTTCTTTTAGCTTCTTGTTACTTTTTAAAAATTTCTCTTACCATTTAAGAAAAAAAGAATGTAATTAAAGAACAGAAAAAAAGAAGAGGGATTAAAAAAGACATTCTCTTATGACAAATGATATGTAACTGTAATGTTACGGGTTCAACTCTTGTCGGAGGCAAGTTGAACCAAACCAAGAATCAACATACAAACCAACTAATAAATTTCCATTAACAAAAATCCTAGAATAACCGGTCCGCAGACCATTACCAACATTTACCAATATTTACAAATGAAACCTCATTACAACCCTCAATGATTCTTCATCAACAGATGAAGATCATCCACTCAACTAGTTACAACGGATATAAACCAACCTTTTCACAATCTCTTTACAGAGAACAACAAACCCTACCTTTATAGGAGACGAAGAGACGAGATGGAAAACTAAAACCGACTACTTTGCGCTTCAGTTACACGAGGATTAAATTGGACAGATGATAGGGCACACGGATAGGATGAGCCAAAAGCCCAGAGAATATCAGGTGATGCATAAGTCCAGCAGCATAAGCCCAAAGCCAAAACTGAGCTGGGCCCAACAAAGAAACAAATAACACAATTAACTTGAACTAAACATAAAGACCATTTAACAACCCCCACTACACAAGTTAATTATGGAAATATTTTAAAAGACTGAGTTTAGTACATAACTTGTTATTGAAGAACAGACAACCCTTATGTAAGTACATCAGCAGGATTGTCAGATGAAACAATTTTAACAGGCTGAATGATGCTTGCAGTAATTTTTTCTATAACAAAATACAGATCATTCTCAAAGTGTTTAGTGCGATCGTGAAACACAAAATTGGCTGCAAATAAGATTGCATCCTTGTTATCCGAAATGAATAGTAACAAGTAGAACCCCAAAAACGTGTAAATCTTGTAAGACCTTAAGGATCTATATAATTCCAGAAGTTACAGAGGCAAGGACACGATATTAGTCTCTGCTGAGGACCGAGAGACCGTGGACTGCTTCTTGCTTCTCCATGATATTAAATTTCCATCAAGAAGAACACAAAATCCAGTAACAGACTTACGTAACGTAACTGCCTTGCCCCAGTCCGCATCAACAAAAACAGTTAACACATGTGGTTGAGATGGAGAACCCAAGAACCTTATTCCACACCCAACTTCATTTTTTAAGTATTTAAGCAGCCTAAATGCACATTTAAGATGAGACTGACGTGATTGATGAATAATTTGACTCAAAACATGTACAATATACGTTATATTAGGCCTGGTTAATGTAAGGTAGATAAGCTTCCCAACAAGTTTTAGGTAAACAGTAACGTTAGGAAGAGCCACAACATTAGCTGATTCATATCCTTTTGAACTCATCAAAGCACCGGGACCCAAGGATTTTAAGCAAGCATGGAAGCAAGCATGCCAAATTCAGAAAGAAGATCAAGACAATATTGCCTTTGGGATAGACAAATTCCATCAGGAAGATCAAACACTTCAATTCCAAGAAAATATTTTAAAACACCAAGATCTTTTATTTGAAACCTTTTACTCAAAACAGTTTAAAATTTTCAATTTCCTTGGGGTCATTTTCAGTAATAACAATGTCATCCACATAAACAAGTAAGGAAATAAACAACATGTTGGGAATTCGCATAGGTTTTTCATAATAAATAAATTATAATCGTATTAAACGCACAACAGAAACTTTTTAAAAATTACGAATTCTGTACACGAATCATCAAGTATACATAAGATAAGTAACGTCAAAGCATATAAAAATTGTACATTTGTAGTTGAACACAAAAATACACAAACAGGACGCTCTCGGTATCCACCGGTGATGACACGATTGAGTGGCGCCAAATATGCGATCAAACATACGAAAAACGAGGAAAACCAAACGCTTTTGATTTGATTTCTCTTTCGGCTGATTGCTTTATGAAACACACATATCAACGTAATATAATCATTAATGGGGTTACAGTAGATTAATCATAATTAACATGGTCTTAAAGAAAATCGAGCATGACCCGTTCCCACGGAGTCAATATCCCTGTTTGGTTATAAACCATCACTTTGAATCATAAGATGAATTTATAAAATACTTTTAAGTAGTTTCGATTATTACCATCAACCAACAGACATTAAGTGAATCCAAGTGCACATTTACTAGTTTGGTAGGTAATCTACCCCAAAATTCATACCATAAATTGCAGCGTTACCAGAAGGTACTTCAAGGCTGCCCAACTAAGTCTTGGGATCAAATCCAACAAACTCCTTCCCTTTACTAACTTCTCCTGTAATACATGTAATGTGAGGGGTTAGCAAATAAAATTTGCTAGGTGAGTTACTAGATCGATATGGAGTGTAAAACATACAACATGTATTAATGTTAAAATGATTATAAAATGACAAGTGCAATATCTTTTTAATAAAACAGGATGAGCATAGCCCACATAATGCATAGGTCGTGAGCATAACCCGCTAACTCGCCGTAGCCAACCAACCGGCTTCCATGTCAAGTGGTGCAACTCCAACCGGCGCCCAAAGTCCGGCCACCTACCCGCGAGCTCATGCAGTGTAGAAATTTGTATGCACAAACACAAAGTAAGGCGCTTGATAATAATAATGATAACCTGGACGTCCAGTGAGGCTAATGAAATGAACATAGCTCACAATGGGTTAATCAAGTATGTATGGTTAAGTATGAAATGAATGATTATCATGCATAGCATGGAAGTCAATGTATGTAACTGGAGATATCAAATAAGGTATGATGGCCATAGGCCATGATCAAGTAATAATACTTGTTGGTATCCAATGTAATTAATTACTTATTTAACTTATATGAAATAGGTTCAGTTTATTATTAACGACAATTTTATTATTATTTAATTAATATTTGATTATCGATTTTAACTAACACCTTTTAATATTTCTTAGATGATAAGCATACTTGATATTACAAGTTTCTTTCAGTAATATATTACGGAACCGCCAGGCTTAAGGGCCTATACGCGATCCTCAACAAATTTTAATTTTTGAGAATTACCCAGAAGAAAATAAGCTCAACTAATTGGACACCCAGACTTAAGTATAAATTAAATTTTTTGGTCAATCTCAGAAATTTTTCATTTCAGTTGCATTAACAGCAACTATCGTAAACAAATAGCCTCCATTTTAAAGGGATTTGATAGTACTCCCTCCTCGGATATGATATGCCCAAAAATTGAACCTATTTAAATTTAGGTTTAATACTTAGCATATTGAGTGTATTTGAAATATGTGACGCTAATTATAGCGATTATTGTAACACCCCTCCCGATCCCAGAAATGTCACGTTAACCCAATATCATAAGTGGCAGTCACGCAAGAATCTATAACACACATGTCATAGGGTAATGCAGATTCTGGCTAATTTAAAACTTTATTCACAAAGGTTAAACACGTTTCAGTACATTCGCAACCCAATTAAACTAACCATAACAACACTGACAATCAGGCACATAACTGATACCGCCCCATACAATATTAAACATTACACAATCAAACAACAGATCTTCAAGTCAGTCCCGAACCTATCTCTGCGGCTGCTGAGGTCCCTTCTGATTCCCTTAACATGTTAGACTCGAAGACATGAGCTATAAAGCCCGTGAGCACACGAGGGTTTGACACTGCACATAAGCACATAACACATAGCATACACAATCCCTGTCCCGGTTACCCAGCATGCATCTCAGGTATAAAGGCACAAGTATGAGATCCGAATGCACACACAATCCCGGTGGGGGACCCTTCCCCGGCCGACACACCGCACATAGCAATGGTCAGCAATACCCTGTAGCACGGAAGCTACCCGGCTACAGGCCCTGCCGTATCTATACGCCCCAAGGACTGTTAGGGACAGTCAACCCGCGCAATCCCTTTCGCGACTCATCGTCCGTATGGGACTCATCACGGACTCCCGGAATCGATCTCGTATACCATACATAACAAGTATAAGGAAATAGAATATACTTGAGGTTCACGTCCCTGTCTCATATATACAACACACAAAGATAATAGCGACACCGGTAAATACTCAAAGGAAAGCGCGCGTTTAGAAAAGAACTCGAGTAGTCACCTGACTGATTTCCCGAATTCTGAATTCCCTGATCAAACCCGGCTCGAGGTCTGCTAGTCCTTGTAACACACGGATCCCCAACGATCAATCACAATTCCGACTAGCACATATCACATATCACAACAATTTGGACTCGACTCAAACCCGACAACCCCATGGAATCCGAAATCCAACCGATACCCGAAACCCAAACGAAACCCGACTCAAGGCAATCCCAATGAGACCCCAAACCCCAACAAACTTAGCTCGAACAATCTCGAAGGAACCCGACTCGATTTAACACGAAAATCCCTTTCATGAGACTCAATTCGGAATTCCCCAGCAGTCTACGGCTCGCGCCGCTACGCCCCTGGTGGTCGCGCCGCGACACCGCGAAAACCCTCATCCCTGTTCTGCGATTTCAGCTCTGCCCAGGAGTATCAACTCCTTTCAAACACGAATTCAACCACAACACTCTCAAAATCCATACATAACTCGACCACAACAGATTTACAATCAATTCCCCAACTTGGGTACTACACACCTCAATTTCTACAAGAAAAGCAAGAGTTCTTACCTCCTTTGAGCTCAAGAACACAGATGATGAAGATGGTGAAGTTGATTCCCAATTCTCACAACCAAATCTGGAGCTAAAGATGACTTCTTGCTGCTGGGTAGTCTCACAAACACACACACAACACTTTTAGGGTTCACACAATGGATAAGGGAGAAAGGAAAGCACCCTTATGTACGTTTCTATTTTTAGCCGGTCCCGAACCCAATATCACATTTTCAATATTTATGTCCATTTAACCCATATAATCCTGTGATCCCAAAAACATAATCCATCCGCTAAAATTATAACCCGATGACACGCAAGCCCAATCCCGACACGTATTAATCCACGAAACGGGACATAATTGGACCAACCCAATATTAATAAGATAATTATCCACTAAAATAATTACACGTACTAGGTCCAAAAGACGGATGTTACAAATCCTCCCCTCTTAAAGAGATTCCGTCCCGGAATCTATCAAGAACTCTAAAACAGGTGAGGATATCTCGATCGCATCTCAGACTCGGGCTCCCAGGTGGCCTCGGGGCCTCGGGGTGCTCCACATATCGCAGCTGGTCGTCGACTGTAATCTCGGATAGGGGCACATACTGACTCACGTGAAAAGTATCATGCACGCCGGCTAACTCTGAAGGCAATCGCAGTCGATAGGCCTGATCCCGGACCCTGTCAACGATCTCGAACGACCCGATATAACGCGGACTTAGCTTCCCACGATGTCTGAACCAGATGACCCCTTTCCACGGCGACACCTTAAGCAAGACTCGATCCCCAACATTGAATTCCAGCTCTTTTAAACGGCGATCGGCATAGCTCTTCTGACGGCTCTGGGCGACCCTCATATGCTCTCGAATCATGGCCACCTTGTCACTAGTCTCCTGTAACAGCTCCGACCCGCTAATAGGTTGCTCATCGACCTCGCCCCAACACACTAGGTCAGGCATTTGCGCCCATATAGTGCCTCAAATGGAGCCATCTTAATCGTGGCGCGATAGCTATTTTTATAAGCGAACTCGACTAATGGCAAATGCACGTCCAGTTACCACTGAAGTCAATAGCACACGCTCGCAACATATCCTATAGGGTCTGATTGGTGCGCTCGGTCTTCCCGTCAGTCTGCGGTCTGTATGCCGTGCTTAGTTGAACCCTAGTGCCCAATTCCCGCTGGAAGCTCTGCCAGAACCGAGACGTAAACCGCGTATCCCTGTCCGAAGAAATCGACATCGAAATCCCATGCCGCGATACTACCTCATTGATGTAAAGTCTCGCTAACTGATCCATGATGATAGTGCCCCGGACGGCTAAGAAGTGCGCACTCTTCGTTAGTCGATCCACTATGACCCAGATCATATCATTCCCGCGGACCGTGCGTGGAAGTCTCACAATGAAATACATCGTAATATGGTACCACTTCCACTCGGGGATCTCTAACGGCTGTAGATGACCGTGCGACTTCTGGTGCTCGGCTTTGACCCTCAGACACGTCATACACTGTTCAACATACCGACCCACATCCCTTTTCATTCCCGGCCACCAGTAGAAATCACGGAGATCATGGTACATCTTAGTACTCCCTGGATGTACGGATAACCTCGATGGGTGAGATTCATCAAGAATTAACTGCTGCAGATTCCCGACCTTTTGGACCCAAACCCTATCATGAAACAGATGTAACCCACGATCGACACTGATCAACGAATCAAGCTGCCCGGTCAGACGTTCCCGCTTCAGATTATCACCCCGCAGGCACTCCTGTTGCGCTAGTCTCAGACTGTCCGTCAATGTCGAGGTAATCTCAAGCCTCGAGGCCCTAGATATCACAGTCTGGCCGCATGCCCTACGGCTCAGCGCATCAGCTACCACATTAGCCCGACCCGAGTGGTACTGAATCTCACAATCGTAGTCCTTAAGCAACTCAAGGCTACGACGCTGTCGCATGTTCAACCCTTTCTGGCTGAACGGATACTGAAGGCTCTTATGGTCAGTGTACACAATAAACCGAGACCCATACAGATAATGGCGCCAAATCTTCAATGCAAACACAATGGCGTCTAACTCTAAATCATGTACGGTATGGTTCTCCTCATAAGTCTTCAGCTGGCGCGATGCATATGCAATCACTTTCCCCCGCTGCATCAAAACACAGCCCAAACCCGATCCTGAAGCATCACAATATACCACGAAATCGTCGGTACCCTCCGGCAAGGCCAACACTGGAGCCTGACACAACCAGGTCTTCAGCTCCCTGAATGCACGCTCCTGTTCCTCGGACCACTCGAACGGAACGGACTGCCGTGTCAATCTCGTCAACGGCAAGGCAATCCTCGAAAAGTCCTGGATAAAGTGTCTATAATACCCGGCAAGACCCAGAAAGCTATGAATCTCGGGCACTGACTTCAGAGGCTCCCAACTCATCACTGCCTCAATCTTGGCCAGATCCACTTTTATACCCTCGGCACTGACCACATGTCCCAAAAACTGTACCTCTCGCAGCCAAAACTCACATTTGGACAGCTTCACGTACAATTTCTCTCTGCGCAGCACAGTCAAAACCTCTCGGAAGTGCTGCTCGTGGTCCCCAGTGCTCCTCGAGTAGATCAGGATGTCATCGATGAACACGATCACGAATCTATCCAACATAGTTCTACACACCTTATTCATCAAATCCATGAAAGCGGCGGGTGCGTTAGTCAATCCGAATGGCATTACAAGGAACTCGTAGTGCCCATAACGAGTCCGGAACTCTGTCTTTGGCACGTCTTCATCTCTGACTCTCAACTGATGGTACCCAGATCACAAGTCGATGTTGGAGAAGAAACTCGATCCCTGGAGCTGATCAAATAGATCATCAATACATGGAAGCGGATAACGATTCTTCACCGTCACTTTATTCAATTCCCTGTAGTCGGTACACATTCGCATGCTGCCGTCCTTCTTTTTCACAAATAACACCGGCGCACCCCACGGTGACGAGCTCGGACGGATGAATTTACTATCCAAAAGCTCCTGCAACTGAGACATCAACTCTCGCATCTCTGTCGGTGCCAGCCTATAAGGCGTCTTCGCAATTGGCACCGCCCCAGGAACAAGATCTATTCGGAACTCCACTTGGCGATCTGACGGTAACCAAGGCAACTCCTCTGGGAATACCTCAGGGAACTCACGAATCCCTGGAATATCCTCTAAGGTCTTCTTTTCCTTCCTGCGTCAACTCCATAAGATAGGAAGGTCTCGCACCCTTTAGAGACATATCGCTGAGCCCCGGCCATAGACACAACCCAATATCTCCTTTGCGACGCTCCCCATACACAATAACGCTCTCACTGTCATAAATGGGCATACAGATGATCTTCTTAGCACACAGAATATCAGCCCGTCTGGCAGTCAACCAGTCCATAACCACAATAACATCGAAGCTACTGATCTCAATCGGCAGCAAATCGATCATAAACCGATGGGAATCTATCTCTAAAACACAATCCCGATAAACCCGACCCACTAACATCGAACTCCCATCAACCCTCTCGACAATCAAAGGAATAGACAAAGGAGAAGGAAACACACTAAAATAGGCACAAAAGAAAACAGACACATAGGAGCGATCGGCCCCAGAGTCAAACAATACACGAGCTCGAAGTCCGTTAAATATATACGTACCCGAAACAACATCTGTGGCATCCCGTGCCTCCTCGGCTGTCGCCTGAAATACACGCCCTCAGCCCCTCGGAACAGAATCAGGGCGGCTGGACGACGACGGCTCTGCCCTGGCCCCACTCGAGCTAGCCCCCTGAACTGCCGGTCCCGGCTCCGGACAGTCTCTAACCCGGTGTCCCGGCCTCCCACACTGGAAACATAATTGCTCGGGAACTGTACAAACAGTCGCGGCGTGGCCCTGCTGACCGCATCTATAACACCGCGGTAAATCTGAAAAACACTGCCCAGAATGGCGCCGATGACACTTCGGGCACTCCCGATCCCCATACGAACTTTCAACATGGCTACCAGATGCTTGGGACTCCTGCCCGACACCACTTTGACTCTGAGCCCCGGACCCCTGACTCTGGCCCTGACGTCTCGACCGGCGGTCTCGGCCTCTATCTCTGTCACGTCTCTGCCCCGACCCTTGCCCTGAACCCTGCCCCGAAAACTGCTACTGATCACTAGGGGCGTCCCCGGAGGACCTCCACACACTAGTCGGCTGCTCTGATTCCCGGTGCGCTGTCTCTGAGAAGAGGGCTTCTCCCTCTGCTTAAGTATCTCTCGCTCCCTCATGCGGGCCATCTCAAGGGCTCTAGCAAACGTAGGGGTATCGTGCAGCCCCACAAACTCTCGAATATCAGATCGAAGGCCCTCGATAAATGCATCGGCCTTACGGACCTCTGTGTCGACGTCCTGAGGCACAAACTGTGAGTACTCGTTAAACCGATCAACATACTGCTGGACGGTCATACTGCCCTGCTGCAAATGGAGAAATCGACGCTCCATCTCTCGTCTCTCATCCCGAGGAATATACTGGAGCTCGAACAGTGCCCTGAACTGCTCCCAAGTCATGGCATATGCGGCGGACTGGGTCATCGAAGAATCAATCGATTTCCACCACTGTGAAGCCCCGCCCCGCAACTGATATGCAGCATAACCTACCATGTCTCTAGGATCAACATGGGCTACCCGGAAGGCAGCCTTAATCTCACGCTCCCAGGCGATAGCCGCCCCCGGTTCGCCATCTCCCCGGAACTGCGTTGGGGCGCCCGTCATGAAGTCCTTAAAGGACCCGCCCCTATGAGAAGATGAAGAAGCTCCACCCCCTGACTCGGTCTCAGTATGCCGAACAACTGGCCCCACATTCTGACCCTGTTCCTCTCTTGCTCTTTCTGCTCTTTGTAAAACTCGGTAAGGACCTCTAACAGCTCTAATTTTCGAATGTACTCGTCACTAGGCAGCTTACCCGCGCCCGATCCCTAACCCTGGTCTGCCATACTGATCTGCACAAAACAAAACGATTAAGCATAAAGGATTAATCACCCAGCGTTATACACTAAGCCAGGTCGGTTAGTCCACTAATATAATCGCAAAACGATCCCCCATGGACCGGAACAAGGTCTAAGTTAAACATCCACTAATGATACTAAAGCTTTAAACCGTAAGCTCTGATATCATGCTGTAACACCCCTCCCGATCTCAGAAATGCCCCGTCAACCCAATATCATAAGTGGCAGTCACGCAAGAATCTATAATACACATGTCATAGGGTAATGCAGATTATGGATAATTTAAAACTTTATTCACAAAGGTTAAACACGTTTCAGTACATTCGCAACCCAATTAAACTAAACATAACAACATTGACAATCAGGCGCATAACTGATACCGCCTTCCCAAAACAACTATCCCATACAATTTTAAACATTACACAAACAAACAACAGATCTTCAAGTCAGTCTCGAACCTATCTCTGCGGCTGCTGAGGTCCCTTCTGATTCCCTGAGTATGTTAGACTCGAAGACATGAGCTATAAAGCCCGTGAGCACACGAGGGTTTGACACTGCACATAAGCACATAACACATAGCATACACAATCCCTGTCCCTGTCCCGGTTACCCAGCACGCATCTCAGGTATAAAGGCACAAGTATGAGATCTGAATGCACACACAATCCCGGTGGGGGAACCTTCCCCGGCCGACACACCGCACACAGCAATGGTCAGCAATACCCTGTAGCACGGAAGCTACCCGGCTACAGGCCCTGCCGTATATATACGCCCCAAGGACTGTTAGGGACAGTCAACCCGCGCGATCCCTTTCGCGACTCATCGTCCATATGGAAATCATCATGGACTCCCGGAATCGATCTCATACCTCATACATAACACGTATAAGGAAATAGAATATGCCTGAGGTTCACGTCCCTGTCGCATATATACAACACGCACAGATAATAGCGACACCGCTAGATACTCAAAGGAGAGCGCGCGTTTAAAAAAGAACTCGAGTACTCACCTGACTGATCACCCGAATTCTGAATTTCCTGATCAAACCCGACTCGAGGTCCGCTAGTCCCTGTAACACACGGATCCCAAACGGTCAATCACAATTCCGACTAGCACATATCACATATCACAACAATTCGGACTCGACTCAAACCCGACAACCCCACGGAATCTGAAACCCAACCAATACCCGAAACCCAAACGAAACCCGACTCAAGGCATTCCCAATGAGACCCCAAACCCCGACTAACTCAGCCCGAACAATCCCGAAGGAACCCGACTTGATTCAACACGAAACTCCCTTTCATGAGACTCAATTCGGAATTCCCCAGAAGGCTGCGGCTCGCGCCGCTACGCCCCTGGTGGTCGCGCCGCGACACCGCGAAAACCCCCATCCCTATTTTGCGATTTCAGCTCTGCCCAGGGGCATCAACTCCTTTCAAACACGAATTCAACCACAAAACTCTCAAAATCCATACATAACTCGACCACAACAGATTAACAATCAATTCCCTCAACTTGGGTACTACACACCTCAATTTCTACAAGAAAAGCAAGAGTTCTTACCTCCTTTCAGCTCAAGAACACACAAGGATGAAGATGGTGAAGTTGAATCCAAATTCTCACAACCAAATCTGGAGCTAAAGATGACTTCTTGCTGCTGGGTAGTCTCACAAACACACACACAACACTATTTAGGGTTCTCACAATGGATAAGGGAGAAAGGAAAGCACCCTTATGTACGTTTCTATTTTTAGCCAGTCCCGAACCCAATAACCCGAACCTGATATCACATTTTCAATATTTATGCCCATAAAACCCATTTAATCCCGTGATCCCAAAAACATAATCCATCCGCTAAAATTATAGCCTGATGACACGCAAGCCCAATCCCGACACGTATCAATCCACAAAACGAGATATAATTGGACCAACCCAATATTAATAAGATAATTATCCATTAAAATAATTACACATACCAGGTCCAAAAGACGGATATTACAATTATACAAGATTTTGTCTGTATATATATATATATATATATATATATATATATATATATATATATATATATATATATATATATATATATATATATATATATATATGCATGCATTTAGGTTTATGAAGTTTGGTTTGAATTTTATATCTAAAAGTCGCATTTAGGAAGCTTTACAAAAGCTTCTCTTACGAAGCATTTTAAACATCACACAAGGATGTATATTATATTTAAATTCTATGTCTGAATAAATTAGGATATTATCGACGAAAACGATAACAGATTTATCCAACGTGGGTCGGCACGATCGGTTCATCAGATTCGTAGATGCAAGTAGTGCATTTGTGAGTTCAAACGGTATTACCAAAATTATGGTGACCACATCAAATATGAAATGAGATCTTTGGTACACCTCCTCACAGATCTTTTAGTTGATAATATCCAATTCACAGATCGATGTCTGAGAAATATGAAGCATCTTACCGCTGATCAAATTGATCATTAACACAAGGCAATGAATATTTAATTTGGATTGTTACCCTGATCAATTAATGGTAACTTATGCACCTTTACAGGTGAAGTCCTTCTTTTTAACAATTAAAACCAGCGCACCCAAAACGGGGAAATCGGTATAATGAATCCATTGTCCCACAATCTATAACCAACTGTACGGTACATAATTTGGGAGTCAACTTTTGGAATTCGTTAAATAATTAATAAGTATTAGATCCTTACATAAGCCCTTAAATAATCCAGTTATACAAAATGTTATCAAGATTAGTAGAACTCTACTTTTGTCCCAACTTGGACTATTAAATAGAGTTATTATAATTTGATTGAGGGTGTAATACCTCTCATATTCCTCATATACGTATGTAACTTCAATCTCAATATAATTGTATCATTTATGGATCTTTTGGATCTTGGGATATTTTATTACTTATATAATTAACATAAAAGTATAAATTTAATAACTTTTCCCTCACAAGGGACTTCTCTTTTAATACCATAGTCATGGGTATGCATTCTACCCTTTTTTTATAATTCTTTTTCACATTTTCATTATACATTGACCTTTAGGTCTTACAACCCATACTGGTCTATATTAAAGATGCGTGTATATATATATATATATATATATATATATATATATATATATATATATATATATATATATATAAAATTGCAATTCATAATTTACTTCAACATATTATCCTTCTAATTGTTAGACACTTAGCGGCCTATAATACAAGAAGGAACTACTTGTATTTAATATCATTATTTCATTCGTTGAATTCATAGTTGTAATTGCCAACTATATTCTTATTGATTTTAAAATAAGCTACGGAGAGAACGACTCACCCATTTCCTATTTTCCACAGAGGTTTAAGATTGCGAAGTATTACAAGGACAATTGCTACATAGTAGCATTCATTATCCCTTCATCCTGAGTTATAGACTTAAATTTTATGGCTATAGTTTGGAAAATAATTCCAATTTAGTTGGAGGTATATATATTATAATTACTTGCTTTCCAACATGTTCATATGTGGATTCAATCATCATCATATAATTCCATCAAGGAGTTATAGAGATTTATTGCTAATTAATAGCGTTCAATATGGTTTCGAAACACACCATTATTATCAGTGCTTATTACCTTCAATATACAAGGCATTCAAATTTCTCACTTGAGAATTTATATCACGAGGCATTAGTAATACCTCCATTAGGCATTCTTCACTGTATGCCTCTTTTCATAATTAGAATCAATTTATATATTGGGAGTTACTTCAGCATGTCCAGCCATCAAGCTGTATGATATTAAGCGTATATGTACACACATTAAGTATACAGTTGATATTATTATCATCCTAAACCCGTACCCATCCTAGGCCATATCAGAACTTAATTTATGTTATAATAGTGTTGCCTAGGCGGCCAATACAAGCATCTGAAACCAAGCTCATAGTAGAGTATCGTCGACTATACTCATGCAATGAATATCTACTCTGATACCAAATTGAAACACCCATATCAACTTAATACAATCATTAATGGGTTACAGTAGATTAATCATAATTAACATGGTTTTTAAAGAAAATCGGGCATGACCTGTTCACACGAAGTTAATATCCCTGTTTGGTTATAAACCATCACTTTGAACCATAAGATGAATTTATAAATACTTTTAAGTAGTTAAGATTATTGCTATCAACCAACAGACATTAAGTGCATCCAAGTGCACATTTACTAGTTTGGTAGGTAATCTACCCAAAATTCATACCATAAACTGCAGCGTTACCAGAAGGTACTTCAAGGCTGTCCAACTAAGTCTTGAGATTAAACCTGGCAAACTCTTTGCCTTTACTAACTTCTCCTGCAATACATGTAATGTGAGGGGTTAGTGAGTTACTAGATCGATATGGAGTGCAAAACATACAACCTGTATTAATGTTAAGATGATTATAAAATGACAAGTGCATATCTTTTTAATAAAACAGGGTGAGCATAGCCCACATAATGCATAGGTCGCGAGCATAACCCGCTAACCCGCCGATGCCAACCAACCGGCTTCCATGTCCAGGGGTGCAACTCCAACCGGCGCCCGAAGTCCGGCCACCTACGCGCGAGCTCATGTGGTGTAGGAATTTATACGCACAAACACAAAGTAAGGCGCTTGATAATAATAATGATAAGATGGACGTCCAGTTAGGCCAATGAAATGAGCATAGCTCACAACGGGTTAATCAAATATGTATGGTTAAGTATGAAATGAATGATCATCATGCATAGCATGGAAGTCAATGTATGTATTTGGAGATATCAAATAAGGTATGCTGGCCAAAGGCCATGATCAAGTAATAAAACTGCCAACTAGGGCAGTATGCCATAACCTGCCAACTAGGACAAGATAATAAATCGCCAACCAGTGCAATGCATCATATGAGATGATGATGCCAAATAGATATGCACAATGTCATAATTAAAATAAACATGTAATTATGCATGCAACACACATATCAATACTAGAATTCACTGTACAATAGGCTGAAGATGACATTTAAGGCTCAATACGACTAATAATCCACTCAACGGCCCAAACCGAGAACCGGCACTCCTTTCAGCTCCAAACATATCGAGTAATGATATTCAAAGCATTCATAAGCTTATAGTAGTATACCATAAGGTTTGGAAGTCATTTGAAGTGTTTAAGTGTTTCCGGTTTAAGAGCCCAGACGAAGCGGACACACAGGGCTACAACTTTTATCTTTTGAAAAATGGCCCATCTGATGGTGAACTCGATGAGTTGTAGGGGAACTCGTCGAGTTGCACATTCTGTTTCAGTTTTTAATTCTGCTCGAACTCTT
This sequence comes from Centrapalus pauciflorus, assembly GCA_020465985.1. Taxonomy (NCBI): domain Eukaryota; kingdom Viridiplantae; phylum Streptophyta; class Magnoliopsida; order Asterales; family Asteraceae; genus Centrapalus; species Centrapalus pauciflorus. The sequence goes on from JAANYP010001136.1 coordinate 180,207, forward strand.
TTTATCCAACCCGATTTCCAGCCTCTTTAAACACCAATATTTACACATTTTATGCATTGTTTGACTAATAGAAACATATATAAACTTATTCTAACATATATAACATAAGAATTCCATCACTTTAACTTCCAAATCCTTGGATTAATTAAATCCAAGGATTTCCAAATTCAAGTTTTGACGGGTTTCTTTTTGGTTTGTACTTTCAGAATCACTAATTCCTTACCAATTACAATTGAAACCCACTAAACCATCTATTCTTTCCACCTCCATATGTATGGTTATATCCCAAAAGTGGAGGTAAAGCATATGGATACATGAATTGAAGAGTAACTAGGAATTACCTTGAGTTTGTGAATTGGTTGCAACCAAGCTTGAAAATCTTTCTAGCCAAATTTGCAGAAAATTTCACCAAGCCCTAATGAGACTCTTTTCCTTTTGTGTGTGCAGAGAATTTTAAGGTAAGAAAATGAGAAGAAGGGGCAATCGATTGGGGTCTTTACTCACCCGTCAATTCGCCAAAATATTTCACTAAGCCCCCCTACACTTTCTTTTTTTAAGCTCAACCATCATATCCTTACCCATCATCATTTTAGCTATTTTATCAACATATGGATACTTAAAATACTTGCACCTTTAGCATTTGGAATTTGTACATAAGTGTAAGGATTAAGATTTACAAGTGTTTAAAGCATGGGGTACAAAGAAGTATAGCTTGTGGCTAGCTTCTAAAAATAAAAATTTAAAATATTCTAATTGTAATTCCTTAGAAATTTTAATAGATTTAATTGGTACCTTTATTATGAGAATATTATAGCAAGGTATGAGTTAACCGGACTCAAATATATATATAAGCCCAGTTTACCTATTTATAAGTTTATAATTTAACATTAACATGTATTCTTTTGAGTGATAAAATTTCAATATTTTACATATTGATTAACATAGATAAATCACTCAATTCATTAGTTGTGTATAATTAGTAGTTTAATTATTATATCAAATTTGATTACAACTCCTCCCCCTTGAAAAGGATTCCCGCCCACGGAATCAATCCCAAAATTTTCCAAGATGATAAGTAGATGATAATACTAATTCAATTAAATGCATCTTTTTTTTAATATTCAATAATAAATAAAAGACTAGATAATTATTTAATTATCATCTAATGACAATTAAATCACTACAATATCTTATATTGCAATTTTTGTTCCCGTACTTTGAGATATAATTAATCACCCATTAATTTAATTTCAATGATCATTTCCTGTCATAACCAATATCCACTATTATTTATTCAATAGTTCGATTGCATCTGCTCAGTTGTGCTCATCGGTGTGACCCTCAAATGTTTTATAAAATCAGTCATGATGAAGTAGTGATGTCATCTTTACACACCATACACTAACACAACGAATCGATAGATTTAATGAACAAGGAATAGTCACTACGACGTTGAATAAACCCATTTTCTAATAGGACAGATGTGAACTTCTCATTCCACTTTCTGGGAGCCTGTTTAAGCCCATAAAGGGACTTAAGAAGCTTCCGGACTTTAGTTTCAGATTTAATTATATACCCCAAAGGAGGGGACATGTAAACATCTTCTTTTATTTCACAATACATGAAGGCATTATTAACATCAAGCTGGTGAATAGTCTAACTATTAGCAACAAATAAGTTTAGCAAACATATAACAATGACCATTTTCACAACAGGGGAAAATGTTTATTGAAATCAAAGCCCTCTCTTTGGCTACACCCTTTTACAACTGACCTAGCTTTGTAGCCATCAATTTCACCAGAAGATTTATATTTTATCTTATAAATCCACTTACATCCATTAGGTTTTCTATCAGGAGTTAAATCAACTAAAATCTAAGTAGTAATGAAGGGTTTCCATTTCCAAATTCATGGCATCAATCCAATGCTAAGGTTTAACTGCTTCCCAGTAAGTAAGTGTTGTGATGATCTAATAAATATTGTGAATGGTCAAATAATTCTTGTAAATAATCAAATAAATGTAGAAGAATTGTAAATAGTCAAATAATTATTGCGAATGATGAAATAAATACTGTGAATGGTCAAATATCTCATGGGAATGATCAAATAAGTGTTGTGAATGATCAAATAAATACTGTGATTGGTCAAATAATTCTTGTGAATGATCGAATATGTGTTGTGAATGATCAAATAAGTATAGAAGAAATATAAATAGTCAAATAAGTGTTGTGAATGATCAAATAAGTGTTGTGAGTGATCAAATAAGTGTAGAAGAAGTGTAAATAGTTAAATAATTATTGTGAATGGTCAAATAATTAATATGAATGATAAAATAAGTGTTATGAATGATCAAATAAATACTGTGAATGGTCAAATAATTCTTGTGAATGACCAAATAAGTGTTGAAGAATTATGAATGGTCAAATAAGTGTTGTGAATGATCAAATAAGGGTAGAGGAATTATGAATAGTTAAATAAAACTTGTGAATGATCAAATAAGTGATGTGAATGATCAAATAAGTATTGTGAGTGATCAATTAATAATATGAATGGTCAATTAAGTAATCTGAATGGTCGCTATAATTACGAAAATACCCTTGCATATGTGAGGTATGTTGGAGACACGGGATTTTGCTTGGTAAGCAGGGGATCCTTATTCTCTCTCTTGCTCTCTCTCTCTATACACACACACACACACACACACACACACACACACACACACACACACACACACACACACACATATATATATATATATATATATATATATATATATATATATATATATATATATATCTAATTTAATATTGATTATACAGACACACACTCATTTAGAATTATAAAAATTAAAAGAATGTTAAAAAAATAAATACTATTTACGTATATTTTAAAAGATAGATGTATAATATTTTTGACAAATAACTATACTTTTGTTGTACTTATTTTATAATAACTAATATATATTATTTAATTTTAAATTTGCATACATATTATATAACTGATTATTTTTTTAAAAAATATCCACGTATTATGTGGGTCCTTAACCTAGTACATATATAATTGAGGACAATTATAATTTTTTTCAGTTAATGTAGCATGCATGTTTTTCCTATCAATTAATATAATATACCTTCGGTCACCATCAATTAATTAACCTTGAACACTGATAACATGCTGACATTGACTAAATAATAGAAGTTTCAGTGGAAAAGCTCCAATTAATATTTACATTTCTAACAACTTTGAGGGTTTCGTATCAAATGATAACACTTAAGTGGCGTTTGGTTCACAGAATCTGATTGAATCTGATGGAATTGGAATGAAAATTTCATTCCCATGTGCTGTTTGGCAGTTAAAAGGAATTTAATGAGGATTGTCCTTTTTTAAAAGAGACCACTTTTAAAGGTATCTATTTTCCTTGGGTTAATGCCTTGGAATTTAAATTCCATTCCAAAGATTTTAACAATTCTGAAAACCAAACCCTAGACTTCATCTTCACCAGCCTCCATTTTTCCTTCACGACTTCACCTGTCTCCACGATCATCGATGGTTGTCTCCACCAGGACCATCGACGACAGCCTTCACCAGCCACCATCCGCCTCCACCTTCATCTTCACCTTCATCTCATCGGCGAAGGTGTTGCTCCTGATTTACTCCGCCACCGCCTTCATCTCGTCACCTTCATCTCGTTTTTGCTCCGCCTCCACCTCTGCCGCTGTGTTCTTCTTGTCGTTGCTCCTGATTTAGTACTTTTTGGTATTTGATGTTTGTTATGTTGGATATGGTATTTGATGTTGGATATGTTGGTATTTGTAACATCTGGCACTAAACCAGGTTAGAAACTATGACCTAATCAGTATTTATTAGCAAGTTATAACCTAATCAGTGATCATTCACAATTAATCAAGGGGATTAACAAAGTTTACATGAAAATTCAAGTCAATTAGAAAAAATTTCATCGGTGCGATAAATCGACAAATTAATTAATCCAATCGATTTGCGATATGATGGAATAGTTCAACTAAGTACATAATTAGATTAAGATTAGTAACACTAATCATGCATTAATACACTTACTTAAACAAATGTAAGACTAAAACAATTCATTAAACAAATGTATTCAAATTATTAGTAACACTAATCGGTGCGATAAATCGACAAATTATTAGTAACACTAATCATGCAAGACTAAAACAATTCATTAAACAAATGTATTCAAAAGTATTTATGAATTTACATAAAAAGGGAAATACAAGAATACATTCTAAATATATTTATACAAAAATTACATCAATAATACATTGATGTGGCCGGCCCCCTAGGGGGGGTACTATCATAGAGTTTGACTTATATTATTTAATTACAACACCATACACAATCATCATCATATCTCTTGACTCTTTCACTTCATCAAGATCTCACACTCAACCTCCACTCTTTTAATCATTTCACCACCTTTTTCTCATCTATAAATAGAGACCCAAATTCTCTCATTTCCTTCACACCTTCAAAGCACAAACACTCTCTTCTCCTCTCTAAAAAAAATCGGCCAAGACCAAAAAGTTTGCAACTTTCTTATTCTTCAATTATTTCAAGAGTTCTTGGTGCAATCTTCCAAGAATTTTGACCTCTTCTCATTTGCATACTTCTGATACCCCAAAGTAAGTAAATACTAACTTATAACCTCTTATATTTATGTTTATATAAGTCTTGCATAATATATATAATCACCAACAACAACAAGTTTCATATAAACTCAAGTTTACAAATCACAAGTTTTGTTTTAAGTTTCTTATCTTCAAATGTATTTATAAATATATAAACACATAATGTAAGTATAGATAATATGAAACAAGTTATATAGATTTTTTTCATAGTCTTTTATACATGTGGTTTTTGAATAAACAACAAAGATCACAAGTTGTTTCAAGGTTATGAAATCTGGATTTTCGGCAGAAATATTACGTCGAATTTGAAAAATCATAACTAATTCAAAACTTAACAAAATGAGATTCTTGTTTCAAAAGTTAGATCTATGTCTTAACTAAATATCTGGAGGTTTTCATAATTTAATATGGAGTTTTGAACCCCCAAATATTATTTGGGAAACCGGAAGTTTAACAACTCAAAAATGGCCAACATAGGATTTTTAACAAGCCTTTTCCCCAACCTAAACACCTTGAAAAATGACTGTTCTTAACTTGAAAAATTCTTTGTACATAGTAGTTTTATGACTATGAAAATCAAAGCCCAAATCGTTTTGGAGATTGGTCAAAAACAGCCACAAAGTAGGCCGAAAAACCTTTAAAAAGCTGGAAAATTATATATATAAACTTGACGTTTTAAGTGGTTTTATTTATGAACTTGTTAAGTTGGGTGATTTAAACATAAAAACCCTTATGCATACATATTATCATATATATGGGAGTTATTAAGTCCCTCATATCATCTAGGACTCGGTTAAACACCTCAAGTCTCATCTCAAGTCATCAACAAAATCTGCGTTTTTACGCTCGTTTTGCCATCAATTTACGGTGCATCTTCATTGCCCCTATTTTCACACTGTTATATTTTGGGGTAGAAATGCATGCTACATTTTCATATGGACACAGAAACTGCTTTATTTCTATTATGTATTACACATGTGGTTTCGTCATGCCCTCAGATCATGGACCGTTAGTTACATTTTTATGTAAGCGCAAATATATTATGGATAGATCTATCGGGATTAATGTCCCCCACCTAGGTTGGTCGCTCCAACTGCTAAGTGGTGCATATATATTTAACATTACGGTATTCCAGCGGGGAATACTGCATGGGACAAACTCATAATTAAGTTTCGGTCGCATGAGAGTTTTTATGTAATACATAACATGGAATTTATGTTTTTATAAATTCAAACTCAACTGTTGATGTCCATACAAGTCATATTTTCGTGTAAACCTATGAACTCACCAACAATTTTGTTGACGTATTTTAGCGTGAATTTTCAGGTAATTAAGGCATGTGCACTGCATCAGAAGTATTCCAAGACTTCCGTTCATTTTGGAGTCGCATCATTTTCAAAACTCGGAGATTTATTTGCATCATTTTTGATAATTTAATTATGTATTTAAATCTCTGTAACTTGCGAACTACTCTTTATTTTATTCGGGCTATGTAAAACAATTTCATATTTTGAAGTTATGTTAATGTATTTTAAAAAAACGTCCATATAGTGGTCGTTCACTTGATTATGACTATGCTTCCGCGACGTCACGCTTCGTTGCCAACCGGGGTAACGGGGTGTGACAGTATTGAATGGTTTAGAATTATATTTTGGATATTTGGTATTTGATGTTTGTTATTGTGAATTCATATTTCATGCAATTCAATCAACATTTAACACAAACATATGAACAATTAACACAATCACAATCAGTCGAATGCTTAGATTGAGTAGAAGAGAATTTTACATTGAGAGTTTCTTGCTTCACAATTTACTGTTCCTCATGCAAGCATCCGTATCCCACTTCTATCTCAATGTATTATGAAAACTTACTATTTATACTCAAATACAACAATTGAGTATTTACAAAACACACCCTTGAACTATTACAATATACTGTTTTCAACTCTATATATAATTGTACCCAACAATCTCCCCCTTTGAGATGAAAATAATTTTCAATTAAAGTCCTATTTAGGTTGATTCTTTTCTTGAATCTTCTTCTTTTCTTTGATCTCTTCTGAGTCTTTAAATCTCTATCTCTGTTCTCTTCAATATGTGAATCTTCAGATAAAATAATCTTTATTTGTCTCTCTCTGATCTTCACATCTCTTCTTCTCTGATCTTCGCTTTTCTTGAAAGCACACTCCCCCTTGAATCATGAACGACCTTTTGAATTTCTTCCTTTATCAACTGTCTTTGAAATGTTGTTGTAATTGTCTTTAGTTATCTTCAATCTACTCAAACACTGTCTCTGAAATTCAGCTTTTCTTTTCTTTTCTCCCCCTCATGATGATCATAAGAATTACGAACATCATGCATAGTCTTCAGAGACATTAATGCAATGAATATACAGTAGATGAAATACAACAACAATTAAAATTTATAAAAATTACACATTGATTTTCTACCCCTCAAACTGATATCCTCTCCCCCTATACTAAACAAATCTATATCACTCCCCCTAAAAAATTTCACTCCCCCTCAAATTGATATTATAACTTTTCAAAACAAAAACAAAGCTTTTCAACTTTGGGGAAAATGAAACATATTCATTTTGTGAAATAACGAGTTCAGGTCCACATTGGATTCCTGTTTGCACAATAGACATAATCTATGTGACCTACGTTCAGCGCTGGTGTAACGTTAACACTGGTAGGATTTCCAAATAGTCATCGTGAAATCCTTTAACATGAAAGAATCACTCTTATTTGTTCCGGCTTAGTCACTTTGGACTAGCAGTTTATAGTCACACAGACTGTCAGACTCGATGTGTCCTAAAAGTGTATATAATCAGCTCTAGACACAATGTGCATCAAATGAAATTGGAGACTGGAGCAACTATCTTCCTTGTTTCAATATCAATAATATCCAAATGATATATCGATAGAAATGTGTTATATCTCCGTGATTATTGAAACTGAAATCTTTTGAGAGATCACTGAGTAGTTGGTGGGGTTAAGTGCATGCGTCACTGGGTCCATGACGTCTTTTTCAATATCAAGTCGCCTAGGGCTTGATAGATTATGTGGATTACCAAGCAGACATAGTTTAGGTAGGATTTTCTTTTCTTTTAATCATTTCTCAACTCTCAGCACTCATCAGATATATGATATGAAATGAATCAGATTTTCATGAAAGAATAAGAACAAGAGAAAATTTATTGGGAGAATCAAGAATACATGGGAGACTAATGAATAAAATCTCAGAAGAAATGAGATTGTGAAAATCAAAGAGATTAGATCAATTAATCTCAATGATAGATTCAGAGAATCAGAAAAAAATTTCTTTTCAGCTCAAAAGTTATTTTTTTATGTGTGTATCAAATATTTTCGTGAAAAATCACACACCGTTTTTTTGAAAAAATGTCATCGTCAAAGTGCGTCTGAAAATCCCCCTGGAAATAAGCACACACAGTTAGTCAACTTATAGAAATGAAATCAGGAGCAAAAAATTATAAAAATAAAACTCCCTCTTTGTCAATTCAGCATCAGAGTTGGATGCAGGGCAAGAATTCCATAAAGATTCGTCGTTCAGAATCGGGTTTCAGTTTGGATTAACTGAAAGCCATTTGAATGGATTCTACTTGAAAATAAGTAGATACCATTTCTTTAAAGTGCGGGTTCCAGTCTGTAATGATTTGGAAGCCATTTAAGAACTCAAGACTAGGTTCTGAACTGAGATGTACAGAAACCTTTTTAACTGAAGAACGGGTCCTGAACTGAACTGAACAGGAGCCATTGTTGAGTTGAAGAACGAGTTCTTATCTGAAATGATAAGAAACCTTTTGGATCTGAGAAGCGGGGCTTGATCTGATGTAATCAAGAACCATTATTCAATGAAGCTCGGATCCTATTCTGAAATGAGTAGGAACCTTTACAAACTGAAGACTGAGTCTTGATCAGAAGTAATCAAGAGCCTATTGAAATGTAGAACGGGTCCTTATCTGAAATGATAAGAAACCTATAACCTGCAAAATTTAAGATGTCTTTGGTATCCAAACAGATTTGGATCCAGACTTGTTAGCACTCTTGGGTACCCATTTCAAAATGGGTTTTGGTACCCACTGGTACTTTGGTTTAGGTATCCATTGCAGATTATAACTATTAGCTTCTCTTTCAAAAGCAGAAAACAAATTTCTTTGAGTATGAGAAAATTGAATATCTGAATTTCTAAACTTGAATTTGAATGATCAGACTTTTGCGAACTCTTCTTTTTGAAAAATTGTCCGGTTCTTGCCTATTTCTGATAATACTTGGTATTTTTCTGTGAAAATATTTTCTGATTAGAATGACCAGTATTTTCAGAAACTTTAAGAAAATTCGACTTCGAAGATTCACCGGTGTACCGGTGTAAATCTTGACCGGAAGTTGTTCAACAATTTTATCTTTGCCTCTGTGTATCTTTAACAAATACTTAAGTTTAAAATCTAAAGAAGAATCAAATTTAGAAAATTCAGCTGGATACTTTTCACTTTTTGTAGATAAATCAGATTGATCAACTTTAGATTTTGAACAAACTGAAGGATCTTTAACCTCTGATTCTTTTGATGAAGGAAATTCATTAAATTGTTTAGAAAGATGAAGTATCTGATCTTCTAATCCTTTGATAATGACCAAATAAGAAATTCTGTCATCATCAATTGATTGAAAATCAGTTTTAAAAGATTGTTCTTTTATTAAAAACATCTTTCTTTCATCTTCAAACAGCTTAGATTTTGTTTTAAAATCTTGTTCTTTTAGTAAGAACTCATGTCTTTCCTTCTCAAGAGAATCTTTTAGTTAAACACAACTCTTTTTCAAGAGCAAAACTTCTTCCGATTTGTTTAAAACACAATTTTGATCAGTATGATTTGTCTTGGAAAGTAATTCATCAAGATCTTAACTTCTTGTAAAGATCAGATCTTTCAGGCAAAAGATATTTCAGTTGAGTTGCATTCTGAAAATTTGCTCGTTTCGAATCGTCAAGTTCTTTTGATAATTCAGATATTTTCAATTTAAGAGCACTACTCTCAGAATTAAGTTTGACTTTTAAGCTCTGAATTTCTTCATTCAGTATTGATACATCACATAAAGCAAGAGCTTTATCAGTATTTAACTGAACAAAAATGTCATAATTGTTCTTACGAATTTCAGATTCAGTAAGTTTGACAATCAGCTCAGACTTTGAAAATTGTTCAAACACCATTATGAATTGCAGAAAAATGAACTTCCAAGATTTTTTATGGAAAAATGATGAGTGAAATCTGATAAAACTTTGAAAACTATATCTGAAAATGATAACTTGTGAAAAAAAACAGCTTTGAATTGACTTTTTGACTTTGAAATTTCAGCTTTTCTGCAGAAAAATGGCCGTAACTTTTTTTTTGGAGTGGATTTAGGCCTCGAAAATTTACCGAACCGGCTTTACCCATCTAAGAAATCGTAGATCTCTGTTCAAGCTTCGATTTGACGTATGGTAGGCCTTCTAACGATGTTCCAGTCAAAAGTTATGGCCAATTTAAGCAGCTAAGGTCAAACAGTCAAAACTCGAATGATGATTTATGAAACTCGAATGATATGGGATGAAACTCGAATATTTAATGATCAAACTCGGATTACTAAGGTTGAAACTCGATCATAGAAAGATGAAACTCAAATTATAAAGGATCAAACTCGAATGATATGATGTTCAACTCGAATGATATGATGTTCAACTCGAATCACCCTTGAACTTTCTCGAATGAAATAGAATCAACTCGAATTACAAAGAAGTTAAACTCGGGTAACAAAGTCACAAACTCGAACAAAGAACTATAAAACACGAATCAAAGAAGGATACAACTCGATCAAGGCTTTATCAATCTCGGTAAACAAAGGATAAAACTCGAAATAAGCACATATAAAACTCGAATTATACTATGACATTCACTATGCACGAGTTTCAACTAATTACTTCAAAAATCAAATTTAAAAACACAATTTTCAACAAAAATTCACCAAATGATCTCAAATTATTATCGAGTGTGCGTTTTTCACACATAAACAACTTTTGTGAAACAACTTTGCCTAACATATTAAAAGTCCAAAATTTGACAAAAAAACGTAAAGAACACAATATTATCAAAAAATCTGAAAATTCCAAATTAAAATTTGTATGTTTGGAATTAAAATTTGAAATTTATCTCATTAGATTCACACTCAAAAACGTCTTCAGATCATTTCATCCACAGAATCAAAATCCAAAAATGATTTTCGAATTTTCAAACTTTTCTATGAAACATTATTTCGAAAAATTTCACTTCCAGATTCGAAAAATCACTCAAATTAAACCACATTTGAGTCTGATACCAATTGTGAATTCATATTTCATGCAATTCAATCAACATTTAACACAAACATATGAACAATTAACACAATCACAATCAGTCGAATGCTTAGATTGAGTAGAAGAGAATTTTACATTGAGAGTTTCTTGCTTGACAATTTACTGTTCCTCATGCAAGCATCCGTATCCCACTTCTATCTCAATGTATTATGACAACTTACTATTTATACTCAAATACAACAATTGAGTATTTACAAAACACACCATTGAATTATTGCAATATATTGTTTTCAACTCTATATATAATTGTACCCAACAGTTATGTTTTTTGGATATGTTGGTATTGAATGGTCTAAAATTGTATTTGGTATTTGATGTTGGATATGTTAGTATTGAATAGTTTAGAATTATATTTTGTACTTGAATGATATTTTAACTATGATGTAAAACAATCATGTTTATGGTTATCATTTTAGGCATTTATTTTATGAAATTTCCAAATTAAAAAAATTGTTTCATAAAGCAAAATTTAAACAAGAATGTTGGGAATAAATAATAGAGATGAAACAATTATATTGTATATGTTTGTAAATACTAAATAGTTTAGGAGTTGTTTGTGTAAATACTTAATACTTGTGTATTAAGTATAAATAGGAATGATATGTGCACTGTTGAAGGATGAATCTTAGATTACACAAATACACATACACACATACGGATCTGATTGATAGAGAGAAAAAGTGTTGTGCAAGTCACCAAGAACATCAATGTAATATTTCTCTCTTTAATCATTCAATATAATGTGTTGGATTGATAATTGTTCATATTGATTGTTTGTATGTGATTGAATTGCATGAAATATGAATTCACAATTGGTATCAGAGCCTAATATGGCTGAATTTGAGTGAATTTTGAATCTGAAATCATTTTTTTTAAACACTGTTATATTCTTTTTTTTTTTTTGAAAATCCAAAAATCAATTGAGGATTTTGATTCTGTGGATGAAATGATCTGAATTTTGGATCGAATGTGTGAAATTTAAAGGCGAATCTGATGATATAAACATCAAATATTATCTCAAAACACACAGAATTTAATTGAGAAATTTCAGATTTTTTGAAAAAGTGTGTGTTCTTGAGGTTTTTGGTCGATTTTTGGTTTTTAATCAAGAATTAGCCAAAGTGATTTCACAAAAGTTGTTTCTGCTATTAAAACGAACCTTCGAAATCAATTTGAGGTCAATTCATGGATTTTTGTTGAAAAAGTTTGAATCTGATCTTGTTTTTGTTGAAAAATGATAAAACTCGGGCATAACTAAATTCATAGTGTCATTCGAGTTTTATAAAGAAGGCATTCAAGTTTTATGAAAGCTTTATTCGAGTTTTATTAAAGCTTTATTCGAGTTTTATGAAAACTTTATTCGAGTTTTATTAAAGCTTTATTCGAGTTTTATGATAGCTTTATTCGAGTTTTATGAAGCTTTGACCGAGTTTTATCAATGCTTTGACCAAGTTTCATCCATTGTTATTCGAGTTTTATACTTCATTGACCGAGTTTCATGAAGCTTTGATCGAGTTTAACTTCTTTGTAATTTGAATTGATTTCTATTTCATTCGAGAAAGTTCAAGGGTTATTCGAGTTGAATCCTTTCTCATTCGAGTTTCACACTCAATCATTCAAGTTTTATACTTCTTCATTCGAGTTTGGTGATTCTTTATTCGAGTTTGATACTTCATCATTCGAGTTTGATCATTACATATTCGAGTTGAGTCCTTATTCATTCGAGTTTCATCATACTCTTGACTATTTGACCTTTGCTGCTTAAATTGACCATAACTTTTGACTGGAACATCGTTAGAAGGCCTACCATACGTCAAATCGAAGCTTGAAAAGAGATCTACATTTCTAGAACGGGCGTAGCCGGTTCGGTAAATTTTCGAGGCCCAATTCCACTCCAGAAAAAAGTTACGGGCAATTTTATGCAGAAAAGCTGAAATTTCAACGTCAAAAAGTCATTTCAGAGCTGATTTTTCACTAGTTATCATTAACTGAAATAGCTTTTCAAAGTGTTATCAGAATTCACTCAGTTTCTCCATAAAAGATCTTGGAAGATTCAATTTTTCTGCAATTCATAATGGAATATGAAAAATTTTCAAAGTCTGAGCTAATTGCAAAACTTACTGAATCTGAAAAGATTCGTAAGAACAATTACGACATTCTCATTCAATTAAATACTGATAAACATTTGGCGTTACGTGAAGTACAAATACTGAATGAAGAAATTCAGAGCTTAAAAGAAAAACAAAACTCTGAGAGTTGTGCTCATCAATTGAAAATATCTGAATTATTTACAGAACTTGATGAGCTGAAACAAGAAAATTTTCAGACTGCAACTCAACTCAAATATCTTTTGCCTGAAAGATCTAATCTTTACAAGAAAGTTAAAGATCTTGAAGAATTACTTTCCAAGACAAATCATACTGATCAAAATTGTGTTTTAAACAAATCGGAAGAATTTTTTGCTCTTGAAAAAGAGTTATCTTTAACTAAAGATTCTCTTGAGAAGGAAAGACATGTGTTCTTACTGAAAGAACAAAATTTTAAAACAAAATATAAGTTGTTTGAAGATGAAAAAAAGATGTTTTTAATTAAAGAACAATCTTTTAAAACTGATTTCCAATCATTTGATAATGATAGAAATTCTTATTTGGTCATTATCAAAGGTTTAGAAGATCAGATACTTCATCTTACCAAACAACTTAGTGATTCTCCTTCTTCAAAAGAATCAAAGGTTAAAGATCCTTCAGTTTGTTTAAAATCCAAAGTTGTTCATTCTGATTTATCTACAGAAAGTGAAAAGAATCCAACTGAATTTTCTAAATTTGATTCTTCTTCAGATCTTAAACTTAAGTATCTGTTAAAGATACACAGAGGCAAAGATAAAATTGTTGAACAACTTCCGGTAAAGATTTACACCGGTGAATCTTCAAAGTCAAATTTTCCTAAAGTTTCTAGAAATACTGGTCATTCTTCAAAGAAAAGAATTTCTCAGAAAAACACCAAATATTACCAGAAACACGCTAGAACTGGACAGTTGTTCATAAAGAAGAGTTTGAAAAAGTCTGAACATTCAAACTCAAGTTTCTTTAGAAATTCAGATATTACATTTTCAAATACTCAAAGAAATTTGTTTTCTGCTTTTGAAAGAGAAGCTGATAGTTATAACTTGCAATGGGTACCTAAACCCAAGTACAAGTGGGTACCAAAACCTGTTTTGAAATGGGTACCCAAGAACGCTAACAAGTCTGGATCCAAATCTGTTTGGATACCAAAGACATCTTAAATTTTGCAGGGTATAGGTTTCTTATCATTTCAGATAAGAACCCGTTCTTCATTTCAAGAGGCTCTTGATTACTTTAGATCAAGACCCATGCTTCATATCAAGATGGTTTTTAGTCATATCATACTAGAACCCGGACTTCATCTAAAGTGGCTTCTACTCACAACAGAGTAGAACCCGATTTTCACTGAAATTGGATTTTGTACTTTTCAGTACAGAACCCAAGCTAATGGCTTTCAGTTACATCAGACTGAAACCCGAGCTTCGGCGACATATGGCTTCTAATCACTTTAGATTAGAAACCGAGTGTGAGAGACATATCTTACTGGAATTCCTGCCCTGAATTCAACTCTGAAGCTGAAATTGACAAAGAGGGAGTTTTTACTTTTATAACTTTTTGCTCCTGATTTAATTTCTCTGAGTTGACTAACTTTGTGTGCTTATTTCAAGGGGGAGTTTCAGACACACTTTGACGATGACATTTATCAAAACTGTGTGTGATTTTTCATGAAAATATTTGATACACACATAAATATATATATATATATATATATATATATATATAATTTTTTAGCTGAAAAGAAATTTTTTTCTGATTCTCTGAATCTCTCATTGAGATTAATTGATCTAATCTCCTTTGATGTTCATTATCTCATTTCTTCTGAGATTCTCTTTGTTACAATGCTTCCAATTTATACTGGATTCATCCGTACTCTCTTCGTTATCTCCCATGTGCTAATTCTTTCAAGAAAATCTGATTCTTTTCGTATCATATATCAGATTTTCCATTTCATTCTGATATCTCTCAAAATTATCTGAATATCATCTCCAATATCATATAAGTTGGACTTCATCATATCTCATGACCTTTCAAAGCTGAAAATCTTTCTGCTGACTCTGATTATGCACCAATCTGAGTGATAGGCATAAATATCGCTTCTATGGTCTAACCAGAATCGGAAGACCTACCCAAGAAGTAAACCATCTATAGATTGTGCGGGTGAGGGTTCTTTAGGTTTATTAGTTGAGAAGTGTCAGTTATCACGAGATACTGACAGGGTCGAGCAGAGATAAAATGTAAATGAGAGGGATATTGATATTAAAAGGAGATGGTGGTGCATCAGATCATGCTTTTGCTATAAAGCTGACTGAATTCATTTCTCAAAAGTGAGCCGGAGGGAGCTTAGTTGAAAAATGCTGAGTGCTGAGAGTTGAAAAATGATTAAAAGAAAAGTAAATCCTACCTAAACTATGTCGGCTGGGTAAGCCACATAATCTATCAAGCCCTAGGCGACTTGATATTGAAAAAGACGTCATGGACCCAGTGACGCATGCACTTAACCCCACTAACTACTCAGTAATTTCTCAAAAGATTTCTGTTTCAATAATCACTTATAGCTCATTACTATCGATATATCATTTGGATATTATTGATATTGAAACAAGGAAGACAGTTGCTCCGGTCTCCAATTTCATTTGATGCACATTGTGTCTAGAGCTGATTATATACACTTTTAGGACACATCGACAGTCTGCGTGACTATAAACTGCTAGTCCAAAGTGACTAAGTCGGAACAAATAAGAGTGATTCTTTCATGATAAAGGATTTCACGATGACTATTTGGAAATCCTACCAGTGTTACTATCACGCCAGCGCTGAACGTAGGGCACATAGATTTTGTCTATTGTGCAAACAGGAATCCTATGTGGACCTGGACTCGTTATCTCACAAAATGAATATGTTTCATTTTCCCCAAAGTTGAAAAGCTTTGTTTTTGTTCTAAAAAGTTATAGTATCAATTCGAGGGGGAGTGAACTTTTTGAGACGGTGAGATAAATCTGCTTTGTATAGGGAGAGAGATATCAGTTTAAGGGGGAGAAAATCAATTTGTAATAATTTCTGAGTTGTAATTGTTGTCGTATTTCCTCAACTGTAAAATCATTGCAATTATGTCTCTGAAGACTTTGCATGATTTTCATAATCTTATGATCATCATGAGGGGGAGAAAAGCTAGAGGTCAGAGACAACGGTTGAGTAGATTGAAGACAACTGAAGTCAATTGCAACAACTTTGATCAAGGGAGACATCCAAAAGATATTCAAGATTCAATGGGAGTGTACTTACAAGAAAATACAAGAAAAGAGATGTGAAGATCAGAGAGAGACAAATAAAGAAAAGAAGAAGATTCACGAAAAAGTCCTTGAAATGAACTTTCATCAGAAAATTGATTTCATCTCTAAGGGGGAGATTGTTATGGACAATATTTGTAGAGTTGAAATGAATTTTACTTTTAAGAATTGTGTTCATCTCTAAGGGGGAGAATGTTGGGAATAAATAATAGAGATGAAACAATTATATTGTATATGTTTGTAAATACTAAATAGTTTAGGAGTTGTTTGTGTAAATACATAATACTTGTGTATTAAGTATAAATAGGAATGATATGTGTACTGTTGAAGGATGAATCTTAGATTACACAAATACACATACACACATACGGATCTGATTGATAGAGAGAAAAAGTGTTGTGCAAGTCACCAAGAACATCAATGTAATATTTCTCTCTTTAATCATTCAATATAATGTGTTCGATTGATAATTGTTCATATTGATTGTTTGTATGTGATTGAATTGCATGAAATATGAATTCACAAAGAAAGACATAATTTCAAAATATTTTTAATCTTCAAGAATTCTATTTTAAAAATATATAAGAACGTATGTTTATTATTAATAATAATCCATTACAATTCATTTCACAGGTTTACAATCCAAACAGAAAACAGGAATGAAATTGAATCTGAAATCCATTCCATTCTTGTCAACCAAACAGGTTGTAGTATTTGAATTCCGACAGATTCTATTTCTTCCAAAATTTCATTCCTTGACAGATTCCATTTCAGTAATAAACATTCTGCGAACCAAACGCTGCCTTAGGCCTTGTTTGTTTTCTATTAAGAGCATTTTAAAAACGTATAAAGTCTAAACTTCAGGTCAATAATAAATTAAGTTTATTTGTTTAGTTTTAGACTTAAGATGTTGAAACCTCTAAATTTAACTCTTAAAATTAAGAGGAAATTAAGAGGGTCTTTTCTTCACTTTTAGTTTACATCCCTAATTTAAAAATATTTATCATATTAGTTATTTTAAATTAATTATGTTTATAGAGTAAATTACAGAATTGGTCCCTGTGGTTTGTTCAAAATTATGGAAACGGTCCCTCAACTTTCAAAGTTGCAATGGCGGTCCCTCAAACCGCTATTTACTTGCAGAAACGGTCATTCTGTTTCTAAAAATTTTAAAAATGATGATTTTGCCCTTTTTCTCAATTACAAGTTTGGTCCCTCCACTGTATAATTTATTTTCAATTTTGGTTCTTTTCTTAAAATTTTCATTTTTGGTTTTACACTAGAATATTAAGTTAATAACTTATGATTTGATTCATTATTTAATGTATTATTATCATTATTATTATTATTATTATTATCTATTTATTATTGAAAATAAATCTATATTTATTTATTAAAATTTACTTCTATTTATATACTTAATTAGTTAATTTATGGCTCTTTTATGTATTCAACTTATTTATTAAAGATTTATTTATTTTATTTTTCATTGATTAAACTATTTGTACATTTTTATCATATATACTTTTCCATCTAACTGTATCATTATGTTAATAAATTTTGAATTTATGTAAATTTTGATTTAAGTTTACTAATTCATTACGTTTATAAAATTTGACTTAAATTTACTATTTTTGATTTAAATATTTTTACACCGGTACGTTTTGACTTAAATTTATTATTTTATTTGTTTTGATTTAAATATTTTGTTATGCCAGTACATTTTGATTTCAATTTAGACTTTCATTGGTTTTGATTTATAATTTTGTTACGTTAATACTAAAGTGAAAATGAACAAAAAAATTTAAGTGAAAACGAATAAAACATATTAATGTACAAAATTGTAGATTAAAACTATTAAAATACTAGATTTAAATCAAAACGTATTGGCATAAGAAAGTATTTAAATTAAAATAAATACAATACTAAATTTAAATTAAATCATATTTATGTAAAAAATATTTAAATCAATATTCATAAAGTATTAGATTTAAAATTGAAACGTATTGCCAAATAAAATATTTAATCTAAAACGAACAAAAAGCTAAATTTATGTGTTTTTCATAAAAAAACATAATTAAATCAAATATAATAAGGTAATAAAATAGTTAAATGAAAAGGTATAAATAATAAAAAAATATATACAAATAGGTTAACCAAGGAAATATCAAATAAATAAATTAATATATAAAAGACGCATAAATTAACTAAGTTAAGTATATAAATAAAAATAAGTTTTAATAATAAATACAGATTTATCTAAAAAAGATATAAATAATAATAAGAATAAGAATAATAACAATAATATTTTTAATGAAGAATTAAATCATAATTTGTTAAACTAATAACTCAAAATTAACACCAAAAATAAAAATGTAAGAAAAGGGTCAAACTTGAAATTAAATTAGTAGATGGACCAAACTTGTAACTGAGAAAATGGAAAAAACGTCATTTTTTATAAAAAAATTTAGAAATAGAGGGACCGTTTCCGCAAGTAAAGAGTGGTTTGAGAAACTGCCACTGCAACTTTGAAAGTTGGGGGACCGTTTTCATAATTTTGAACAAACAACAAGGATCAATTTTGTAATTTACTCTTAACTATAATATATATTTAATTAGATATAATTACGAAACAAACAATCTTAAGATCACCTCTTAATTTCAGATTTCTGATCTTAAGGCCACCCCTTAATTTTAGATGTGGTTTTCAGACTTCAGACATTTAACCTCCTAGAAAACAAATAACACATTAATTATCAGCCTCTAATTAGATGTAAATCTCTTATTCGGTAAAAGATTTTTGTCATAAGTGTGTTTAAGGGTGTGTTTGATAGCTCTTATCTGATCAGATGTGAACCTCTTATTCGGTAAGAGGTTTAGAACAAAAGTGTGTTTGATTGCGATAAGATATGAGAGGTAAAAACCTCTTATCGTGACTCATTTTGATAAGATATAAACCTTCCTCTTATCACTACTTATCTAAAAAAACACGCTCTTTTGTGCTTTCTCTCTTATGGCAGCTCACTCCAAACCCTACCCCAACCTTGTCCCACCCACCCCACCCTATCCCACCCACCCCATCCTACCCCCTACCCTATTTAAGCCCACCTCAACCACAACTTACTCTACAATCAACCACCTTAACCTACCCTACCCCAACTACCCTCAACCTACCTATACCATTGCACCCTCACCCTTAACCTACTCACCCCTACACTACCCCTCAAACCTACCCACCGCACCCCTAGCCTCACCCTACCCCACCCCTTCCCTTACCCTAAACTTACACATCCCACCCCTACCCTACCCTGTACCCCTCAAACCTACCCACCTCATTTCTACCCTACCCTCTACCCTCAAACCTACCCAACCACCACTACCCTACACCCTACCCTTCAAACCTACCCACCCCCAGCCCTACCCTACCTTAGCCCTCAACACTACCCACCCTAATCCTACCCTACCACCACATTACCCTTACACCAATACCCTACCCTAACCCTATCCTACCCCACCCCACCCTGAACCTACCCACCCCTACCCTACCTCTTACCCTTATTTATTATAGCGAGAATTATTCCAATAATTTTTGATAAAATTTATTATCTTTCAATAACATATCTATATAACTTATAAACTTTGGTTATATGGAAGCTAATAAATGTAACCTTATAAACTTGATTATAACTTGTAAACTTGAATTGTTACTTGATTCTTGAAACATGTTGGTTATATGTTTCTTGAATGCATATATGTTACGTGATTATAACTTATAAACTTGAATTTGTTTCTTACTTGAATCTTTTTAAAGATATTTGAATGTTTTTAAAGGTTTACATGAATAACTTTGATTCAATGATATTATTGTTACTTGATACTTGACTTTAATCAATGATGTTGGTTTACTTGAATCTTGTTATTGTTAATTAGTTATGTTTCTTGAATGCATATATGTTACTTGATTATAACTTATAAACTTGAATTGATTTCTTACTTGAATCTTGTTAAAGCTATTTGAATCTTTTTAAAGGGTTTGCTTGAATCACTTTGATTCAATGATATTATTGTTACTTCATACTTAACTTTCATCAATGATATCTGTTTGGTTTTGAGAATGAATATGTAAAATTAATAAAAATAATAGAATCATATAATTTATAAAAACAAACAGACTTATCAGACCTCAGTATCTTATCAGGATCATATCTCATCAATCAGAAGTGGAACCAGACATCATACAATTTACCTCTTATGCAATTAAACAGAACCTAATAGTCATAGGATATAAGAGGCAAAAGGATCTCATCACTTATTAGAATAAAACCTAATCTTATAACCTCTTATCAACTTAAAAAAACCCACGCTCTCTCCTCCAAAAACCATAGCAACCACCCCTTCCCCCCTTGGCCACCCACCCCACCACTGCCAACCGCCTCTAGCACTCGCGACCCAACACCACCGCCGACTGACTATAGGAGGTATGTTTTAATCTTTTTTTTCAACTTCTATATTTATATTTCTTCCATTTTAGCCTAACAATATTTAGATTTCGATTTCAGCTTCATTTTTACTTCCATTTTTTTCAACTTCATTTTTACTTCCATTAGTGACATTTGTTGCTTTGATTTAAGGTATGCATCAATTTTTCCTTCTTTATTTTCAAGTAGTTTTTTTTTTTTTTTTTAAATTTTGTTGGTGAATCTTGTTAAAGTGATGTTCCTTTAACTTGTTACTTGAATAATACTAGGTGATTTTATAATATTGTTAATTGAATATTGATTTGTGTAGTTATTTTATTTAGGGCAAATGACCAAAAATAGTAACAAGTTTTGACATTTTTACCAATAATAGTAACATTATTTATTTTTTATCATTTATAGTAACAACTTTTTATTTTTCTATCAATAATAGTAATGGGTGACCTGTAAACCTGTTTAGCAGGTCACCAAATTTTCAGTTATAAAAAATAGTAACATTTTTTCAAATTTTAATCAATAATAGTAACATATCAAATTAAAACATAATTTTTTTAAGTTTTCTAATATTTCATAAACACCAAAATAAACCAATTTTATATTCCGAATATTTACGGATAGATAATATTCGATTATTTATTCACAGTTATATATAATATGAATGAATAAATACTATGAATCATTTCAAATTTCGCTTTTTCAACTAAAAACTACGAACCATTTTTTCTTAGTTTTTCTGAACAAAATAATACAAATCGTTTCGTTTTTTAGTTTTTTCCAATCTAAATGGATCATAGTTTTCTTATAAAAAACAAAAAATCAAAATAAGTCTCAATATTTTTCATTCATAAAATTATAAACCATAATGAGTCATGGTTTTTCCATTCATAAAAAACTAAAAAAAAATGAATGGATTGCAATACTTTTTCATTCGTAGTACTTTTCATTTGGAATAAAAAAATTACAAATTGTTCGGCTTTTTAATAAATTCCTAACGAAATTGATTACAAATCATTCAACTTTTAGCTAACCCGAATGAAAAACTATACCTAATCATGTTTTAGATTTTTTTTACAAAAAACTATAAATCATTTTGATTTTTCGTACAAAATAATTGCAACTCGTTTATTTTTATGTTTTTAACAACGAAAAAAACTATGAAGTATTCCAGATTATAGTTTTGCCGAATGAAAAATATTGCAACCAATAAAAACGATACATAACCACTTGCAAACACTTGCTAAACCAAATTCCATGATTTAGCAGCGTATAACATAATCAACTCACTTAAATTAAATGTTTCTTACCTTCCCAAGTTAACACAATTATGAATGATTGTGGTTTATAATTTTTCTGCTTAAAAAATATTGCAACCAATTTATAATTTTAGTTTTTTATATGAAAAAACTACAACTCATTTAGATCGAAAAAACTAAAGAACCAAAATAGTTCATATTATTTTATTGGGAAAAATTAAAAAAAGAATGATTCATAGTTTTTTAGTTTGGAAAAAGTGAAATTGAAATGATTCGTAGTATTTTTTCTGTTCATATTAATCAAATATTATCTAATCGTAAATAAATATTCTAGATATATATTAAAATTTTATAAGGTTATGAAAAAATAAAAATAGTAAATAAATAAATTTAATGAAATTAAAAAAAAATAGTCACTAAAAATAGTAGTAATGTAATTAAATAAATTGAAACATAAATTGAGTTTATTTGGTTTTTATGAAATCTTAAAAAAACTTAAAAATAAAAAAATTTGGTTTAATTTGATATGTTACTGTTATTGATAAAAATATGAAAAGTTGTTACTATTTTTGATAAGTGAAAAGTTGTTGGTGACCTGCTAAACAAGTTTACAGGTCACCCATTACTATTTTTGATAGAAAAATAAAAAGTTGTTACTATAAATGATAAAAAATAAATAACGTTACTATTAATGATAAAAATGTCAAAATTTGTTACTATTTTTGATCATTTGCCCTTTTATTTACTGAGTCTTGTTATTGGTATGATTTATGTTTTTTTGTTATTGGTGTTAATTAATGTTGTTACTTTCTTACTTGAATATTGTTATTGGTATGATTCTTGTTACTTTTTACTTGAATCTTGTTTACTAGGTGTTAATCTTGTTACTCTCTTACTTGAATATGGATTACTTGAATCTTGTTATTGGTATGATTCTTGATTTTTTTTGCTATCATATTACTTATATTGATTAAAATGAACATCAATGCTATTATCTTGGTATGCTTTTGATTTTCATTAAAAAAAATATATATTATTATTGTTTTCATTGTAAAAACATGTGTTTTGAGAATAAATATATAAAATTGATAAAAACAACAGAATCAGATTACTTATGAAACAAACAAACTTATTGAATTCTTTTATCAGACCTCAGTATCTTATCAAGATCACATCTCATTAATCAGAAGTAGAATCAGACATAAGATAGTTTACCTCTTATGCAATACCAAACAACACTCAATGTATAAACTAAAAACAAATTTCATTTATATAGATTGAAGTGTAAATAAATAGTTAAGTGATGAGTTATGTTGAAGCCTGTTAAACAAAACTTGACATGTTGATAAAAATTTGTTTTCAAATTCCATTTTTGTTTGTCATAAAAACAAAAGTTGAACAACATTTGTTTATCAACATATGGGATTAGATATTATATTAATTGATAATAACTTTAAGACAAATTACATTTATTGACAAGAAAAAAAATGTTAAAATAATTGACAAATAGTGTAAAGGAACTTCATTTTTTTATTTTTTATTTTTTTTTATTTTGGTTTTTTAATATTGATAAAAGTGAATTTTTTTTACACACATATAAATATGATCATGATAAATTATATTTATGTGTTTCAATTTTCCGAACACTTGGAAAATTATTTTTGTAGTATGTTTGCTTCGATTGCTAATTGTTATATTTCTTTTTCGTAGGAAAGTTCACAAGTGCTCTAATTAAAGTTGTTGTCTTTTTACCCTTTGTCCGTTATCAAACATTCAAACTATTATTGTTTTGGGGTTGAAGTATATATAAGAAGCAAAATCTTTCACGGCTACCATAATTTAAAGATAACTCTCAATAAGAAGACAAGACATGTGCCTTTCTCGATCTATCGAATCAATTTCAACCAATAAATTAAAGAATCTTCTATCTAAATGTGCAATTCTAAGACTTAGCATATATGGACACATAAGTCCCTAACATACACAAAAAAATGGATACAATGGTCACAATTGAGAAGAAGCCTCATGCAATATGCATCCCATACCCTGCACAAGGCCACTTAAAGGCCATGCTCAATCTAGCTGAACTTTTCCACCACAAGGGACTCGAAATAACCTTCGTCAATACTGAGTTCATTCACAAGCGTTTGCTCAAATCCAGTGGTGGTCAACACCCTTTAGAGGGTTTAAATGGTTTCCGATTTGAAACCATTCCTGATGGCATTCATCGTTGTTCAGAAGACGATGAAGTTCATGGTCCTGTTCTTTTGCAAGCCTTGGAAACCAATTTTTTGGGTTCTTTACTTGATCTTGTGGACAAACTTCATACTCCTCCCACTTGCATTATCTCTGATGGTTTCTTGTCTTGTTTCACCATTGATGCTGCACAAAAGCTCAAAATCCCCATTATGCTTTACTGGACTGTTTCTACGTGTGCCTTCATGGCCATGTACTACACACGATTGCTCGTTGAGAAGGGACTTGTACCACTTAAAGGTTTGATCCGTTTTGAGTACCGTAGTTTTTTGGTCCGTTTTAGAGATTAAGTTGCGTTTAGTTAACAAAAACTAGTCATTTTTCAATT
This sequence comes from Centrapalus pauciflorus, assembly GCA_020465985.1. Classification (NCBI taxonomy): domain Eukaryota; kingdom Viridiplantae; phylum Streptophyta; class Magnoliopsida; order Asterales; family Asteraceae; genus Centrapalus; species Centrapalus pauciflorus. Next base: position 205,005 of record JAANYP010001136.1, read on the forward strand.
TCAGTTTTCAATTTATACTTTTCTAGGAAAGAAAAGGTTTCTATAAAAAGTGAAACTTTTCGCAAGTTGTCCATTTTCGTAATTGAAAATTTTTGTAGTACATTCATTTTGGTAATTAAAATTTTTGTTTTACATTCATTTTGATAATTAAAATTTTTGTAGTGCATCATTTGGTAAATTTTTTCGGTGTTTAATATCTAAAACGGGCCACTGTAAAAAGTGTACTGCCTATAACCAATAACAAAACTACCATATCTAAAATGGACCAAACAAGAAAGTACATATATAGCTATTTTATGACATCATCATTTCTTTTTCTATGTGTCTTTTAGATGATTCTCTTTATATGTACAAAATTTAACAATTATTAGTCATCATTCATGTTGCATGGTATATGTACAGATGAAAGTTACTTGGAAAATGGGTATTTAGAAACCGTTATTGATTGGATTCCGGGATTGAAAGGAATCAGGCTAAAGGATCTGCCAAGCACTTTTCAAACAACAGACCCAAATGACAAAATTTTTACATTCTGTATGGAATCTACAGAAAACGTTCGTAATGCTTCATATATTCTCTTCCATACGTTCGATGCTTTAGAAGTTAGTGTGCTCAATGCTCTCTCGTCCATGTTTCCAAATGTTTACACGGTTGGTCCAGTGCCGTTACTTCTTAGTCAGATACTAGAAAATAAAAAACAACCAGAAACATCGAATTTCAATGGATACAGCTTACGAAAAGAAGAACCTGAGTGTTTAGAATGGCTCCAATCCAAGGACCCAAACTCAGTCATTTACGTGAATTTTGGGAGTTCAACAATCATGTCATTACAAGATCTGATAGAATTCGGTTGGGGACTTGTTAACAGCAATCATTATTTTCTTTGGATAATTAGATCTGACTTAGTGAATGGAACATCTGCAGTTTTACCTACTGAACTTGAGGAGGACATTAGAGAAAGAGGTTTTATTGGAAGCTGGTGTTCACAAGAAAAGGTCCTGAACCACCCTTCAGTTGGAGGGTTCTTGACTCACAGTGGGTGGGGTTCGATCACTGAGAGCGTATCAGCTGGGGTGCCAATGATATGTTGGCCTTATTTATGGGATCAACCGACAAATTGTAGGCATGTATGCAAAGAATTGGAGGTTGGATTGGAGATGGGAAAGGATGTGAAAAGGGAGAATGTTACTAAACTTGTAAAGGTGTTGATGGGAAAAGAAGGTGATAACTTGAGGAATAAAGCATTGTACTTGAAGGAAGAGGCTCGGATCGCTACAAGTATCAACGGTTCATCATATGAAAATGTAAACAAACTTGTCCAGGAAATAACTATGCGATCAAGTAATGAGTTATAGTGCTCGTAATGTTTGTTTGATCGATTCTTGTGGCTTCAATTCTACGACAAAAGAGTTTATTACCTATGGTATCGTATTAATTTTCTAAGAAATTGCTAGCAAGAATTTTATTTGTTGTTAGAATGTTTCAATTGTATGGGTTATTTTGTGAGAAAAAAAATAAGAATAAGAACAATACTCTCATTTATTTTATTTAGTGGAACGTTTTCAGTTAGCCCTGTTCTTGTTACGTTATACATGTATCTTCTGTTTCATGTCTTTCTTAAAATATTTGGTATTAAAGACAAGAAAAAGGATTTCGGGTCATCATTTGAGCTTTGATAATAGATAATAATTTGTATAAAAGTCATAAACAGCAGGATTGGTTTAAATAATTGATAATACCATATATAAAAGTCATAAACACAACTAAGGGGGCGTTTGGTTCACAGATTTTTTTCTCTGGGATTCGCATTTTGTCAAAGGATTTGCATTAAGCAACATTTGCATTTCTCAGAATTTTGTCAAAGAATTTGCATTATCTTGTAGAAAAAATTTGTTAATCTGAAAAATGCAAGGTAACTGAGATTTAAAATCCTAAGGGGGAGCCTGAGATTTTAAATAAAAAAAAGGGAGGGATTTAAGAAATCCTGAGATTTTAAAAACTTACTGAAATCTGCGAACCAAACACAGGATTTTAAATGCAAATCCCAGTGAATCACATGAAATCCGCGAACCAAACACACCCTAAATATTTGCAAACATAAAAAAGAAACATTATAAAACAAAATCAAAGATGATGTTTTAAAAAAAGTTTATTATGAAAAAAACCACATGTTTTTTTTGTGTTTTCGTCCCTTCATGTTATTTTTTCCCCAAAAGTCATCAAGTTAACTTTTTTTTTTTTTTGGTTTGGTGAAATTTGACTATTAGCACCTGGTTTTTCAGTTTTTAAAAACATGGTTACTAATTATAATCGGGCTATAATAGTCAAATTTAACAAAACAGAAAAAAATTTAACTTGAATTGAAGACTATTTAAAAAAAAAACATGAAAGAACGAAAATGCAAAAACCCTAAAATATACTGGTCTTTTTCATAATAAACTCTTCTAAAATTAGTTTAAGGACTAAAAAGAATATATTTTAAAATTTAATTGGTTTGCTATATACCAAAGTTCAAATTTGAAATTTGTCAAGTAACAAAATATTTTTCATCAAGAAAGGAGTGTTTCTAACCAAAAAAACAAAGAGTGGTCGGTTGTCCACCAAAATTTTATGACGTGTCAAATTCGCCATAAGAATTTCTAAAAATGAAAAGTTGTTTAAGATAAAATCCAAAACTTGACACTATTGACAACATGAAAGTTTTTTTGGTCGAGAAAAAGTTATAAATTTCAAATTGAACGAAATCTACAACTCAAAACCAAAATCTAAATCTAAGAAAAATAAAACCTAATGAAAAGAAAATTAGAACTCTAACTTGAAAGGGGATGATTGACATATTAAGTAATATTAGTTCAATACCTTTGAATGTGTTTATATATATATATATATATATATATATATATATATATATATATATATATATATATATATATATATATATATATATAGGGTCAGGATCAATGGGGTACCATGTTAGACTGGGGAACCGGAGTCCACCCATGTTTGGTTATAAGTTTAAAAGGGTAATAGTCAATTAGATTTATATTAAATAATAAATGACTACTAATAATATAATAGTTTCCTTAATTATAGAGATTTACTTCCATAACATATCTATAATAAATTTTAAAATGAGTTTTAATGAACATGTTCAATTGGATTCGACAATGGGTATTAGTGAACATGTTCAATCGGATTCGACAATGATTTTTAGTGCACGTGTTCAATTGGATTCCACAATAGGTTTTAGTGAACATGTTCAACCGGATGAAGGTTCAATTTCATTTACACGTTATTGAACATGTGCAGTTAGAGTTTTTTTTTTTTTTTTTGTCGCCGTTAACATTTTTTGTGATAAACCAATATTGACGGTATTGAACATGTTCAATCGTGGTTTATGGAGTGTCATCATTGCACATGTTCAGTATGGGTGAAATAAATGATATTAACTAAAATAGAGATTTTCATGGGACACACAGAATATTTGATTCTAATTTAGTTCTTTTACTACCATTTTTACCCCCAACATTAATTAATGTGGGAAAGAATTTTAAGTAAAATTTATATTATATTTTATTGATTTTGATGATAAATGATTGGCTATAAATGGTTCCCCGGTACCCCAGTCTAACATGGTACCCCATTGATCTTGAATCTATATATATATATATATATATATATATATATATATATATATATATATATATATATATATATATATATATATATATATATATATATATATATATATATATATATATATATATATATATATAGAATCAGGTTCATCAGCATACCCTAATGTGAATGATCATTCACGTATATTTTTTTTGAATAGACATGTATAGACAACAATAAAGACTTTTTTTCAAAAGAAGTAAAATCATAAATCTTGTGAATGGTACAGAAAGATCATGTGAATGGTCATTCACATGGTGTGAAATGACCATTCACACCATTCACATGGTGTGAAATGACCATTCACATTAATATACATTGAGCATTCACATAATTTTTAAGGACACAGAATGTGTGAATGTATGTGAAATTCATATATCATGTGTATAACATTAAATTAAACATGGTTATGAGAAAAAAATTTTAAAAAAAAGTTTTTTAAGGTTGGTACCTTCGGGCGCACTTGATTTCGAGAGGTACCTTTTTGAACCTGAAGCTATATATATATATATATATATATATATATATATATATATATATATATATATATATATATATATATATATATATATATATATATATATATATATATATATATATATGGTCAGTATCTATATATGGGGAACCTGTATGCATTGTGCAACTTGAAAACCTTCATACACCGTTATATCTATAATTTCAATGGATCAGATTTTAGTGGCAAAATGGTAATTAAGTTGAACTTTGTTGCACCGGTGCACAACATAAGCAAATTTGGAAGAAGGTTCATTTAGCTAAAATTCACATTCCTACGTTGCATACCGCGATTCTAGCCCTCCTTCCATAATCGGTATTTGCTCCGGATTTCGCTCAAGATTCCTCCCTCCATCTTTATCCCGAAAATCGCTCATGCATACTCAAATAGATTAAGCTTTGTTCTTCAAGTACACAGATACAATGCATACGGTTCAAGGGTTTTCAAAAAAAAAAAAAAGGGGGGGAAAGCAAACATTCACGTGCGAACAACCAGTTTTTTTCGTCATTGCAACTTTGATTATTTTGTTAAATGGAAGTGCATTGTTGCATATTTCGTGTTCATTGAGGTGCTTAGTTCGTAATCGAAGTGCGTATTTCGCATTTGGGGATTTTTTATGCCCTAGTTAGTTTTGGGTTCAATCGGTAGGGTGTTTAGTTCATAATCGAAGTATGTGTTTATGAAGGTTTGAGTTGCATCTCTTTTGAAATGCATTATGCGTCGACTTTAAGACTTAGCGGCCGCAGATTGATTGTAGTTCACAAATGCATATATCAGTACGCATATAAATTCAATTTCAATAATGTTTATGCATTGAAGATATGCATATAAATTCAATTTCAATCGGTTGTCTAGCTACAGGTGTGGAGATGAAAACCATATGAAGACATGCATGGATAGAAAATCAAAACAAATGCAATTTATCCTAACTAAAAACTCCACAATTTTAGCAAATACCATATATATATCCGGTTATTTGAATATAGAATATTTTAAATATTTAAAACTAACTAAATAATTGTTTAAACTTCCAATTATGCTCTTGCATCCTTATTTAATATATTGTGCATTTTTGGTTCTTCCGGTTCACAATGCATCGTGGTGCCCCATAGAACCTTAATATATATATATATATATATATATATATATATATATATATATATATATATATATATATATATATATATATATATATATAGATACAGGTTCATCAGCGTACCTATGAGATTCCAGCGTACCCTAATGTGAATGATCATTCACACATATTTTTTTTTTGAATAGACATGTATAATACAACATTATAAGACTTTTTTCAAAAGGTGTAACATCATAAATCTTGTGAATGGTAAAAAAAGATCATGTGAATGGTCCTTCACACCATTCACATAGTGTGAAATGACCATTCACATGGATGACCATTCACATAAATATGCATTGAGCATTCACATAATTTTTAAGGACACCAAAAGTGTGAATGTATGTGAAATTTATATATCATGTGTATAACATTAAATTAAACATGGTTATGTGAAAAAAAATTTTAAAAAAGTTTTTTAAGGTCGGTACCTTCGGGTGCACTTGATTTCGAGAGGTACTTATTTGAACCTGAATCTATATATCTATATATATATATATATATATAGACGCACACACACCTTTTAGCCCCTATGGATAAATTTATTTACACATAAATTATATACATATATATATATATATATATATATATATATATATATATATATATATATATATATATATATATATATATATATATATATATATAGGGTCGAGATCCATGGAAAACTATATTAGACTGGAAAACCATATCAAATGCACATGTTCATTATGATAAAATGTTAAATTTCATGTAAAACTATAATATACATATGTTCAAAATTGCAATATGATTAACTAATTTAGGGTCGAGATCCATGGAAAACTATATTAGACTGGAAAACTGGAAAACCATATCAAATGCACATGTTCATTATGATAAAATGTTAAATTTCATGTAAAACTATAATATACATAAGTTCAAAATTGCATTATGAATAACTAATTCATATCATCTACATGTTCGTTAAGACAAAATGTTTAATTTCATGCAAAAATGCGTAATATAAACATGTTCATGCATATTGCACGTTTGAACATGTGCATATTGTTATTTTGCATGAAATAAAACATTTTATCCTAATGAACATGTAAATTATGTGAACTAGTCAATAATAATGCACATTTGAACATATGTATATTGTAGTTGTGCATTAAATTTAACATTTTACCGTAATGAACATGTGCATTTAATATGGTTTTCCAGTCAAAAATGGTTTTCCATAGATCTTGAACCTCTCTATCTATATATATATATATATATATATATATATATATATATATATATATATATATATATATATATATATATATATATATATATATATATATATATATATATATATATATATATATATATATATATATATATATATATATATATATGGTTGGGATCATTGCAGAACCTTAATTTAGTGCAGAACTATAGAACCAATCTAAACCATTGGATTATTATATAACACTAGGGATAAGATGGTAATTATGCAATTAACATTGAATTAATAGTAGCCTATCAAGTTTGACTGCCCACTTTGACCATTTTTTACTCTTTTAATATCGAAGGTACATGCAGTGTTGAATGTGTGATATAAACTGTAATTCGACATTGAATGATCTTTATATAATATATTGAATGGAGGTCTAGGTAAAAAAAAATTTTACGAAAAATAAACACGTAAAATTTTTTCGAAAAAAATATATCATTACTGTTCTCATTAAATCAACCAACTTTTGACTACTAATTTTGACCATTATTTTGGTTCTGTTAATTTTGAATGTACATGCAGTGTTGCATCGACGTTGAATTATATCGGTCATGCTACATTGCATCGTGGTCTGGGTAATTTTTTTTTACGAAAAATAAACGCGTAAAATTTTTTCGAAAAAAATATGTCATTACTGTTCTCATTAAATCAACCAACTTTTGACTACTAATTTTGACCATTATTTTGGTTCTGTTAATTTTGAATGTACATGCAGTGTTGCATCGACGTTGAATATACGATATCAAGTGTTCATTCGACATTGAATGATACCGGCCATGCTACATTGCATCGTGGTCTGGGTAATTTTTTTTACGAAAAATAAACACGTAAAATTTTTTCGAAAAAAATATATCATGACCGGTCTCGTTTTAAAGAGTATAAAATTCTCGTTTTTATGGTATAATTTTTTTGATTTAAAAATTAATAATATTAATGTTATTTTAATTTAAAGAAAAAAGAAATTTATTTTGCTAATGTCAATCTTTTTTGCTATTTCCAATCTTTTCCTTTTTTACCCCTCCAAGAATTAAAATATCACTATTACCAATCTTTTTTTCACTAATTCCAAACTTAACTCTTTTAATCAAGACCATTAGATTATTCTAATCTATGGACGATATTGGTTCTACGGTTCTACACTAAAATTAGGTTCTGCAATGATCCCATCTATATATATATATATATATATATATATATATATATATATATATATATATATATATATATATATATATATATATATATATATATATATATATATATATATATATATATATATGTATGTATATATATGTGTGTGTGTGTATGTATATATATATATTTATATTTATATATATATATATACTAGTCTATATACCCTTGTATAACATGAGTTTAAATTTAAAAAAAATAATGTTAATAATTTGTAGGATAAATACTAAAAATATTGTATCACATTTATAGTATCTAATTATACAACATAATAAATTAGATATAAATTCAAATTCAAATTTGAGTTTCATATTAGATAAGATTTAGTTTAGATTTAAATTTGATTAGATATTATTTAAATGAATTTTGATATAGATTAATTATAGATTTAGAAAACATAATTTCCAAATGGCAGTAGGAGGCGATGCCACGTGGCAAAAACATACGACGAGATGTGGCAAAATAGTTATTCTTTTAATAGTACAGATAGATTGGAAAAAACAAATATTAAAAGCAAATTAAATAGGAATTTGTTAGGTACACGTGACAATCCCATGTTTAGCCAATTGGCGCTCTATCAAGATGCCATGTGGCATCTAGTTACTTATATAATAGAATAGATATATAGACAGAGGATCTTCTGTGAACAAGTTATATATTGTGAACACTGTGAACCAATCAAAAGTTGACAAGTAAGCATTATCTATTAATATAATTAATAATTATAATAAGGGCAATTTAGTCAACAAAAAACTCTAGGATTATGTGAGTAAGCATGCTCCAAACAAACATCCACTTTTTAAGGTGTATGAGAGATAATACATAAGTCCATAACCGTTTCATCCTTTAAAAACTCTTAGTGGATTATTCATCAATTTTCTATTTGACGAAATATATTACCAAAGTTTTCATCCAAAAATTAAACAAACTAATCATACGTTTTTTTAAGTTATCTTATTATTTTGTTTTGTATTTTTTTTTTTAAGATTGAAGGATGCTTAATATCACATGTGAATTAATTTATTTTATAATTTTATGTTTACAAATGTTATATAAATTATAATCAAACAAACTTTTGGAAAAAAATTGGTATACAATATATATAACATAGAAAAATATTCAAAAACTTTCTTTCCATTGATCAATTATATTATATTCACATCTGCATGTTCCAAATCCAACATGATTACATGAATCCATCATCATGTATCAATAGAATATACTCCCATTCCCGAAAAGCTTTGTTCCCTAAAAATCATCAACTTTTAATTATCCTAAACATAATCACCAAACACACCCTTCATGTCACTACCACCACACACTAAAAATAACCATACATAAATAAAACATATTTATGCATGGTTTGCGATAATATGATCACCGATATTGCCATGCTACAATGCATGGAAGTTGCGATAAAGAAATTCAATCCAAGCCTTATTGGGTTCATATGTGACTTGACTTGACTGACTCACTTTCTCAAAAGTTGACACCTTGTTTACGAACTCAGACACTCGGTGAAGAATGTGGAGTCGGTAGGGAAACTTTTCGATAGTAGAATGCTTTGTTTGCGCCTGGTGATTGAAGATTAGTCATGTTCTTTGGTTTTCTTATGTTTATACATATAAGATTAGTGGTACTATGTTTCTGCACTTTGTCCCAGACTACGCTTTTTATCAATGTTCATCATGTAATACATATACATATAGTAGTAAGAAGTCCTTTGTGCTTCGTTATAATTTGGTTGTAAAAAAGTTTGGGTGATTATATACCATGCTCACATAAAATGCTTCAAGTGATGCTTGGGTTTCAATGATTAGGTGGCATCTTCTGATTGGTGCACAGTGTGCACATTGAATATTTTGTTCACAAGGGATCCTATCCACACACACACACACACACACACACACACACACACACACACACATATATATATATATATATATATATATATATATATATATATATATATATATATATATATATATATAATCAGGTTCATCAGCGTACCTATGAGATTCCAGCGTACCCAGCGTACTCTAATGTGAATGATCATTCACATATATATTATTTTGAATAGACATGTATAAGACAACATTATAAGACTTTTTTTCAAAAGGAGCAACATCATAAATCTTGTGAATGGTAAAAAAAATCATGTGAATGGTCATTAACACCATTCACATGGTGTGAAATGACCATTCACATGGATGACCATTCACATAAATTTGCATTGAACATTCACATAATTTTTAAGGACACAGAAAGTGTGAATGTATGTGAAATTCATATATCATGTGTATAACATTAATTTAAACATGATTATGAGAAAAGAATTTTAAAAAAAGTTTTTTTAAGGTTGGTATCTTCGGGTGCACTTGATTTCGAGAGGTACTTTTTTGAACCTGACTATATATATATATATATATATATATATATATATATATATATATATATATATATATATATATATATATATATATATATATATATATATATATATATATATATATATATATATATATATATATATATATAGGGAGGTTCAATTGAGAACTTTTATGCATCGAGGTACAAAAGAACCTATCAAAAAATTGTATGGATTATATTAATGACAAAAGGGTAAATAGTTGGACAATTTTATGCATCTTGTGCATTATAGAAACATACAAGGAATGACATTTTGGGGAATGTGCATACCTCATTAAATTTAATATTTCAACAAATAATCAAATAATAAATGTTAAATAAATTCATTTGATGCATTTCATCGTTAATCATGTTAATCTATGCATCGTGTTCAAAAAAGACGCATTTAACAAAAAAAATACACAAATTCATTTATGCATCCTGTTCAACTTGGTTATCATTCATATATGTATCGTGTTCGTCGTTCATATTCTTCAATCATCTATGCATCATGTTCAACTTGTTCATCATTCATCTATGCATCGTCATTGTCATCATCCATTTATGCGCCATCATATTTCGTTGTTCACCGTTCATCATCTATCTATGCATCATCATTGTGCATCATTCATCTATGCATCATCATTATTCATCGTTCATTATCCATCTATGCATCGTGTTCTTCATAATTATCATCGGTTGCATCTGTTGTTCATGTTCATCATCATCGTTGTTCATTGTTAATCTTTGTCTTCAAATCATCATCACTATGAAAATCATGAAGAACACGATTAGAGAGAAAGGGGAGAGAGAGAGAGAGAGAGAGAGAGAGAGAGAGAGAGAGAGAGAGAGAGAGAGATGATGAAGAGTAAAATGAGGATTGTAGTAAATATGATATTTTAATTCAAAATGTAACTCCTAATTATCTTTTAATGATTTTTAGAAATAAATTAATTACCATATCTTTAGTTTTCCCAAAGTGCCCTTTGTGCACCCTTAGTATATTATCCGATGCACAAAAGTTTCTTGAGGTTCTCGATGCATAAAAGTTCTCAATGGAACCTCAATATATATATATATATATATATATATATATATATATATATATATATATATATATATATATATATATATATATATATATATATATAGGGTTAAGTTCCATGGAGTCCCATATTAGATTGGAGTACTGGAGTCCCATATTAAATGTACATGTTCATTACAACAAAATTTTTTATTTTATACAAAAGTATAATATATACATGTTCAAAAGTGCATTACAATTGACGAGTTCACATCATATGAAGTTATAACGAAAAAAAAAATTTATATCATGCAAAATTATAATATTTAAACAATATGTATATGTGATCTGATAATTCACTTTGAACATGTGCATATTGTATTTTTGCATGAAATATAACATTTTTATCGTAATGAACTTCAAATTATGTGAATTGTTCAACAGTAGTACACTTTTGAACATTTATATATTACATTTTTGCATGAAATAAAATATTTTATTGTAATGAACATGTACATTTAATATGGACTCCAGGACTCCACTCTAATACGGGACTCCATGGAACTTATATATATATATATATATATATATATATACACACACACACACCGAGCAGAGTGTGATAGTGTTATAATTGTGATTGTTAGCGACATCTGTGTTTATTTACAAGACGTTAAAGAGCACGAGTAATAGTTATATGGGATATCAAATATGCTAATATGAAAATGATAAGGCATCATAGAAGTGTGGGGTTTTGATCATGTGTAGCACATTTTGAGTCATGTGACAAACAATGAATGAGCTAAAGAGATTCCTGTGAAAGTGAGCATTCAAGACTAGTTTCGAGGATTCAGAATTTTTCTGCTTAGTGGAGCATTATGATTATGATGAAATGACCGTCAGTTTAATTGGGATAAACTGAATATATGAAATTATAGAATAGATGTTGAAATGAAATATATGAGATTACAGAGTATGAGTGCGAGGTTAGATATGAAATTACAAAGTTTGAATTGTAGATGAGTCATGTAGGTTCGCTAATCAAGAGTTAGCATTAGCCGGAGTCGACTTATTACAATTATGATGTGTATATGCATTAAGTGTGATAGTAACAAGTCAAAATGAAATCGAGAAGAGATGTAGAAGTACAGAATATCATTACAAGGAAACCATGGTAATCGGTATGGTAAGTTATAAAGTTTGTAGATAGATTAGTGCAACACGAACTGAGATTTATAGTCATATTATTATGCTAAAGCTAACAAGGAATATCACCAGATGAGAAAGTACAGAGATAAAGAGAAGGGGATTTATGATCGGCTTGGACGTTGATACGAGATGGTAGAAGATTATTGACATTCCGAAGAGATTATAGGTTTTCAGATTTCGTCAGAAAATACTAAAATATAGAAGAATATCTAAATTTCTTCGCGTAAAGAACATGAACTTTTGCAACATCGTGGTGAGATACAATTAATAAAGATTTCTAGTTAGTAGGATATCACATTGCGAGGACTTTTTATTCGAGTTGACCGGATTAAAAACTTAATTGGGAATAACTAGAAATAACTCATTTTGTGATTGAGTTTAGAGTTCAGTACAAGTGCTCTTGAGTTAGTGACAGGGATTCAGTGAACAAATATAATAGAGTTGACAAAGTGATCTATTGAGTTTGTGATATAATGAGCTATGAAGACTAGGTAGAGTTTGGGATCAGTGAGTGTTATCATGGGCGGATCTATTGTAATACCATGGGTACGTGTCACTCGACACCGATAAATTTTCAAAATACTGAGTTACGTATGTATCAAAATTCTAGTGACACCAATTAATTTTTTTGAGTGACACCTATGAAAAATATATATAAAAGTATTACACACACATATAATTTAAATTTGTTGTTTTTATTACCCAAATTTGTTGAACTATTACTGAGTTTTAATCATAAAAATTTAAAGAAAAAAAATCTCAGTAGAGTTTAAAAAGAAGAAGAAGTAGAAACTAATCATCTCAAAACATTAAAAAAAAGGCCTAAAAATCTTGTTATTTATTAATTTTGTGTTGACAATCCGTAGGTGACCCGGTTCATCTTAGAAAATTTAAGTATTAACTTTACTCTAAAAAAGTGACACCGATGACAAAATTTCCTGGATCCGCACTGAGTGTTATCTGGGTTACCCTCAAATGTAAGTGGCATTATGATTGAGTCATCGGGGGAGGTGCTTCATGGATAACAACTCGAGTATGATATTGTTGTATTAATGATTAATTTTTGACATACCGAGGAGTTGGAGAATATTATACATTGATGAATCGGGGGCAAATAGTAAAGGGATATGTGAATTAAGAATCCTATATATCAATCAACAAACAATTCAATTAATAAAGAACAAGATCAAGAACACTAACCAAATGCTTGGATTAATCACAGATTCGATTACAAAAGAGAATAAGAAGAACTTGCACTGTAGCCCTAGATTCTTCTGAAATTCCGTGCGTATAAAATTGCAAAATGTCAGATCCGTAATTCTATTACAAAGTCAACTATCTATTTATACTATTTACAACTTGGAACAATTTACAAAATAAACCCTAGACTTTGTTTTTCATCAACAAAATAATATTCCAACAATCTCCCCCTTTGATGAAATAAGCAAAGTCTTTATCTTGTAAGCCCCAGCTTCATCTCAAAATTTCTCACACTCTTTCTGTTTGCGAGCCTCCACTTTATCTTTGATATGACTTCAACTATAAGCTTCTTATCATTTGTTCTGAGGGCTCCTTTCTTTGTTTTTCTTTTCTGATCCGCAGCCAACTTTCATTTAAGCCCACTCAAAACCTTCTGGAGAGTTCCATCACAAAACTTGTTCAATTCAATGGTCCTCATAGCTCTCAACTTTCGATTTTTGTCTTTGTACATCACAACAGGACGCTTGACCATGATAACTTGAAACTCTTTCAACTCTCCAGCAAACTTGATTTCTCTATTTGGCGGAGTCACATTTATTTTCCTCATACCCCTTTCAACACCAATTTGAAGATCTAGAATAGACATAAGAACGAGCTTTATATGCATGAAGTGGAACAAAGTCTTCAAAGCAAATCTGCAATGCTCATTTCTTTTGTTTCTACACAATTCATCAAACTTATCTTCAATGTCTACCAAGTTCATCCAAAACATATCAGCTTCTGTGAAAGTGTATGTATTCCCATCCGATCTTGTAGCAGTGAAGGTAGGATAAAAGATCTTAACGAATCTATCCTTTTCAATCTTAATTAGATCCACTATCGGAAACTCACTTATAACTTTGTCAGCACTTTGAGCCTTGTTTTGAAGAAAACTTGCATAATTCACCAGATTAGGTCTATTTGGCTCCAACACTCTCAACAACTTTAGAAATGTACAAGGAGCTTGCTTCTTGCAGAAAATCTTTTTTTCTAGATGGTCTTCAAGACACGACAGTTTATTCCTTTTTCTAATGTATTCAGCCGATTTCTTAGATGTGAGCTCCAGACCTTTTTTCTTTTCCCTTCTAACTTCTTCGTTCAAAAGACATAACATATCATCAATCTCTTTCTGAACTAATCTTTGAACTTCAAATCTCAATTGATGTTGTTTCTGAGTCTCATCCGCTAGTACATACTCATCAAAAAATCTTTCCATTACCTCAAATTCATTCACTTCTTTCATAATAGGAGGAACAAAACCTTCAACTGGAAATGGCTCTATCTCTTCTTCTTTTACTTGTACCGTAACCTCAGGCTTTTCAACCGTTGGTATAGGTATCTCATCTTTTAAGATTTCTTGAACTAACACTTCTTCCTCTTCTATTCTCTCAGCTCTTACAGTAACATCTGTTAGCTCTATAACATCATCATCCTCAGATTCTTCTATCTCAACAACATCTTCAATCATTAATGCCTTTTCTTGTTCATCCTCATCAGACTCTTCATATTCATCAAAATTGTATAACTCTGACTGTATGTTCAATGGAATAGGAACATCTTCATAAAGAATCAATTCCTGTCCTACTTGAACATCAGCAGGTTCTTTTGAGCTTCCTGCCTCTCCTTTCTCTTGACCTTCAGATTCTTTCACTGGATAAGTAATCATTAAAAGTCCCGGTGTAGGCTCATCAAGCTTCCCCCTCTTCTCCCCCTCATGAGGAGCATCATTGGAGTCATAGTCATGCTCATCATGCTTTCGTTTGGGCGCAGAAGCTTGAGCCTTGCAAGTCTGTTCCACTGCCGCCACACGTTCAGATAAACTTCCCAATGCAGTAATAACCGTACTCTCTAACCCTATCTCATCTCATCAAACTGCTCAAACACTAAGTCTCTCAGCTCTTAAATAGCTTGATTAGGATCTGGTTGCTTCATTGACTCCTCTACTACTGATTTTCCTTTTAAAAATTTATGAATATTATCCATTTGAGCCATCACCTCTGATAGTTGAGCAGAAACATGACTGTTTACACCAGCAACAGCAACAGCAGCATTTAACGCTTGACTCAAAGTAGATTTAGTGACCAATGGGGAAAGAGTAACTACTGGGTCACTAAGACTTCCAGTTGACACAACAGTGGAACTTGTAAAAAAACCTCTGTGTGGCCAGTGCTCAGAGTTGTCAAAGTTGTGGCTCTGACTGGGCTTCCAACCTCTTCAAGTGACGGAGCAACGAATGCTTCCGTGACTAAGGTTGTTCCGGCAGTGACACCAAGTTCAACTGCACTTACTTCAACGAATGAAGCAGACGCAAGTGTCCTAGTGTATATCGGTTCTAGACTTTGTGCTTGAAATGAAGTCGTACACTCGGGCAGATGTGTACTAAATTCAATATCCATCAAATCCAAAGGATTATCGGATAACATATGAGCTTGTTCCCGGTGTTCAATTGAAACAATCTCCTGTTGAGAGGAGACTAAGTGGATTGGGGGGGTGTGCACTCGTCAGTGGGATACTGACTTCTTCAATGCTAACTTCCTGTTGGAAGCTAACAGCAGTTGTGGTTATTTCTCGACTTTCTAGGCTATGGGCATCCCTCACACTCTGTTGAGCTATACTTACAATATCCATTAGAACAGCTCCTCCCTCATCATGAGCTGGTCCACCTTCATCATCATCATCATCATCATCACCCTCCGCTGCTCCCTCATTAATATTTGATAATGTGCGTTCAGAGTCAGAACTACTCTCATCTCCCTCACCACCCCTTACATCACCCGCTTCTCCCTCAGACACATTAAGGCTTCCCTGAACCTCAGCCCCTTGCTGAAGTTCCTCTCGTCCTACAACTCCTTGGTTTAAAGAACCCGGTTCCTGGGTCTCTATGGGAGCGTGATATATTCGGTACAACCTCACATTCTCACTTGTCTGATCTGCATACTTTAACAATGCTTCCGGTATCGGCATGATGTTGTCATTCGGAGAATCAGGTAATTCATGAAGGCTCATCATTACATAATCAGGGCATCTTTGAGAGTTTGATCTTTTCGGTATATTTTCGTTTGCCCTGAGAAGGCCTCGGATTAAGATTTGAATAAACCTTTGTAAAGGAACAAATTTCCTTGACCTATTGGTAGTCTTGGCCAGCACAATTTCCTTGAGATCCTCCCATATGCATTGTGCAAAATCATAGTGTATGTTGAATGCTATGCCGTGAAAGATTCGAAGACAATGAATACTGCATCCATCTATGCCAGTATGTTTAGATGTCATACACCGGTTTATAATTCCAAACAAGGTGTACCATTCACCGTTCAGGCCGTTGCGGTGGAATTTTGAACTCTTTGGTAAAAGCTTTGAATATCCCAAGCAAATCAGATCATGTACCAACTCTTCGTCTGATACGAAATCCTCAAAGTGAGCTAAGTCTGGAAAGTTAATGGTATCAATTCTTCGGGGTAGGAACAGATTGTGTCTAAGTCTGGCCAGAGTGATCTTAGACTTGAATTGATCGATGGTAACCTTGAAGTGATGGTTACCATCCGCTGGAACAAACTTAACTGTGTGCTAGAATTATTGAAGGTAAACTTGAGGAATGGAAGGTTTATACTGGAGAAGATATCCCAAAGGATGTCCTTTGAGAATATCAACAATGATTGGGTGACTGACTTTGATAACTTTTGTATCTAGGCGGTGGTTATTGTCTTTGAATGGTAAACAATACTTGGGTTTGACCAATTGATTGTCAGGGATAATGGCAGATGGTGATGGCCTTGTTACTGAAGCTGAACGAACGGGTTTAGAAACGAGGGTATGGTTAGAAGATGAATGGGAATCAGAAGAGTTTGAATGATGGGATTGACTTGGAGAAGCCATTTGTAACCTGTAAAGCATAATAAACATGTTAGATATAGCAGATAAACAAATGAAATCTTTCAAAATAGAAAAATAGAACACTTTGCCAGAAATTATAAAAATTTGTGCTTTTCTGTTTAAAGAATCAGGATTCCAGACAATAATATTAAAATATTATTGACAAGATTCCAAAGTCAATCTTTCAGAGACCAATGTTAGAAAATCACAGATTTAAAAAATTTCTTGAAAAAATGTTACATTTTTCTTAAAACATTAAAAACCCAACACTTAGAAAAATTTTTTGAACAAACTCGAATGACTCTTAATACATCTCGAATGACACTTGATCAAACTCGAATGTCCTTGAATGAAACTCGAATAAGACTTTGTTCAAACTCGAATGATATTTAATGAATCTCGAATGTATCTATGCACAAACTCGAATGAAATGTAATGATTCTTGAATATGTTTATATACCAACTCGAATGAAATGAAACATTTCTCGAATACATCTAAGTATCAACTCGATTAACTCTTGAAGATTCTCGAACTAAGAACAAACCCAACTCGAATGAAATATGACTCAACTCGAATGGAACCTAAGACTTAATGATTGGACTCAGATCAACTCGAATGAGTCTATGACTAAACTCGAGTATATGTTAAGTCCAACTCGATCATAATACATGTTCAACTCGATCTTAATACATGTCCAACTCGATCATAGTACATGTCCAACTCGATTAAGTCTAACTGATTCTCGATTGACTTAGTGAACAACGCGAATAGAACTAATGCTATTCTCGATTATACTTTCAATCGAGAATTATTCTTTTGAAAATATTTTCAAGTCCTTACACTGATTTTCAAAATTTTAATTCCATGGACTTTTTCACTGATTCAAAAGTTGACCCCCACTCGAAAATCAATTTCAAACAATTTATTTTTACTGAACCTTGTTTAAAGTTGTTAAAAATCCAAATTTCAGAAACCTATGAACTCGAAACCATTTGAACTAAAAAATCAAATTTCTGTTAGTGTGTGTTAAATTGAACCATGAAATTTAAGATTCAAGTTCAGAATTATTAACCGCAAACCAACACACTTTTAATTTCAGATTATCAACCACAAATTCTGAAAAACCCATGAACACAGATGAATGTTCATACGAACACATACATACATAACATATACTCAGAAACTGAAAATAACAAGGTAATACTGAATTGAAATACATAAAACAGAAGGAAAAACTCACAAATTTGTTGTTATTAACTCTGAAATAATCGAAGATATGAAAGTTTTTGAAGTTTCTTAGTAATGAAGGAATGGTTTGAAGATGACGGTGAATAGTGTGGATTTCGAAAAGTTGAAATGAAATTTGAAATTCAACTTTATAGTTGAATATTTTCAAAAATTCAAATTAACACAAAATTACCCGGCCCACATTTGCACTTCATTTTAAGCCCATTTATTAGAAACCCAAATTTCCTTCTAAAAAAAAAAATTAGAAACCCAAACAAAATAAATGTAAAAGAAAACTAACAAAAAAAAAAAAAATTGATAACACACAAAAAAAATAACCACTTTCACAGAGAATGAAAATAAGAAAATTAAAACGAACACAAACAAAAACACACAACAAAAAATTTTTTTTTAACAAAAACAAAAACAAAAATTTGTAAAACATAAAGTGCTCCCCCTTGAATTTTGAAATGTAGCTCCCCCTCAGATGTATATATTATTTCTCAAGTCAGCTCCCCCTTCAAAATATCAGATAAATCTTATCAGATTTTCTCAAAATCAGATTAACTTATTTTCTGCTCCCCCTGCACATGACAATCCAGATCTGTTAAATTCTGAAACATTTAAACTTTTAAAATTCATGAATTTAACATCAGATGAGGATCAAGATAAAAAATGTAAATTTAAAAATTATAAATTATAACTACTGAATTATTAAATCTAACGATTTAGCATACCCAATTTGTATACCAAAAAATTAAATCTTTTTTCATCTAATGCTTTGGTAAACAAATCAGCTAGTTGATATTCAGTATAAACAAAGTATAATTCTATATTACCTTTTTCAACGTGATCCTTAATAAAGTGATACCGGATGTCAATGTGTTTTGTTTTTGAGTGTTGCACAGGATTTGATGCAATAGCAATTGCGCTCTGAGAATCACAATATATCAGAATCTTCTGTGGTGTAAACCCGTAGTCTCGCAGTTGGCTCTTCATCCATAACACCTGAGAACAACATGATGAAACAGCTACATATATAGCTTCAGCTGTAGACAATGAAACACAGTGTTGTTTCTTAGATGACCAGCAGACGGGTTTGTCACCTAAGAATTGAACTGCACCTGACGTACTTTTTCTGTCCATCTTATCACCTGCGTGATCAGCATTAGAAAAAATAGTTAAATTGAATAAAGATTCTCTGGGATACCACAAACCAAGGTTTGGTGTTCCCTTCAGATATCTTAAAATTCTTTTAGCAGCAGTTAAATGTGATTCTTTTGGATTTGCATGATATCTAGCACAAACACATGTAGCAAACATAATATCAGGTCTACTAGCGGTTAAATACATTAATGACCCAATTATTCCTCGATTTGAGTTACATCTACATGTTTCCCTGAAATGTCCTCATCGAGTTTGGATTTTGAATCCGGAGCCATGGGAGTTTTCATAGGAGTATTGTTGACCATGTTAAATTTCTTTAACATGTCTTGAATATATTTGGACTGATTTATAAAAATACCATCAGTCAATTGTTTAACTTGTAATCCTAAGAAAAATTTAATTTCCCCCATCATGCTCATTTCGAATTTCTGGGATATTAAGAAAGCGAATTTCTTACAAAATTCAGGATTTGTAGACCCAAATATTATATCGTCTACATATATTTGTATTACTATAATATCCGGTCCCTGACGTTTTATAAAAAGGGTAGTATCAACTGCACCTTTGTTAAATCCACATTTCAACAAGTATGTTGAAAGTGCATCATACCAAGCTCGCGGTGCTTGTTTAAGGCCGTACAGTGATTTGTCTAAAATATATACATGATCAGGTTTCGAAGACCAGTAAATCCTTCGGGCTGATATGTATATACTTCATCAGTTAATTCCCCGTTTAAAAACGCAGTTTTAACATCCATTTGGTAAACGATGAAATTTTTTATGAGCAACAAATGCTAGAAACATCCTAATTGCTTCTATTCTTGCAACATGAGCAAACATCTCATCATAGTCGATCCCTTCTTGTTGACTGTATCCTTTGGCAACGAGTCGTGCTTTGTTACGAATGATGACTCCATGTTCATCATTCTTATTCTTAAAGATCCACTTCGTGCCAATGATAGATTTATCTTTAGGTCGCTCTACCAGTCTACAGACCTTCAACTGTTCGAACTGATTCAGTTCTTCTTGCATCGCAACAATCCAATCAGCATCCAGAAGAGCTTCTTTCACATTTTTCGGCTCAATTTTGCTGAGAAAATTGGAAAATACGCATTCGTTTATTGTTGCTCTTCTGGTTTGGACTGAAGCAGAAGGATCACCAATGATATTTTCTGTTGGGTGATTTCTAGTCCACTTGAAAGTATGTGGATAAGGTTGAATGTGGTCTTGATTGGGATTTAGGTCTAAATAGGGAAGTCGGGGATTGGCTTCAGATGTAGACGGTACATTATCTGAGATAGGAGTTTCTGAGTGTTCAGATGTTAAGGGGGTTTCAGAAGATTCTGGAGGTTGAATAGGTTGTACACTTTCAGTTGGCAAGTGCACATCTGTGGTCGAAGCTTCTCCAGTTTCTTATGATATTAGTTGATGAGAATGATCCGAGACTATGACGGGATCTTCAGTAATCCTGTCAGGCACCAAATTTAAAACATTAGTTTTGGGCTTTTCAAAGCAATCTTCATAGAAATTCTCGAACAGTTTATTTAAATCTGAATCTTCTGCACTCTGTTCATTTGACTCCATAGAAGTCGGCTTGTTATGTTTGGGTCCTGAACTGGTATGTTCAGAAGCCAGTACCACACCTTCATCAAATTTAACGTTGACGCTTTCATTGACTGTCTTGGTCCGCTTGTTATAGACCCGGAAAGATACCGATTCCTTCGAATATCCAATGAAGATACCTTCATCAGCTTTAGATTAAATTTTCTCAGGTTGTCTTTGTCATTTAATATGAAGCATCTGCATCCAAAGAGATGGAAAAATTTAACATTAGGTATCCGTTTGTTTATAAGTTCATACGGAGTCTTTCCGAATTGTTTATTGATAATTGATCGATTCTGCGTGAAACAAGCTGTGCAACAGCTTCAGCCCATAAGAATAACGGAAGGTTGGAATATGCCAGCATCGTTCTTGCTGACTCCACTAGAGTCCAATTTCTTCGTTCAACGACACCATTCTGTTGTGGAGTTCGAGCGGCTGAAAATTGATATGTGATTCCCACAGAATTCAGAAATGATTCAAGAGATTTGTTTTTGAATTCTGTGCCGTTATCTGATCTGATAGTCTGAACTGAAAGCTGCAACTTTACTTGAATTCTTCGAATGAAGTCTATAATGATTTCGTTAGCATTAGATTTGGACCGCAGGAAGAAAACCCATGTGTATCGTGAGTAGTCGTCGACTATTACCAATACATATCTTTTCATGTTTATACTTTGTACTCTCATTGGTCCACACAGATCCATATGTAGCAGTTCCAGTGCTTTTGTTGAATAATGTTCTGATTTGGACTTATGTGAATCTAGTCATCTTTCCTTTTTCACAAGCGGCGCACAACTGCTCCTTTTGAAATTTGAGAGTTGGTAGCCCTTTAACTAACTCACCTTTTTCTAGGTTGGTTAAATCGTTAAAGTTCATATGTGAAAGACGACGATGCCATAGCCAAGCTGTTTTAGATGTTGCTTTTGACATTTAGCAGACATCCTTTTTCAGATTAATGGAGGCTAGGTCAATGGAGTACAAGTTGGTTTTCCTGTTTCCTACAAGGATTTCTTTTCCTTCTTCAGATCGTATGCTGCACCGGTTAGCTTTGAAGTTGACTTCTAATCCATTATCGCATAGCTGTCCAATACTGAACAAGTTGTGACCAAGACCATCAACGTAAAAGACCTTCTGAATGGTAATTTTATCATACGCAAGACTCCCATAACCTTTGATCGGACAAAACTGATCGTTCCCAAATCTGACCGTCCCACAGAACTTTTCTACAAAGTTAGTGAATGTTTCTCTTTGTCCGATCATGTGTTTCGAGCATCCGGAGTCAAGGTACCATACATGATTTACCTATAAGACGAAATAACACATGAGGTACCCACTTATAGTTGGGTACTTTTGATTTTGGTAAATCATGCAGTTGATGATGCTTTTTCTCATCAGATATTTCTTTTTTTTTTTAACAGTTGATGATGATTTAGGTACCCACATTTTAACAGTTCTTTTTGGTATCCACTTTTGTACAATTCGCGGCGGAACTGTTTTTGAAAGATTATGCTGTGGAACCTTTTTCTGTTTGAAAGATTGGTCCTTTTTCTTAGGTTGCCATACAAGCTTATCAGATTTTACAAGTAGTGATTTACATGAAACAGAATTCAAAGCAATTAAATCAGTTCGAGAGAATTTAATACAAGATTTATCAGTAAATTCATCATTACAGACAGATTTTTCAAATTTGCTATTTCTATCTGTAACAACTTTTTCCTTCACTCGCCACTCTTGTTTTATATTCTGGTTTTTCTTTTCTCTCTGCTTCTTTCGCCAAACTTGCTTCCGAGAACCGTTCACAATATAATCTGACATAGAAGAAACATGAGAATTAGTGATCTTAGAAACTTGTTTCTTCTGTAAAGGTTTCTTACCTTTTGAAGTTTGGACTTTGATTGTAATTGAGTCCTTTGTAGAAGATGATTCACCTTTTTCATATTTAGGAGTATCAAAAGTAACTTTTGTTTTCTCCTTCTTTTGTTGTAAACTTGGTGAATTTTCAGATGATTTCTTTGAATCTGTAGAAATTCTTTGCAGAATTTTAACAGGTTCTTTAAGATCATCAGATTGTTTGTTGTGTAAAGGTTTTACAAATTCATCTATTTTAACAAACATTTCTTCTAATGAATTAAAATAAGAGTTCATATACAGATCAATTTCTATTTCAGAGTTGATAGAATCAAGTGAATTTGAAGATAATGGATCAGATATTGTTTTGTTCTCAGGCTATTTTTGTAACCTTTGTTCCAGATTTTTAAGTTCAGCCTTAAGAGTTTGATTTTCTGTCTCAAAGTTTTTGATTTTCAATTCGAGATCAGAGTTTATCTTTTCAAGAATTGAAAATGGTAAATATAACTTTTGAGATTGAGTAGTAGATTCAGATAAATCCTTTTCAGAATATGTCTGAATATACTCCTCTTTAATGTCAATTTTATTATTTGATTCATTTATTCTGTTATAGTCAACAGAATTTTGCATTTTATCTGATATTAATCTTTTTGAATCTTCACTAGATTCTACCTCATCTGAAGCTTTCATAAAAGTCACTTTTAATCCTAGATTCATATATCTGACATCATATAAAGTCGGTGAATTTGAAATAGCCTTTGTCAGATATTTAGGATTTTCCCAACCAATACCAGATCTAGAATTGTAAAACTCGGTGTCTTTTGGTTCATTTAAATAGATAGTTTGATCTGTTTGACCTCTTTTAATAAATTCATCTTCCATTGTCTTTATTTTCTCATAAAGTTTTGTTCTTTCTTAAAAAATGGCATGATATTTTACAGAAAAATTTGAAGCCTCTAATTCTGCCAAACTCAGTTTTTCTTGTAGGTCAGATATATTGTTATTAAGTTCTTGTATTTTGCTTTGAAGTTCATTTGCTTTGTCTTGCAAATCTGAAACTGCTCATAATGCCAATGCTTTATCCTTGGAAAAATCTAATACTAATGCATGTTCATTATGTAACTTGTTTTCCAAGGAGTGAGCATGTTTCTTTTCAGCCTTTAATGATTTTTCAAATTTCTTTAGCATAAAGGCCATTTGTGTTAATTTTCTTCAAGCAAACAGGAATCATCATTTTCAGAGTCAGAATTAGAATTTACCTCTGGTGTTTCTGAACTGTCTGATTTTTCTGACTCTGATTCATCAGTATCCTTTTCTCTGCTGCAGCCATCTTTTCCTATTGCCATCAACGCGAATTCTTCAGCCACTTCCTCATCAGACACTTCTTTGTCCTCATTTTCTTCATCCGTTAACCCAACCCATACCTCATCTTTTGCTATCATAGCTGACTCACTCAGATCTGATTCATTGAAGACTTCTGATTTCGAGCAGATATGAGCATCCTCATCCAATATGTCTTCATCCTCTGACAGCTGTAGCCAGTGATCATCCTTAGCCATAAGGGCTTTGCCAGCTTCCTTTTCTTTGGCTAGGAGTGCCTTTCTTGTGTAGTAATCAGAGTTTTTGACTACTGGCATTCTGCACTCACGAGCAAAGTGTCCTGGTTTTCCACAATTGTAGCACTTTTTCTCTATTTCTTTCTTGGCTGATTTATCAGATTTTTCATATTTTTCAGCTTTCCTGCCAATGCTCTCACCAGACTTTTCATACTTTTCTTTCTTTTCAAACTTCCTTAAGCCAGCTTGTATCGCATTTTGTTGTTGGTTGGCTTTCGATAGAATTTCTTATGGAATGCCTTAGTGAGTAAGGCCGTCTGCTTTTTCATCTCTTCTATCTCTGAATCGATGGATGAATCTGAAGAGTCGGATTCAGAAGAGCTACTGCTTATGACTGCCCGTTTCTCCTTCTTCAGCTTATACTTATGTTTCTTTTCAGCCAATAAAGCTAAAGGGTCAACGATCTCTTTCTCGGCTTTCTTTTTACCAGATATTTTCCTCAAAACAACCTTTTGATAGTTGTTGTGGTTTTCAAAGATCATGTGGAAGTCCATCTCTTCAATGTCTTTCGTCTGTTGGATGATCATCACATACTTTTCCCATTTTGGGTTAAGTACGTTTAGAAACTTGACGTTGATATCTAGATTGGACTTTGTTACTCTGTTTCTTTTCATCTCACTTACAAGACTGACAAACCGCAAGTAAGTATTTTCTAGTAATTCTCCTTCTCGTGCTCTAAAATTCTCGAAAGTCATCAGACTGTTCCTTGCTCTATTGGTTGCTGCCCTGTCGGATCCCCTCATTAGCTTGCACACCTCATCCCAGATGGATTTGGCGGTCTTTGTGTTTGTTAGGCAGGTATAGATGTCATTAGGGATTGAAATCAGTAACAGCTTCCTTGCTGTTTTATCCCCTAATTTTCTTCTTTTCTGTGCCTCTGTTAGGTTTGTAACCTCAACAGTTCTTTCTGGAATCGGAGGGTTTCCTGTGGGTACACCAGGGATAGTTTCTAGGAACACAGCTGGTCCGTCAGTCAAGGACTTTAGCATTTCTTTCGAGAGATCATGGAAACTTATAAATTCCAAAAACCTTTCCCTCCACTGTACGTATTCTCTCCGATAGAGAATTGGGGGTTTCGTCTCTGATCCCATGGCAAGCGCGTCTTTTGACATGATGACTGATAGATAGGAAACTTTCCAAGATCGAATGATATTTGATTGAAATTGAAACAGTTGATCAATTACTGAAAATTGATCAAACTTGAAAGAATGTTGAATGAAACTCGAATTAACAAGATAATCAACTCGAATGATGAGTTGATCAACTCGATTAATGAATGAGTGAAACTCGAACCAATGTATATTCAACTCGAATCTATAACAAATGAACTTGTTAGAAGAAGTAAGCAACTCGAATTAAGTAAGGACTCAACTCGATTCAGTTAGAACAAAACTTGAATCAATAAGGAATCAAACTCGACTGAATCTATGTGCAACTCGATTGATTCAATGTGCAACTCGATTGATTCAATGTGAAACTCGATTAATTTCTTGTTGCAATTAATACAACTCAAATGTTCTTTACTTTGAACTTGGATCAACTCGAATTGAACTAAGGTCAACTCGAATAAAATGTAAGTTCAACTCGATTTATATGCACTCCCAACTCGAATATAAGAAAAAACAACTCGATTGACACTAAAGTCAACTCGATTTAAACTTGAACTCAACTCGATTGGTAAATGCAGTCAACTCGAATTGCCCAAGAACACAGTGTAATTCGAATTTTTTAATTTTTCAATATTTTCAAGTCTGAAATTCAAATTAAATTGTAAAACTGAGCTATTTTTAACCAAATTGATATCGAAGGTAGGGATTTTGATTTCAAACACTTTTTGTGAAAGTATTTCGTCCAAAAATAGATCTAAATGTGACTTTTTCAATGAAACAGTGAAGAACTTTTGGTTTTTCAAAATTTCTGAAAAATCAACAGATCTTTTTCTATGTTTGATGAATCAAAACAAATATATGATCAATTCAATCATTTTCCAATCCTCTTCCTTCGATCCAATTTTCAGATTCAACAATCTACAGGGTTAAAACCCTTGTTGATTTTTCTGTTTTCGAAAAAAATGATCAAGAACAGTGTTCGAAAAAAAATTCAATTTCAATCAAAAATCACCCTAAAGCTCTGATACCAATTGTGAATTAAGAATCCTATGTATCAATCGAAAAACAATTCAATTAATAAACAAGAAGATCAAGAACACTAACCAAATGCTTGGATTAATCACAGATTCGATTACAAAAGAGAATAAGAAGAACTTGCACTGTAGCCCTAGATTCTTCTGAAATTCCGTGCGTATAAAATTGCAAAATGTCAGATCCGTAATTCTATTACAAAGTCAACTATCTATTTATACTATTTACAACTTTGAAAAATTTACAAAATAAACCCTAGACTTTGTTTTTCATTAACAAAATAATATTCCAACAGGATACCATAGGAGCATTAGTGTTAATAAGCCAGAGATATGCGGTATACATTTCAGATGAACCGAAGTCAGATTCTAAGGATGGAATCTTCATAATGAGGAGGACCTGTAATGTCCCAATTTTGAATTACTTATGTGGAATTATTTGATTGGGTTAACTTAAATAATTATATTGAGTTGGACCAATTATTGAGTTAAATGTGGAACCGGTGTGTGACAAGATTACAAACTAGCCATGTTATGGGATTAAGTTTTATACAAGATTACAATCATATAATAGGTAATTAATTTGGAGCTCGATGATATAAACTTGTAATTATCGATAACGGGATTGAATATTAGGTACTGGGTCGAGTTTAAACCAAAACGTATAAATACTTCACCTATATGCCTTCTTGCCTTCCTAATTCCATCCCAAAATCATAATGTCAGAGTGTGTGCGTGTGTTTGTGGTTCCATCAACAACAACAAACGAAGATAGTGGCTTTTACTGAAGATTTTTTGCTTTTGAGTTCATCACCAACTTCTTCTCTTAATTCCAAGTAAGTTTTGTCAAGATCAGAATACCACCTAAGATTAACTGGTTTTAATAAATCAGAGTGTAAACCAATAACCTTATATTGAATCAAAGTCCAATTAAGAAGTTTGCGGAATAACACTTAATTGTTTTAAGAAAAACTTTCAGAATAAATAACACATAAATATAATAAAAAATCAAATCTTTTATATTGCCAAACTCACTGATTACAATCGCCTCTAATCTGTTTTATTAGACGAAGAACACAGACTGTTCTTAGGGTTTTACAACCTTAGAGGCTTGAGAAACTTAATCAGAAAGCAATTACAATCGAAGCAGTAGATTACAAAACTTGCACGTGCATACTTACAATAGAAAAACCTAGTCTATCTATATATATGGCCTTCTGATTTGTTTCCTTGAAGAACTCTGATTTCTCTGGCAGTAGATATGCTTGGAAGATATTCAAATCTTGAAATATAAATTACTTCCTAAATTTCAGCACTTTCTGTTGTAAACCTGTTGAGCAGCTTGAACCTTTTAACTCTGGCAGCTTGAACATTTGAACTAGCAGCTCGAACTTACTCAACTAACAGCTTGAACTTTGTAATTACACAGAAATACTACTAACAGTCTGAGAAATCTAACTAACAGCTTGACATACTTAGAATATTTCCCAACAATCTCCCCCTAACTTAAATTCTTTACATAAGACTTTAAGTTTATATACAAATAAGGAAATAAAACAAAGTAAAACTGTTATATACAAACTAAGGCATCCAAAAACTTACAAATGTGAAAGTTTCTGCTTTATTGCCTTTATGAAATCTCTCTTCAACTCCTCTTTATCATAGTTAATCTTCATTGAGCTCATTTGGAGTAGCCAAGCCATGGCAGATTGAGAAATTCAAAATTGTGGAACCTGCTAGATCCGTCTGCAAGCTTGAGTCTATATGTCATTGATTTGACATATAAATCAACCTGTACAATCTTCATATCCTTGGCAGCTTCAATTTCTACTATTGTAGATTCTGGGTCAAAAATACTTCTGAGATCATTCAAATTTCTTTGAACCCAAACACATCGAGACCTTGAATGACTAGCAGTTCCAATGTGATGTATTCTTGTCAGCTCATCTCTAGATAGTCTCTGTACCAGATGAATTAGGCTTTTAAACTCTTCTTTTGGACCAGCCTCTCTTCCGATTACAAAATGATAGTCTAAATCAATGTCATCCATTGACTTAGGATACTAGTAAGTAATAGGAGGTTTAGAGAAGTCACACTGATCCAGAACCCTTTCAATTTCCATTTCCTTTTGGAGCTGTTGATCAAACAACACTCTTTTAACCTGATCAAACTTTGCTTGATGAGGAGGATCACTAGCAACAGCTTGAGCTGGTTCTTGTGGACCTTGGACTTGTTGAGAGGCTTTGGCTGCTTTTTGTTTTTCCTTCTCCTTTTCATATAAAGCCTGGATCTTTTCTGTTGACCATGACTGAGCCATTACTCTTGGTATTCCAGCTGAGGCAGAGAAGTTTATCAAAAATTTTCTATGTTCTGCCTTTGAATGCCCTGTTGGCATTTTTCTTTTCTTCTGATTTTCCTTGACCACAAACCCTCTGAGATAGTCACCTAGGGTTTCATTATCTTTTATTTGTTCATGAGTTTGCTGGTCTAGGATTTCATCCTGTAGTTTCCTTGCCAGTTCAACATCATGGGCAACCTGGGCTTCTTTAGAAGAGAATTTGATCTTTGGAGACTCAATCAGAATGTCTTTGCCCTTGTCTCTGGAAGCTGATGCTGTGGATTGGACTGTTGTGACAGGAGGAGCCTGAGAACCTTCTCTGATGACAACTCCAGTTGTCCTTGTGGGAGCAGCTTGAGTTTCTAGACTAACAGCTTGAGTAGCTGTTGGGACTGTTAGCCTAGAAACTTGGACTGTTGGAGGGGAAGTTGAAGCTGTTTGGACTGAATGAGGGATCTCTTGATTCTCCCCCTTTTTGGATGCATTGGTTTGGCCAGGTGGACCAAAGACCTTTGCAAGCAGGGTTCGAACCAACTTCTCAAGCTGTATAATATTGTTTCCACAAAGTGTGAACCCTTGATGAAAGTAATCCAATCATTGATGTTGGGCTGCTGTAGTCTGTTGCAAACCTATGATGTGTGCCCCCTGTGCAGCAATAATAGACTTATAATGTTCCAATATAGCTACAACAGGTTTCAGCTATTGATCCGTTAAAGCCATAAGTTGCAGACTAGCCTCAATATCTTCAAATGATAGTGGTATTTGAGATCTATCACTGGCAGGAATTCCAGAGGTAGAAACATCTGGGCCCCTTTGTTCTTGGTACTGGGGCTTCCAGAAGGTGCTTGCACACTCTCTGTTGCCATGGGTGTGGTCTTAGATATGTTGACACTGTCCTGTGCCTCTTGTGTAGAGACATCAGTAGTGTCTGCCACAAAACCCATATGAACATCCTCTGGGATGATCACCTCCAAGTTGAGGGTGAGAGTGTCCTCAATGGGTTCCCTTTCGATATTTTGTGCAGGAGTGTCCCCCTGCACAGGGCTATTTGGCTCTTGTAATTGGGTTGAGGAGGAAGGAGCTCCTGAAACGCTTTGTCTTTTATACTTTAGCAGTGTGGGGGTTGGGGATGTATATGTAATAGAAGGAGCAGATGGGATGTTTGTATCATGAGGAGTGGGTTGGGGTCCTGGGGGTGAAGCTAATGGATGGCTGAGCCTGCTCAGGACCCTCTCCTCTGTTTCTTGGATTGATGTCCAGCATTGCAGAAGGCAATGGGACATCCACATTTAGAAAATTGACACTTGGTTTCAAAAGTCTTTTAATTGATGGTAAAGAGTGCCTATGAGAAACATGTACCCTTTTATGAATTTTAAAATTATTGCAAGATTTTGCAATTATTTCTGCCAAAAATCGTGGATACATCAAAAATTTCCCATTCTTTAGGGCATGATGCCTTAACATCCCCTGAAAAATCATGTTTGAAAAATTGAACCGTTGGCCTGTTGATAAGCATACTAAGGCAGTGGCAATATTCGAAGAAAATTCAGACCAACCAGTTCTTTTAGGGCTTATACACTATTGTATAATATGCACAAGATATTTCCATTTAGGGGCAAAATGTGCTTTGAAGAAATTAAAAGAATCAGTAGGGCCCCTATACCCAATAGCAAAAAGTCCTTCATATAAAGCAGTAAGGGATAAATCAGTTATACCTGTGGCATCTTGAAGATGCAGATGTTGGCGTATAGACTCCTCAGTGATGGTAATAGAGTTACCATCAATGGTGGATATGAAAGAAGTGACTCCATTAGAGGTATTTACTGTGGCAGATTTCCAGAACTGCTCTATATGGGCGACATATATGGTGGGATTAATAGTGAGAGCATGATGGATATGGGAACTTCAAAGAAAGTCCATCATGTCATGGAATGGTTGAAGTTCAGTGTGTTTGAGAGAGTAAGGAAGGCAGTTGTGTTCTTTGACAAACTCCATTGGAGATCAAGACGGTGATTTAGGGTTTGAATCGACTGTGTGAGAATCGCTCAGAGAGAAGATGAAAAGATTTTTGAAGATATTTTTGCAACTGGTAGTTACAAACGAACGAGACTGAGACTTTTTAAAGGTTTTGGCTTTTCAAAAATATCTAGTCCCGCGCACAAACTTATAAGGAATGACGGAATTACCCTGCACACTTTGACAGACCAATGGAAACAACTAACAGTCCGAGTAAAATGAACTAGCAGCTTGAGAATAGACTCAAGTTGTTAGTTGAAAATTAAGCATTTCCTAATGAAACAGTGTCTCCCCCTTAACTAAGCACATTCAATAAGTATGTTCCTCATAAAATAAGAGAGAATAAAGAAAAACAAATTAATCCATATTAACCTTACCAATATTTGATACTAGGAAGGTGAATCTTCCTACATCAAATGGTTTTGTAAATAGATAAACTAACTGATCATCTGTATGAATTTTGGTAACTTGGATTAATTTCTTCTCATTACAGTCCCTTTAAAATGAAATCTAATGTTTATGTGCTTGGTTTTGGGAAATTTCACTTGATTTTTTACAATGCTTATTGCACTTGAGTTGTCAATATAAATAGGAGTAGATAGGAAGTTCATACCATAGTCTCTCAGTTGGTTCTGAATCCACATCACTTGGGAACAGCAGCTGGCAGCTGCAACATATTCTGCTTCAGCAGATGAGGTGGAAACAGTGATATGTTTGCACTGCCAAGAGACCAGTCTTGCTCCTAGATATTGACATCCTCCAGTTGTGGATTTTCTGTCTATGTTGCAACCTCCATAGTCACTGTCAGAATAGGCTATTAATTCAAGAGGAGAGTCCTTAGGATACCATAGTCCCAATTTTTGTTGTCCCTTTAGGTATCTAAAGATTCTCTTAACAGCAAACAGATGTGAATCCTTTGGAGCACATTGAAACCTGGCACAAACACAAATAGCAAAGATTATATCAGGTCTAGAAGCTGTGAGATACATTAGTGAACCTATCAAGGATCTATATAAGTGAATATCCACATCCACTCCATCTTTGTCTGCATTAAGCTGCTTGTGAGTGTCCATTGGAGTACTAGCAACTTTGATATCTTTGTATCCAAACTTTTCTAGGACGTCATTTACATACTTTGATTGACTTATAAAAAGTCATGTGGGTTTCTGCTTGACCTGCAATCCTAGAAAGAAGGTGAGTTCTCCCATTGAACTCATTTGAAACTTTTTGTGCATCAAGGTTTCAAACTCTTTGCACAGAATGTCATTGGTTGATCCAAAAATGATATCATCAACATAGATTTGAACAAGCAAAATATCTGATTTGATGGACTTTGTGAACAATGTCTTGTCCAGAGTACCTCTCTTGAATCCATTTTGTAGAAGGTATGAAGACAAAGTGTCATACCATGCTCTTGGGGCTTGGTGGAGTCCATAGAGGGCTTTGTCTAACTTTTAGACTCTGTTTGGATACTTATAGTCCTCAAATACAGGGGGTTGACACACATAAACCTCTTCTTCGATTGTACCATACAAGAATGCAGATTTCACATCCATTTGGTACACTTTGAACCCTTTGAAGCTGACATAAGGTAGGAAGAATTTGATGGCTTCTATCCTTGCTACTGGGGCAAAGACATCATCATAATCTATTCCTTCTTCTTGAGTGTATCCTTGAGCTACCAATCTTGCTTTGTTCTTTATCACCACACCTCTCTCATCCTTCTTGTTTCTGAAAACCCATCTTGTACCAATTGCCCTCTTTCCTTTAGGAAATTCAACTAGAGTCCATACATTCTGAATCTTGAATTGTAAAAGTTCTTCTTCCATTGCCTCAATCCATGTTGGATCTTTCAGAGCCTCAGATGCCTTCTTTGGCTCTAATTGTGACATGAAGCATGCATGGTCAAAGGCAGCTAGACTGAATTCAGGGACTTCTGATTCAGGATCAGTGGACTCCTTGTGAACCATTGTCTTTGTCTGCACAGGAGTGCGTGGGTCTCCCATTATTTGGTTGAGAGGATGATACTTGTGAACCCTGAGTGTGGGTTCTCTTTCTGTCTGAAATGATGTTCCCAGATTTGTATCATCACCTTCAGCACCACTTGAGGATTCTGCTCCAGTAACAGTTTGATCAGAAGATGGGACTGTTTCCCTATTATATGAAGCTGTTACTTCAGGACTTGGGATTGGCACTTCACACTCTGTATTTGTGTCTTGTTGATCAAACAGGACCCCTGGTGGGTCACAAGATAGAAGGGGCAGGACAGTATACTCATCCCATGTAGCAGAATCTGCAATTGTTGGAAACTTTGTGCCAACAGCTTGAATATTTGTGTTACCAGCATGAGGACTTGAACTGACAGCTTCAACATTGTCTTCAACACTATTATCAGCAGTTCCTGCAGTATACTCAACAAAGCTCATAGAATTTGTTAGTGAATCTAAATCAAACAACCAATCAGGACCAGTGCCTTTGATATTTACAGTGTTTTCATTAAACTCAACATTGGCACTTTCTTCAATGGTTTTAGACACACTGTTATATACTCTATAGGCTTTGCTTTGAATAGAGTAACCTACAAAGAAACCTTCTTCAGCCTTACTTTCAAACTTTCCTAAGTGAGTTTTTGTGTGAAGAATAGTGCATGAACAACCAAAAGATTTTAGGAAGGCTACTAAGGGAACCCTGTGATGGAATAACTCATATGGAGTTTTCCCTTGTGACTGAACAATTTGAACCCTGATTAGAACATAATAGGCTGTATTTACTGCTTCTGCCCAGAAAGTCATTGGCAGTTTGGAATCAGCTAGCATAGTTCTAGCAGCCTCTATTAAAGTTCTATTCTTCCTTTCAGCTACACCATTTTGTTGTGGTGTTCTAGGTGCACTATATTGTCTTGCAATGCCTTTAGACTCACAAAAACTGTTTAGGATATGATTTTTAAACTCGATTCCATTGTCTGGCCTGATCACCTTCACTTTTAAATTTGATTGGTTTTCTATTTTAAGAATAAAGGATTTGACTAGCTCAACAGTTTCATCCTTAGTCCTAAGAAAGTAAACCCATGTAAATCTGGTGAAATCATCAACAATGACTAAACAGTAAGCTCTTTTATTCAAACTCAAAACAGATGTTGGACCAAAGAGATCCATATGAATAAGATGAAGAGCAGATGAGATTGAATTTACCTCTTTGGCCTTATGAGAAGTTTTGTGTTGCTTGCCCTTAAGACATGCTACACAATGATCATCACATATGAACTCCTTTTGTGGTAAACCTCTTACCAAATTCTTTTTGACTAAAACATTCATAGAATTGAAGTTCACGTGACACATCCTTCTATGCCAAAGAGCAGACTTATTTGATGATGCTTTGGATATCAAACAGCTTAAAGTATTTGATTTGGATAAAAGATCTGTGTCCAAACAGTAGACATTGTCCTTCCTTGGTGTTCTAAGTAAACAAGATTTTCAGGGATTTTAAAATCTTTCGAAAGGACAATACACTCAGAGTCTGTGAACAAAACAATATTTTGTTTATCACAGATTTGAGACACACTTAGTAAATTGTACTTCAGCTGTTCAACATGCAAAACATCATTAAATAACATGTTGCCTACTTTGACAGTACACTTACCTGTTACCTTACCTCCATTGGAATTGCCTCCAATTGCAACAAACCCTCCTACAAAGCTTTTGAAGTTTGACAAGCATTCAGAATTGCCTGTCATGTGCCTAGAGCATCCACTGTCCATATGCCATCTTGCTTTATGTTGGGTCTTGTGGTTGCCCTGCACAGAAAAAGCTTAGTTAGTAGTGGAGTAAACCCAAACCAAATTGGTTTTGGGTTGTCCTTGTGCATTGACATAACTAAACACTGTTTGTGTCTTTTTAAATTTAGTAAGATCCACTGGTGGATTTTATGAAGAATATTTAGTTATGACATGAGGTATCCAGGTGTTCTTTCCAACTTTTTCATTAACAGTCTCAGAAGATCCACTGCCAGTTACAGTTTTAGACTTAGCAGTTTGAACTGGGTTTTTTTAGTGCTAACAGCTTCAGAATTTGCACTACCAGTTCCAACTTTAGACTTAACAGTCTCAACACTTGCATCAGCAGTTTGATCTGTGTTTTTGCCTTTAACACACCATACCTTTTTAATGTTTTCTTTAGATTTTGCTAAAACTTGTTTTTAGTGTGTAGGCTGTCTTTTGTTGACTTTTAAGTACCTGTGATCAACTGTCTTCTTTCAAACTAGTGTGACAGGTGGTTTGGCCTTTGAATTTTTTGAGTTTTGAATAATTGTCTGTTTTTTAACCACAGTCTGTTTTGCAACAGTTGGTTTATATAGACAATGCCTGGCCAAATGGTTTTTCCTGCCACAATGGAAACATCTTTTGACTGTTTTGATTGGAGAACCCGTTTTGTTGGACCATAACTGGTTCCTGTTCCTTTGATTTCCCCTCACCTGTTGTTGTGTGGGAAACTTTTGTACACCATGCTTTTGACATGTGCATATTGGAACAATTTTACCCCTTTTATTATTTTTTGAGGAAGATGCAATGTTACAATTAGAAGGTACAGAAACATGTGGAGCATTATTGCATACACTCGTCTTCTCTTTTCCTTTCTCACTGGGGTTTTTGATGAAACTGGAAGTAGAGGTTTCTATAGGTGTACTCATTGTTTTGAGTTCTTTCTCAACTTCTTTACACTCACAGCCTTCATTTGGAATCAGTTCTTCTTTAGATTCAGGACTGTTTTCAAGGATAGGATCTACAGTTGTTATTGTCTCATCTAATGGTTCAATAACAAGCCTATCAGCAACTTCACTCATGGGATGAATGTATTTGTTGTTGTATGGGGGTGGAGTGGCTTTGTATCCTATACCTTCTTTGGGATTGAGCTGAGATTTTACCCTATCTTTAAATTGGACCTCCATTAGGTGTTCTAGCTTTTGATTGGCCAGCTTGAGCTTCCTAAATCTATATTAATAGATTCTGTTTTCTTGTTAGCTTCTAACACCTTCTGTTCAGCCTCATCTAGTTTCTTATTTAGGGTCTCTATTTTCTTATTCAGTTCCTTTTTCTCCCACTCATGATATGTTCTATCATGTCCCATCTGAATCTCATTATCCTTATAGTCATTGAAATGTTTTTCAAGATCTTCTATAGCCTGCATGTACTCATATCTCATTTCTTCCATCTTAGCTAGAGTTTTGCACATGCTCTCATTATGATCTCTGTAATTTTTAACCATATTTTTGCATGTTTGAGAACAAAGTTTAGCATTTACCTCAGATGGTAGTGCAGTGGAAGTGGCATCAGATGTTTCTGCCATAAGAGCTTGATTTTGAAACTCCTCTTTTGTCTGATCACTCCAGTCAAACACATTGTCTTCTTAAGAGACAAGAGCTTGAGATCTGCGTTCTCTAGCAAAGTGACCAAGCTTGTGGCATTTAAAGCATTCAACTTCTGATTTATCAAATGCTGGTTTGCCTTCTGATCTGGCTTGAAAGTTTGGTCTACCAGTTCTTTTCAGAATTCCTTTGGCCCTCATAGTCAACATAGCATGCTGCCATTTCAAGTCCATCTCTTCAAAATCATCTGGATGGATTTGTTCTAAATCTTCAGCATTTAGAGCAAACAGTCCATCACTTGCAACAAAAGCTTCATAATGAACTTCAGTAGAGTTACCATCAACACCTGAAAAGGAATCACAACAGTTTGATTTATCAGTTAATGCTGATGCCAGCAGAGCAGTGTTGTGATTGTAAGAAAAGGATTTCTTTTTATGTTCAATCTCAGTTTCAAACACTCTCAGGCTGTTGCAAAGGTCATATAACTCTATTTCATCAAGAGTATCTTTGGTTCTCCATTGGGCGGCATAGACTGTCCATTCTTCACCAAGTTATCTGAGGAATTTTCTGTTTACTTCATCTTGATCCAGGCTGACTTTGGCACTCTCCAATTCACCTATCAGCTTATTAAACCTGTAAAAAATCTGAGTAAGGTTTTCATTCTTGCCACCAGAAGTTTTCATACTGCTGTTTTAAAAGATCTTTTTGATTCCTTTTGGTGCTAGCATTGCCAGCAAATCTTTTCTCTAAAGTAATCCAAAGAGAATGACCAGTATAGAACTTTTTAAACTGATGTTGATAAGCACTAGGAATGGCTATCTGTAAGAGAGTGAGAGCTTTCACTTCATTCATTCTAGCCTTTCTTTCAAGTTCATTTTTTGGAGGTGTTTTTATAGGTTTGCCCTCAGCATCTAGTTCTGGATCAACTACATGAGGATATTCAACAGCTTCCCATATGGCATAGTCAATAAATTGAATGTGCTGTTGGATTCTGAGTTTCCACATCTCGAACTCAGTGGGTTTGAGCATAGGCACTTTGAGTCCTTGCCCAGATCCACTATTGCTATTTTCAAACTCCATTACAGAACAATAAGACTTTTAAAAGAAAGTTTCTGACTTTGAAAATAAAAACCTGTGGCTCTGATACCACTTGTCAAGATCAGAATACCACCTAAGATTAACTGGTTTTAATAAATCAGAGTGTAAATCAATAACCTTTTATTGAATCAAAGTCCAATTAAGAAGTTTGCGGAATAACACTTAATTGTTTTAAGAAAAACTTTCAGAATAAATAACACATAAATATAATCAAAAATCAAATCTTTTATATTGCCAAACTCACTGATTACAATCACCTCTAATCTGTTTGATTAGACGAAGAACACAGACTGTTCTTAGGGTTTTACAACCTTAGAGGCTTGAGAAACTTAATCAGAAAGCAATTACAATTGAAGCACTAGATTACAAAACTTGCACGTGCAGACTTACAATAGAAAAACCTAGTCTATCTATATATATGGCCTTCTGATTTGTTTCCTTGAAGAACTCTGATTTCTCAGGCAGTAGATATGCTTGGAAGATATTCAAATCTTGAAATATAAATCACTTGTTGAGCAGCTTGAACTTTTGAACTAGCAGCTCGAACTTACTCAACTAACAACTTGAACTTTGTAATTACACGGAAATACTACTAACAGTCTGAGAAATCTAACTAACAGCTTGACATACTTAGAATAGTTCCCAACAAGTTTTGAGCTCAATCTGTGGGTTTTGTGTTGTTAATTGTTACCAGAGGATTTGAATTATGTTTATATGTGTTGATGAGCGATTTTGGGGTCAATTGATTGAGTTAAGCGAGTTGAAAATCGAATGGGGTTTAATCCCCTAGTTTGAGCAAATACAGAGCAACCATTGTTGTTGTTCGCCAAGGAGCTAGGTCGTGATCCTCATGATTGTGGGTCGCATGCGGTTGGGGTCGAGGTGATATAATTCGGGTAGCGATGAGATGAGCTTGGGTCGCGATGGAACCTCGACCGAGATCGAGTAAGTGCGACCGCGACCCTCTTGGGCGCAGCTGCGATTCGGGTACATGGGCTAGGGTTTGGGAATCAAGTGTTCGTGTATTAGAGTTTATGTGGGACACTCAGGGGTTGTGTATTGGATTATTGAGATGTGTTAGTGATATTGGGATATTTAATTGTGTTTCAGGGTCTCGTGTTGATAGGGTCAAGTTACAGCAGAGAACCGAGACTTGAGAAGCGATTTTTCCGAGTCAAGTGAGTGTGCACGCTTTTTATGATATACCTGTATGATTATTTTATTATATATACTTGCATGATCTTTTACTGAGCTTTATTTCTGGGAATTATGATTTTATTACCTTATTGTACTATCATGCCTGTATTAATGAGTTTTAATTGAGAACTGTGTTTTATAACATTTTGGACACATGAGCTATAAGATATAGTGATAAACCATATCGAGATCGAGTAAGTGCGACCGCGACCCTCTTGGGCGCAACTGCTATCCGGGTACATGGGCTAAGGTTTGGGAATTTGGGTCATGTGTTCGTGTATTAGAGTTTATGTGGGACACTCAGGGGTTGTGTATTGGATTATTGATGTCACACCCTGCTACCCCGGTTGGCAGCGAGGCGTGACGAGTGCGGAAGCGTAACCATAATCATAATGAACGACCACTATATGGACGTTTTTAAAATACATCGTTAAAGCTTTAAAGCATAGTAATGTTTTACATAGTCTGAAATGGGAAATGAAGTTCACACAAATACAGAGATTTAATTACATAATTGAATATTCAAAATAATGCAGCTAAATCTCCGATAAATTGAATATGCATGCGACTCCATGGATGCGGAAGCTTGAAAGTAAAATACGTCCGAGGCATACTTGCCTTAATTTCCTGAAAATACACGCTAAAATACGTCAACAAAAATTTGGTGAGCTCATAGGTTTACACGTAAATCTGACTTGTATGGACAATAATAATAGAGGTTGAATTTATAAAATCATAAATTCCTTGTTATGTATTACATATAAACCATCATGCAACCGAAGCTTAATTTAAAATGAGTTTGCGCTGTGCAGTATTCCCATACGTAATACCGTTTGTTGAATATATATGCACCCGCCGTTAGCCAAACCGACTAACCCGAGTGGGGGACACGACTCCCAATAGATCTATCTACAATATATTCGCGCTTACAAATAAATGCAATTAACGGTTCATGATATCAGAGCTAATGGAACCCAATGTGTAATACATAATAGAAATGAGAATATTTCTGTGTCCATATAAAAACGAAGCATGTATTTCATCCCCAAAATATAACAGTGTGAAAATAGGGGCTATGAGAACTCACCGAGCGTGTAGTGGTAATAACTAGCGTAAGGTGCTTTTTAGCGTAAAATGAAGGATGATGCATCGAGCGAGATTAAACGGGTCCTAAATGATAATAAAGACTTAATATCTCTAATATATGATGATACATATATATTTATAGATTTTTATGTCTTAAATCACCCAACATTACAAGTTTATAAATAAAATGCGCTTAAAACGTCAAGTTTATATATATATAATTTTCCAGCTTTTTCGGAGGTTTTTCGGCCTACTTTGAGGCTGTTTTTGACCAAGCTCCAAAATGTTTTAGACTTTGGTTTTCTAGGACATTCAACTACTATATACAAAGGATTTTTAGAATCAAGAACGGCCATTTTTCGAGATGTTTAGGTTGGTGAAAAAGCTTGTTAAAAACGCTATGTTGGCCATTTTTGAGCTGTCAAACGTTCGGTTTCCCAAATAATTTCTGGAGGTCTTAAACTCCAAAATAAATTATGAAAAATTACAGATCTATACTTAAGACATAGATCTAACTTTTGAGACAAGAATCAACTCATTTCGTTGAGTTATGATTTAGTTATGATTTTTCAAAGTCGATATAAGTTTTCTGCCGAAAATCCGTAGTTTATAAACTTACAACAACTTATGATTCTTGTTGTTTATTCAAAGACTACTTGTATAAAAGCCATAATAGTTATAAAAACACATATATATCACATGTTTTCATAATATTAACACTTTTATAATGTGTTTACATATTCATAAACACATTTAAAGAAACAACTTAAAATAAAAACTAGAAACTTATAAACTTGAGTTTTTATGAAACTTGTTGTTGTAGGTGATTATATATATTATGCAAGACTTATATGAACATAAATATAAGATGACATAAGCTAGTATTTACTTACTTTGGGGTATTAGAAAGATGAAACCAAATAGAAGTTGAAACTCTTGGAAGATTTCACCCAAAAACACTTGAAAATTACAAAAATATGAAAATTGCACAATTTTGGCTTTGGCTTGAGGCCTTGGCCGGATTTTAGAGGGAGAGAAAGGGAGGCTTTTGTGTTGTGAAGGTGTGAGAAATGAAGTGAAGTGGTGGTTCTATTTATAGAGGGGAAAAAGGTGGTGAAATGATGATAATAGTGAAAAATCTTGGATGAAAGGAAAGAGGAGGATTTGATGGTGAAATGTTGAGTAAAAAAATACAAACTTTTGGTACTTGTGTACTACCTTGTGGCCGGCCTATATGGGGTATTTTTGATGTATTTTTATTTTTTTTTGTATAAAAGTATTTAGAAATGTATTCTTGTATTTCCCTTTTCTTGTAAATTCATAAATACTTTTGGATGCATTGTTTTAATTAATTGTGTTAGTCTTGCATAATTAAGGTTAAGTAATTGTATTAGTGTATGATTAGTGTCACTAATCATGATTTAATTATGTACTTAGTTGAATTAACCCTTCATGTCGTAAATTGATCGGATTAATTGATTTCCCGATTCATCGCACCGATGAATTTGATTCTAATTGAGTTGAATTTTGTAATAAACCTTGTTAATCACTTGATTAATTTCTAATGACCATTGATTAGGCTATAATTGACTATTAAATGTAGATTAGGGCTTTGTTGCTAACCTGGTTTAGTGCCGGATGTTACAGTCTCCCCCTGTTAAGGGAATTTCGTCCCGAAATTAGCTCGTGTTCTCCACTGCTTGAGTATCTGAGAACAGGTGAGGGTATTTTTCCCGGAACTGATCTTCTCGTTCCCATGTAAACTCAGGACCTCGCTTAGAGTTCCATCTGACTTTTATTATTGGGATCCGACTGTGCTTGAGTTTCTTGACTTCTTCTACAGGTTGCTCAATGAAGTTCAACTTATCGTCTAACTCCAGTTCGTCCATGGGTATAACGAGTGATTCATCAGCCAGACACTTCTTAAGATTGGACACGTGGAAGGTATTATGAACGTTACTAAGCTCTGGGGGCAGGTCGAGTCGGTAAGCTACCGGGCCAATTCTTTTGGTGATCTTGAATGGTCCGATATAACGAGGATTGAGTTTTCCTCGTTTCCCAAAACGGATTACGCCTTTCCAAGGCGAGACTTTCAACATTACTTGATCTCCCTCTTGGAATTCCAAATCCTTCCGTCGAATGTCTGCATAACTCTTCTGTCGATCCCGCGCGATCTTTAATCGGTTACGAATCTGGGCTATCTTTTCTGTAGTCTCTTGGACGATCTCAGGTCCAGTGATCTGACTGTCTCCTACTTCAGCCCAACAAAGAGGTGATCGACACTTTCGCCCGTAGAGTGCCTCGAATGGGGCGGTCTTAATGCTCGAGTGGTAGCTGTTGTTATAGGAAAACTCGACTAATGGCAGGTGTCTGTCCCAACTTTTGCCAAAAGCGATGACACATGCCCTTAACATGTCTTCCAACGTCTGAATCGTCCTTTCACTCTGACCATCCGTTTGCGGGTGATAGGCTGTGCTCATATCTAGGCGTGTACCCAGTGCTTCTTGCAATGACTGCCAAAATCTTGATATGAACCGGTTGTCCCTGTCCGATATAATTGATACTGGCACTCCATGCCTTGAGACGACTTCTTTAAGATAGATTCGTGTTAACTTATCCATCTTATCATTCTCCTTGATTGGAAGGAATTGTGCGGTTTTGGTAAGTCGATCCACAATCACCCAAATAGTGTCATATCCCCCAGAAGTCTTTGGCAACTTGGTGATGAAATCCATGGTGATGTTTTCCCACTTCCACTGGGGTATTTCTGGTTGAACTAGCAATCCTGATGGTTTTTGGTGCTCAGCTTTAACCTTCAAACATGTGAAGCACTTGCTGACGTAGGTAGCAATGTCAGCCTTCATATTTGGCCACCAGTACATTCCTTTCAAGTCGTGATACATTTTATCTGACCCTGGATGGATAGCATATCTTGTCTTATGCCCTTCATCCATGACCAGCTTCCTTACTCCTCCGAGTTTTGGTAACCAAATTTTGCCCATGAAGTATCGACATCCATCTGACTTCATTTCAAACTGCTTATCCATACCTCTCAAGGCTTCATCCAGTAGATTACCCTCCTTGACTGCTTCTTCTTGAGCCTTGCGGACTTGAGAGTTTAGGTTTGACTGTATAGTCATGACCAAAGCTCGGACTCTTAATGGCTTAACCCGTTCCTTTCGGCTTAGGGCATCAGCCACGACATTCGCCTTCCCCGGATGATAACGAATCTCGCAGTCATAATCGCTAAGTAGTTCAACCCAACGACGCTGCCTCATATTTAACTCTTTCTGGTTCAGAATATGCTGAAGACTTTTATGGTCTGTGAACACCGTGCACTTAGTTCCATACAGGTAGTGCCTCCATATTTTGAGAGCAAACACCACTGCTCCAAGCTCTAAGTCATGAGTCGTATAATTCACCTCGTGAATTTTGAGCTGTCGTGATGCGTAAGCAATGACTCTATCCCTTTGCATGAGCACACAACATAATCCATTGTGTGAGGCATCACAGTAGACCACAAAATTTTCAGTCCCTTCAGGTAAGGAAAGAATTGGTGCACTACACAATCTTTGCTTTAACTGCTGAAACGCCTTTTCTTGCTCTTCACCCCAGATATATTTTACATCCTTCCGAGTCAAGTCTGTTAAGGAACCTGCTATCTTTGAGAAGTTTTCGATAAATCGCCTATCCTAGAAATTGGCGGATTTCCGTGGGGGTTCTAGGAGTCGCCCAGTTCTTTATGACCTGGATTTTTGATGGATCAACTTTGATTCCCTGGTTGTTGATCACA
The DNA here is from genome assembly GCA_020465985.1 of Centrapalus pauciflorus. Taxonomy (NCBI): domain Eukaryota; kingdom Viridiplantae; phylum Streptophyta; class Magnoliopsida; order Asterales; family Asteraceae; genus Centrapalus; species Centrapalus pauciflorus. Next base: position 249,005 of record JAANYP010001136.1, read on the forward strand.
TGTCCAAGGAATCTAACTTCTCGCAACCAAAATTCACATTTTGAAAATTTGGCGTATAACTGTTCCTTCTCTAACAACTCCAAGATCAGCTTGAGGTGGTGTTCATGCTCCTCCTTATTTCTGGAATAGATGAGAATATCGTCTATGAACACTATTACAAATTTGTCCAGATACGGTTTACACACTCGATTCATGAGGTCCATGAATACGGCTGGTGCGTTAGTCAAACCGAATGGCATTACCTGGAATTCGTAATGTCCATAACGAGTTCTGAATGCTGTCTTAGGAATGTCTTCTTCCCGAACCTTCACTTGATGATAACCGGATCGCAGATCAATCTTAGAGTAGAAGCTAGATCCCTGTAGTTGGTCAAACAGGTCATCAATTCTGGGGAGAGGGTAGCGGTTCTTTATCGTTAACTTGTTTAGCTCTCGGTAGTCTATGCACATTCTGAAGGATCCGTCTTTCTTTTTCACGAACAAGACCGGAGCTCCCCAAGGTGAGGAACTTGGTCGAATGAATCCTATATCCATCAACTCTTGTAATTGATTGGATAGCTCTTGCATTTCAGAAGGAGCGAGTCTATATGGGGCCCTTGCGACCGGTGCAGCTCCCGGCACCAAATCGATTTGAAACTCTACTTGCCTAGTTGGCGGAAGTCCAGGCAACTCTTCCGGGAAGACCTTCGGATAGTCACAAACCACGGGAATATCCTCGAGTCGCTTCTCCTCCGACTCTTTTTCTACAATTTGCACCAGTACTGCATGACAACCTTTCCTAAGGCACTTTAATGTTCTTAGGCCGGATATGACATTCAACTGTCGGTTCTTTCTTTCTCCTTGGACTGTTAGGAACTTCTTCTTGTGGAGTGGTATCCGTACCACTTTCTTACCACACAAAATCTCGGCATGATTGTGTGACAACCAATCCATACCAACTACTATGTCAAAACTTCCGAGTTCTATAGGCATCAAGTCTATCTTAAAGGGATGATCTGCCAGCTTCAGTGTGCATTCCTTAATGATACTACTTGCCTCTATTATTTTACCGTCAGCCAGTTCTATAGTATAAGAGTTGTCTAAGGGAAAAGGAGCGGCATTCAATTGCTTACTAAACTTATCAGATATAAAGCTCCTATCAGCCCCAGTATCAAAGAGTACGTAAGCATAAATGTCATTTAAAAGAAACGTACCTGATACTACGTGGGGATCTTGACGAGCGTCACCTGCTCCTAACACAAAATCTCTCCCCTGAGCTCCTCCACCATTCTTCAACTTCGGGCACTCACTCTTGAAGTGCCCAGTAACTCCACATTCAAAGCAGCCTTTTTGATTTCCGCCATTGCCACCCGGGGTTCCAAACTTACAGTCTTTGGTCATATGGCCAACACGTTTACATTTTCCACAGATTGGTATCAGAGCCATAGTTATAGTGAACTAGGTTGCATTAGTACCCTAGACTATAACTGCACATAAAATTTACTGATTCTAAAAATATTTTGTAACTAACTAAAAGACTATGAATGGACCTTGATAGCAGAAATCATGACCCATCCGGAAACCATCATCATATCGGATTCAGAGGAGGAGTACACTCCTGCGAGCCCCACGGCTGGTAGCAGGGTGTGACAAGTGCGGAAGCGTAACCATAATCATAATGAACGACCACTATATGGACGTTTTTAAAATACATCGTTAAAGCTTTAAAGCATAGTAATGTTTTACATACTCTGAAATGGGAAATGAAGTTCGCACAAATACAAAGCTTTAATTACATAATTAAATATTCAAAATAATGCAGCTAAATCTCCGATAAATTGAATATGCATGCGACTCCATGGATGCGGAAGCTTGAAAGTAAAATACGTCCGAGGCATACTTGCCTTAATTTATTGAAAATACACGCTAAAATACGTCAACAAAAATTGTTGGTGAGCTCATAGGTTTACACGTAAATCTGACTTGTATGGACAATAATAATAAAGGTTGAATTTATAAAATCATAAATTCCTTGTTATGTATTACATACAAACCATCATGCAACCGAAGCTTAATTTAAAATGAGTTTGCTCTGTGCAGTATTCCCATATGTAATACCGTTTGTTGAATATATATGCACCCGCCGTTAGCCAAACCGACTAACCCGAGTGGGGGACATGACTCCCAATAGATCTATCCACAATATATTCGCGCTTACAAATAAATGCAATTAACGGTTCATGATATCAGAGCTAATGGAACCCAATGTGTAATACATAATAGAAATGAGAATATTTCTGTGTCCATATAAAAACGAAGCATGTATTTCATCCCCAAAATATAACAGTGTGAAAATAGGGGCTATGAGAACTCACCGAGCGTGTAGTGGTAATAACTAGCGTAAAGTGCTTTTTAGCGTAAAATGAAGGATGATGCACCGAGCGAGATTAAACGGGTCCTAAATGATAATAAAGACATAATATCTCTAATATATGATGATATATATATATATATATATATATATATATATATTTATAGATTTTTATGTCTTAAATCACCCAACATTACAAGTTTATAAATAAAATTTGCTTAAAACGTCAAGTTTATATATATATAATTTTCCAGCTTTTTCGAAGGTTTTTCGGCCTACTTTGAGGCTGTTTTTAACCAAGCTCCAAAATGTTTTAGACTTTGGTTTTCTAGGACATTCAACTACTATATACAAAGGATTTTTAGAATCAAGAACGGCCATTTTTCGAGATGTTTAGGTTGGTGAAAAAGCTCGTTAAAAACGCTATGTTGGCCATTTTTGAGCTGTCAAACTTTCGGTTTCCCAAATAATTTCTGGAGGTCTTAAACTCCAAAATAAATTATGAAAAATTCCAGATCTATAGTTAAGACATAGATCTAACTTTTGAGACAAGAATCAACTCATTTCGTTGAGTTATGAATTAGTTATGATTTTTCAAAGTCGATATAAGTTTTCTGCCGAAAATCCGTAGTTTATAAACTTACAACAACTTATGATTCTTGTTGTTTATTCAAAGACTACTTGTATAAAAGTCATAATAGTTATAAAACACATATATATCACATGTTTTCATAATATTAACACTTTTATAATGTGTTTACATATTCATAAACACATTTAAAGAAACAACTTAAAATAAAAACTAAAAACTTATAAACTTGAGTTTTTATGAAACTTGTTGTTGTAGGTGATTATATATATTATGCAAGACTTATATGAACATAAATATAGGATGATATAAGCTAGTATTTACTTACTTTGGGGTATTAGAAAGATGAAACCAAGTAGAAGTTGAAACTCTTGGAAGATTTCACCCAAAAACACTTGAAAATTACAAAAATATGAAAGTTGCACAATTTTGGCTTTGGCTTGAGGCCTTGGCCGGATTTTAGAGGGAGAGAAAGGGAGGTTTTTGTGTTGTGAAGGTGTGAGAAATGAAGTGAAGTGGTGGTTCTATTTATGAGGGGAAAAAGGTGGTGAAATGATGATAATAGTGAAAAATCTTGGATGAAAGGAAAGAGGAGGATTTGATGGTGAAATGTTGAGTAAAAAAATACAAACTTTTGGTCCTTGTGTACTACCTTGTGGCCGGCCTATATGGGGTATTTTTGATGTATTTTTATTTTTTTTTGTATAAAAGTATTTAGAAATGTATTCTTGTATTTCCCTTTTCTTGTAAATTCATAAATACTTTTGGATGCATTGTTTTAATTAATTGTTTTATTCTTGCATAATTAAGGTTTAGTAATTGTATTAGTGTATGATTAGTGTCACTAATCATGATTTAATTATGTACTTAGTTGAATTAATCCTTCATGTCGTAAATTGATCGGATTAATTGATTTCCCGATTCATCGCACCGATGAATTTGATTCTAATTGAGTTGAATTTTCTAATAAACCTTGTTAATCACTTGATTAATTTCTAATGACTATTGATTAGCCTATAATTGACTATTAAATGTAGATTAGGGCTTTGTTGCTAACCTGGTTTAGTGCCGGATGTTACAATTGAGATGTGTTAGTGATATTGGGATATTTAATTGTGTTTCAGGGTCTCGTGTTGATAGGGTCAAGTTACAGTAGAGAACCGAGACTTGATAAGCGATGTTTCCGAGTCAAGTGAGTGTGCACGCTTTTTATGATATACATGTATGATTATTTTATTATATATACTTGCATGATCTTTTACTGAGCTTTATTTCTGGGAATTATGAGTTTATTACCTTATTGTACTATCATGCATGTATTATCGAGTTTTAACTGAGAACTGTGTTTTATAACATTTTGGACACATGAGCTATAAGATATAGTGATACACCATACGACTAGGCAGGGGTTGGGTCGCTCCTAATTCTCTTTTTGTTCTCCTGACGACCGCTTTATGTGGTCTAGGGATTTGGTACGTGGATTATTCCACCAAGATTCATACCTTCTTTGAGCCATCTATGTAGGATCTCATTTACTGTTCAGTAGAGACGCTGGAGTTTTATTATTGAGCTTTTATAATTGTACTACTAACCCTTGCATTCTCACTAGCGTTAGTTGAATTTTGTGTTTAATGTATATCTTAGATGACCAGAGTATTAGTAGGCATGTTGGACCCAAGTAAGCTACATATCATCATACGAGGAGTCATAAGCTACCTAACCAGAGCTAGATACAAATTGTGGAGTTTGTATGCTTTGGATTTTATGTCAAATAAACAGGGATTATCGTGATTCACTATGTAGATTAATGTTTTAAAGTCCTGAGGTTTTCTTATTGTTATCAGGAAAAGGTTGGGATTAATATTATATACCATTTGACGTTTCATTTACATGGCAATGTGGAGTACTTCTAGGGTGTTTACATATGACGCCTAAATATAATATTTTTTAATTAGACATAATGAAAAACTTTTTCGACGATAAAATTTTTAATAATTGTTTTTAAATCTCATTTCGAGAGCATCATGCGTGAATAAAAACTAGTTATTATAATTTAGATGCCATTAAACTTAAAGTTGATAAGAAAATTATATTCAATTCTTTCTCAAATATGCAATTAATATGAATAAGTAAGTAATGTTGAGAATCAAAATGACGATAGAATATGAACTTGGATTTTGATTTTAACTTATTTTTATTACAAATATAAATATGAAAACATGTTGCAATTTCAGATAAAAAAATGGTGTGAGTAACCTGCTAAACAAGTTTATAGGACACTCGTTGCTATAAACGATAAAAATACAAAAAATGATGCTATTAGTTATAAAAAAACAAAAAAGTTTATAGGACACTCGTTGCTATTTGGTTTTAGATTTTGATCTTCTTTTGCTACAGAAATCAAACACACACACATATGAATGAAATTGAAATGCTTCATGCTGAAAGTAATTAAGCAGCTTGGCTCAATATATAATTTACTATAGCGGTGTTAGGTTTAATACCCAAAACCTAATACCAGTTCGGTTAACCAATTTTAGATAACTATACCATTGAGACCCTAACCAACTAACAAACTTTTATAATGTAATAATTTTATAAGATAGGGCTCCTAATTAGTTAATTTGCAGTCTATTCACAGTTCAACCAACTTTTAAATTTCTTCTATTTTAAATTGTCCAACTCAATTAATTTATCAAATAGGAAAATTTCGCGTACCTGATTCTAGTTTACGGTCATTAAAACTATGCCCTCGTCAAACGGATACCATATTTGGAATCTAATTACTGATGAATAAGTGAGAATATCGTTAGCGCATCTCAGACTCCTACTCCCACGTCGATGCAGAACCTTAGTGGTTGCGCCATTCAACTAGTAGAAGAGGAATCTCTTTATCATGTAGTTTCTTCATCTTATGACCTACAATAGCCTCAGGGTGTTCAATATATTGTAATCGATCATCCACCTGTTCCTCAGCCAGCCAATGGAACCGGTCATTCACCTTCGTAGATAAATCACGTGAAAGGTGGGATGAACTCCAGCTAACTCTGGCGGAAATTCAAGATGGTATGCTTGCTCTCCAACTCTTTCTAACACTTTGAATGGTCCAATAAAATGAGGACTCAGTTTACAACGCTTCCTAAATCTAATGATTTCCTTCACAGATATACCTTCAGTAACAATCTATCTCATACGACAAAATCTCTCCTCTTATAATTCTAATCTGCATACTTCTTCTATCCATTTTGAGTTGTCTTAATCCTTTCGCAGATAAGTTTCACTTTATCAGTTGTCTTTTGAATGATGTCTGGACCCTAGATCTGTGTCTCGCTTGCCTCGGTCCAACATATAGTGGTGCGACACTTACGTCTGTATAATGCCTCAAAAGGTGGCATGACAATAGTCGCATGTTAGCTGTTATTATAAGACAATTCTACCAAGAGAAGATTAGAATCCCAACTACCACCAAAATTCACAACACAAGCTCTTAGCATATGTCCCATCGTTTAGGTGGTCAGCTCGGATTTCCCATTTGGCTGTGGTCGCAAGGCGATGCCCATATAGACTTGGGTATTGAGTTTATGGTGACTACCAGAAGGTAAAGGAAAACAGGGGATCACGGTATGAAACTATTGAACGGGGCACTCCATGCCTGACAACAATCTCAGTGATAAACAATTTGGTAAGCGAATCAAGGGTGTAGGTTTCGCGAATGGCAAGAAAATGGGAACTTTTTGTGAGCCGATCAAAAGCACCTAGATGCCATCGTGATTCCAAGAAGTCCTCTACAACTTGAACACAAAATCCATGGTTAAATGGTCCCACTTCCATTCTAGGCTCTCCAGCGGCTATAGATGCCCATGGGCTTTTGGTGTTTTGCTTTTACTTGCAAGCAAGTCATACACCGAGCTACATATCGTTCAATTTCCCGCTTCATCCTTGACCACCAATAATGAATTCGCTGGTCTCCGTACATTTTTATGCTCCCTGGATGAATAGAAACTCAAGACTTATGAGCTTCGTCAAACATCAGGTCACGGAGATTCCCAAGTCTAGGAACCAAAACACATCCAGGTATCATATTTAGGCCTCTGAGATCGTCTGTTAGCTGCTGTACATGACCCAATATTTTGTCCTTCCTTAAATTTTCTTTGTGTAATGCCTCTGTCTGTCCTTGCCTAAGCTTGTCCACAATGGTAGATATTGATTAGACTGTATTATTGCGTGTTTTCAGTAGTTTTAAAGGCATATATATGCATTTGCACTTCGTAAATATCGTACTTTTACACCATATTTGTGTTTCAGGGTCAATAAGTCAATTGGAAGCAGCTCGGGAAAATTCAGCGCGAAAGGTGCGGGTAGGGGCGCAGGCCTACGCTGCCAAAACAGTGAGTTTGAGAGCTAGAGAGCAGTTGCAACTTTCGGATCCTTCTTCAATTTTTTTTTTCTAAATGTTGAATCAACTCAAGTCAATCACCAAACTGAAGATCCATTCAAGCAAGCATCTCATTATGTCTGGACCAAACGAGAAGATTTCAGACAAGGTACATTCCGCACTCGACACCAAGGTAGTCTTCTTCCTAAAGAAGTGTTAGCTGAACTCGATATGCTAAGAGAAGAAGCTAAGAAGTTAATTAGATGCCTTTAAGACTACCCTTCGGGATGCTTGAAATGAACAGTCTGATTTGAAAATTAAAATTTTAGTGTTAGAAGAAAAAGTGTCTAAGGCTAATATCGAGAAAAAGGACTTGTCTGCCAAATTGTCTCAGCTAGAATACAATCATCAAGTGCTTAAATCTGATAAATCTGACAGTGATTACAAATATGAGTATGTCCTGACTGAGAGAACTAAATAAAAAGAAAAACTCAAAGACATGGAATAAAGGTTTTACAAACGTGGTCAAACTGATCAAATCATAAATATGTACAAACTTAAAGAGTTGAAGTCTAAAGATGGTTTACGATTTATCTGTACTGGAGTCATGGAAAAAATGGTCAACAAACTACATGATCCTTTATATTATTATGAGACTCTGGGTTGCGGGTACACTATGCCATATCACAAAACTTGGCCAGAAGTGCTAGCCAAAGAAGAAGAAAAATGAGCAAGACCTGATGTAAAACAAATTAAATTTGTTTATGACTAGTTAAATTACGATTCTCTTCAAGGAAAATTAGATAAAACTTTTAGAGAAGACGAGTTCGTTGAACCAAAAGAGTTTACACCTGATCCAAACTTGCCAAAACCTCGTGAATATGTACCATACTCTGTTCTAGAACAACGGGCTTCTGATCTAAAACAAATATTGGAAACTACAACACGACAATTTGAGCAAGAAAGGATAGATTTTACAAAGAAAATATCAGATCTAGAAACCAAAATTTCTCGACTTAACTCTTCTATAGCTGACACTTCATTGCATAATGATAAATTCCATGCCCTTGAGTTAACCTTAAAAGAAACCAAAGAGTTGTTTGATTCAGACAGAAACAATTTTTTAAGAAAGGAAAATGATTTTAACGAGGCACAAAGACTGTTTTCTATTCGAGAACAGGATTTTAAACTTAATGTTAAATCATTTGACAAGGAATGAGATCAGCTTCTAGCAACCATTCAGGGGTTGGCATCTCAATTTGTTCCTAACCAAAACGATTTAAATCCACAAGTTTTTGTCATCAACAATTCCACGGTTGAAAGTTGTTCTGAATCTAAGGAATCATACTCTGAACTTAAAAGGCAAAATCTTTTGGACATCAAGAAAGGCAAAGAAAAGTTGGAAGTTCCGATCAAGATTTACACCCGTGAATCTTCTAAATCCTCTTTCAAAAGAGCCGTAAGGAATTCTATATACTCTTACTTTAAGAGTACAGGGAATTCCCGAAAGCCACAAAAGGTCGGAAAATCCAACAACAGGCATAACTGGTTCCCTACTAAGAATTACTTAGGCTTCTCTTTTGCTCAAGTGAAAAATCATTTCGAGAATCCTAAGGACTCACAACCATTCATATCTGATTCTCAAGTTATCAAGAATAACAAAGTTTGGTTTGTCTTTAATCAAAAGACTGCTTCGTGTGATGATTCTGTATCACATAAAGCTTGTTTGAAATATTTTTTTAAGCAATTACTTGATTTACGTACAGCTAAACTTTGTAATTCAGCTCATGTTATGAATGGTCTTTTATCCCAAGTTAGGCATAAATCTGTTAACCATCACGTAAATAAACACAAAGGGCCCACATTCACTCTCTGCAGGGTACCTAAGACTGCCATGAAGGAACCTAATTGGAAATGGTTACCTAAGGCAGAGAATATAGTCATTAATAAGAGATGGGTACCAAAGCTAACCTAACTGGACCTAAACTTCAATGGGTACCAAAAGTTACGTGATTGTTTTGCAGATAAATGGCTCCCCCTCACTTCACTTCAGGACCCGCACCTTAATGAAATGGCTCCTGCTCATTTCAGTTCAGGACCCGTGCCTCAATGAAATGGCTTCTATGCATATCTGTACAGAACCCGTCCTTCACAGATTTGGTTTCTAAACACCTCTGTTTAGAACCCGTGCTACAGTGTTTCTGAAACTTCCACGCTAGCATGCATATCTGAGTGTCGGTTCAACATCATGGACGAAATGACTACAGGGAGCATGGATTTCTTTCTTATATTATGCTTCCTCTGTTGACTGATATTAATTCTTCTTTGCAGGGGGAGTTTTCATCTATGCATTAACGACGACATATTGTTGTTTTTCACTCTTCAAGTATGCATATGTTTTAAAAAGAAATAATTTTTAGTGCATACTTATAGGGGAGTGGTTTTATTTATTTTTTTAATAAAAGTTTTTCTTTCGTATTTAAAGTTCTTTTAAAAGAGTTTTTGTTAACCCTTATTGATGCAAACTGTTTTGGATTTTATCCGAACATCATTTTAGGGGAGAAAATATTTTTTGTTTCATCTGAGGAGATCAGTCCAATTTTTCATGACAATCAGGATACATTCATTCATTCTGATACTCTCATTCTGACTGATCAGATCTCATGATCGTAATTCTCTGAGAATCTCTCCACACCCTATGTATTCGTTCATCACTGAATTCATTCATATCTGAATTGTGTTTCATTCTTATTCATTCATTCAGATAATTCTCTCCATATCCCGATATCTCATCTCTATATGAATCTCGAATCTCATTCAAATCAGAATCATTCACTCATTTTGAATTATCTCATTCTGATTATATCTGATTCATTCACTCATTTCCATACTAATCTGATTCATTTCATCTAGTTCACTCTCAAAACGCTAAGCAGTTCTTCCGAGCATACTATGTTATATGTTATAACTGCTAGTTCAGAACTCAAAATTCATCACGTTTGATGATATCTGCTGACTCAAATGCACCACATGAGTGAATAGACATATATATATCACTCCGATGGCGTACCCAGAACCGGATGACCTACTCGCGGAGGAATCCTTCCAATAGATGAGAGGTAAGGTCTTTAGATCTAGTTGAGTAGGATAAAACACAGAGGGGTGTTGATCGGGTCGAGCAGAGATAAAATGAAAATGAGAGTGTATTTAAATGAAAGGATATGGGGGTGCATCATATCATGTTTTACTGATATATAAGTGAGCCGGAGGGAGATATAGTTGAAAAATGCGTGTGAGAGCTTGAGGGGAGAGAAAGGATTAAAAGAAAAGAAAAATCCTATAAACCTACAAATAGTTGGGTTTCCTACATATGCTATCGAATCTTATTCGTTGAGATTTGGTATTGAAAAAGACGTCATGGACCCAGTGACACAAGCACTTAACCTCACTAGCTACTCAGTTGCTTCTTAAAACGCTACTGTTTCATTTCTCATGGAGATATATCACATAATCTATCGATTTGTCATTCGGATTTAATTGATATTGAAACAGGAAGACATCTACTCCGGTCTCCAAACTTCATTTGATTGCACATTGTGTCTATAGCTTATTGATTATACACTAATTAGGTCACTTATTGAGTCATGTCTGTGTGACAATTAATGCTTGTCTAATGTGACAAAGCCGGAACAACTGTAGTGGTGCTTAATATAAGTATTTCACGATGATTAGTTGAAAATCCTACCAGTGTTAACATCAAAGGCAACGCTAAACGTAGGTCACATGTTTCATAACTATCGTGTTAACAGGAAACCTAAGTGGTCCTGGTTGTTATTATTCCCTTTAATTCTTATTTCAATGTCACATGCTGCAAAGCCAAATGACTGTTTATGATGATGAAGAGCAGATATTCCTTTTTCGAGGGGGAGTAAGCATCTTGCCAAGGATATCTGAGAAGCTTACATGCTAATTAAGATTCTATTTATCATTATGAGGGGGAGAATAAGTTTATATGAATAAAGGGTGAGAATACTAAAGGAGAGAGTTAACTGAAGAATTCAAAGAAGAGAAAGATAGTTTCAACCAGAAGGAAAGCTATTATTGAAAGAGAAGATCATTCAGAAGGGAGATTATTAATCAGAAGATCAAGCTTATTTTGAAGAAACCAGACTTGATCACAAAGGGGGAGATCGTTAGACCTTATTTATTGTAATCAAGTCTGGGGGTTTATTTGTACTTATTTAATAGTTCATAGGTTATTTATGTACGGGCTTTAATAGTTTAACCCACGGGCTTAGGCCTCATTAAGTTATTATATAAAGGGTTAATTAGGGTTTATAGAATACACAAAAGTCAACTATTGAAGGTGTTTTGGAGTGTGGCCGTTCGGTTGAGAGAAACAAACCTCCGTTCTTCGTGTTCTTCGTTAAAGGTTTAATATATTCGGCTTTTATTATTATTCTCGTTCGTGATCCTTATTATATATTGTTTATTATGTGTTTGCTTGATTAATTCGGGACCTACTGGTACCATCGTTCTGTTGGTACACCCTGTGTGACGATAGCAGTCTAAGTTTTGTTAGCATTTTGTGTAAGTCATGTTACTTGGTATTGAATATTAACGAGTATTTGATATATGTAATTATGTGTGTTTGATAATGATTGGTTGTATGTTTGAACTTGGTGTAATGTGTTACAAGAAGTTCAAACATAAGGTTCAAAGATAAATTAAAACATAAGTTAAAACATAGGTTCAAATAGAAGTTTGACATGTGAAATTCGAATTTAGAGTAAATTCGAATTTATCATGAAGGTAAATTCGAACTTATCATGAGGACAAATTCGAATGGGCCTTGGGCCTGATTCGAATTTGTCCTAAGACAAACTCGAATTGGTCAGTATAATTAAGGATTAACTCGAATAATTATCAGACTTTTACAGAATTTCAGAGCGTAATTAAGCAAAGGCGATCTCGAGTTTACTAGTATTCAGAGAGTGTTTTCGGAGAGAATCATCGTGTAGGTACATTCGTAGTCGTTCGTATGACATCGTGGTAGTCTCCGTGTTTCGTGCGTGTGATCTTACCGTCAAGCCGCTAACGAGGATTCCGCACTCGTTGGACGGTGTCGCGTCTAGATAGATCCGTGAGTTCAAGACCTTACAAGTGGTATCAGAGCCTTTGGGGTGTTCTTGGTGTTCTTCGTGTTCATAAGCAACATCCTAGGTTTCTTGACGTTTTGGACGGTTAATATCACGATTTTGGAGTTTTTTCGAGCTTATCAAATCAGATTTCGGGAAATACTTTGTTGTAGTTCAAGCTTTTGATCAAAATCAATATTTTTACTTGTAAAAATATTGGTTTAATCTGCAAAACTTGAAAAACTCGAAGTATTAGCCGTTTTTCGAATTTGCGGCGCTCGAGTTTGTTAAGGGGATATTAGGGTTTTGCTCATTTTCGAGTTTGACTAAAAAATACGCTCCTTTCGAGTTTCTTTAAAGTTTGATTCGAATTTGGCCAATTCGAATTTGCTTGGATTTCGATTTTATACTAAAATCGAATTTGGATCTTTGAATTTAATTGGGGTTTCGACTTTAGTGGACCTTCGAATTTGTTGTCAATTTCGAATATAGTTGGAGATTAAACTTAATTTCGAATTTAATTCCAAACCAGTTTAAAATTTAATTAGATTCGAATTTACCTAAATTCGAAAGAATTACTTTAAATTAATTTCGAATTAAATTAATTAAGTTTGAATTCAAAAATATTTGACACAATGACAAGTCTATAGAGGTTCATTGAGATGGATCACGAGGTTGGAAAAGCGAATTCTCCACCGAAGTTGATGAAAATAGAAGGATAGGTTTGCCGACTTCGCAAGGTTTAATGATATGCGAATGTGGATCTGTATCGACGAAGGATACATTCCACCTACAGCTGAGGTTGAAGGACGACAAAAAGTTGTGCCTTATTCAAAGATGAAGGATGACGATAAAAAGCTGTATGAAGCCGAGAACCGTGCCTTCGCTATCATTAGAATGGCGTTACCTCAGGAGATCTTGCACACCTTCCGTAATCAGAAGACAGCAAAAGAGCTGTGGGATGCGTTAGAGAAATGGTGTGAAGGTAACCCGAGGGTCAGAAAGAACAGAATGGAAATGCTCAAGCAGCAGTTCGCCATCTTCAAAGCATTGAAGAACGAAAAGCTGGATGAGAGTATTACCAGATTTTATCATCTATTGACTGAGTTAGATAGCCATGATGTGGAGTATAGTGAAACAGAGAAGATTAACAAGATTCTGGATGCTTTACCGGCCAAATGGGAGATGTATGTGGCGTTGATAAAGCATGATGAAGACAAGTTCTATACTCTGACTCCAGATAATGTTATAGGAACGCTGAGGGCATATAACTTTGAGTTGCTAAAGAAGGAAAAGGATTATGACCAAGTTCAAGATCCTGCTATGTACTTTGGGAAATCAAATTCTTCAGCAGCAACTAAATTGATGACGGCTACAGCTCTCTTTTCAGGAGAAACATCGTCACCGGCTGAAACAGAAGACTCAGTAAGTAGTTCTAAAGGACAAACTGAACGAACAGTGTGTTAGGTTAGAACTGAAGTATGAACATGTTGAGGCATTGACCAAGGAGCTTAAAACCAAAGAGGTAGAGCTAGCAGAATCGAAGGTAAAGGTAGCTGAGGTCAACAGTAAACTTGAAAATTTTAGGATCTCATCTCTTAACCTAGGGAAAATCTTAGATGCACAGCGTCAGTCTAAGAAGCCTGTAGGTCTAGGATATCATGAGAGTCCTCCACCTTTCAACGATAACTATGTACCTCAACCTCAGAAGAAAACTGATAAATCAGTTGAATCAGAGGAAATACCGAAACCAGTCTCTGAAATTGCTAAGGAAGATGAGACTAAGGTGACTGCTAATAATATCAAGATTAAGAAAGTTAAATTTATGCCATCCTCTAGTGATAAACCTGTAGGACAACACGTAATTGACTTTAATGATCAGGAGGATGAACCAGTCGCTATAGTTGAAACAAAAGAGCCAGACACTAGTGAGACACCTAAGTCAAAGGGCACACACAAAAAGTTAATTGACAAAATGTCTTGCTTTAGATGTCATGAAAGTGGGCATGTTGCTTCCAGCTATCCAGATAGGAAAGTAGATACTACACCTAAGACAGGAAAGCCAGAACAACTTAAGCCTTCTCCAAGTGTTGCAAGCACTAGTAGTTCTCAGAATACCGAGAAAACTGTGCAAGCTGCACCAAAATCTGCTGTGAAACAAATGCCTGTGTCAGGTCGACCAAAAGAAGTGATTAGGACTAATTCACCAAATAGAGTCATTAATCAATCTAGGTCAGGACCACAACAGAATTATAGGAGTACCACCCCTAGCAGAGCTTACACTCCGGTTAGGTCACATACTCCTGTAAGACATCAAACACCAGGTAGAGCTCAGGGATATCAGTCGGAAATGCATTATAATCGTAACTATTCGAGAGCTCCACAGAAAATGCCTACTCAAAGGCCGAGAGTGAACTTACATCACTCTGCACCACAACAGACTCCAATTCAAAAACCCAAGTCACCTGAACGGAGAGATGGGTATTTGAAAGAGTTTAAGTATGTGGACGAGAATGGTATTACCAAGTCAGTTATGGCTTGGGTTCCCCATGATAACTAACCTATTTTCTTTCATGTGCAAGAGATAACTACAGGTCCAAACAACAAATGGTTCGTCGACAGTGGTTGCTCCAGGCACATGGCAGGGGAAAGAAGTCTCCTTGCAGACTTCAAGGGAGGGAATCGGGGATTTGTATCATTCGCTGGCAATAAAGGAGGAAATATTACCGGTACTGGAGTGGTCACTAATGGGACTATCAAATTGGATCAAGTTTATCACGTTGATAAACTGGTTCACAATCTCATTAGTGTATCTCAAATCTGTGATAAGAAGAACTCAGTACTATTTACTGATACTGAGGCATTAGTGCTAAAACCGGGGTTCAAAGTACCTGAAGAGTGGATACTGATGAGGGCTCCAAGGAAGAATGAGCTGTACATGCTCGACATGAACAAGCCGGAATCTTCGATGGGACCAATTTGTCTGTTATCTAAAGCTTCAGAGACTGAGTCGGTTCTATGGCACAGACGCATGGCACACTTGCACCTGAGAAAGATGAACTACATTACGAAAAATGGATTGGTGCAAGGTGTTCCTATGAAGAGTTTTCAGTTCGAGGATAAGTGTCTACCGTGCAAGAAAGGAAAACAACACAAGAAGGCACACAAGTCCAAGACTCAGAATTCAATCGCTGCCACATTCGATTTGTTGCATATGGACCTCTTCGGACGAATCAACAAAAGGATTATAGGTGGTAGTTGGTACTGTTTAGTTATTACTGACGATTACTCACGTTTTTCTTGGGTTTTCTTTTTAGGTACAAAGGACGAGACGGCTGCCAAGCTCATCGGGTTCTTAGACCAAGTGGAAAATTCTTACGGAACGAGGGTTAAATAAATTAGAAGTGATAACGGAACAGAATTTAAAAACACTGTTATGGGTGTATATTGCCTATCGAAGGGCATAGTGCATCAATTCAGTGCACCTTATGAGCCACAACAAAATGGGGTGGCCGAACGGAAAAACAGGACATTGATTAAGGCAGCGAGGACCATGCTATCGGATTCAAAGCTTCCTACCATGTTTTGGGGGGAGGCAGTGAATACTGCGTGCCATGTTTTAAACCGGGTCCTTACTGTCAAATCATTGAACAAAAGCTGTTATGAAATTTTGAATAAAAGGCCACCAAATGTAACTGGCTTCGAACCTTTTGGGGTACCATGTACTTTAATGAAAACAAAACATCAACCAAAGTTTGGTGAAAAGGCTGACGAAGGATACTTCCTAGGTTATGTGCCTAATTCACCAAATAAAAGGGTTTTTAACAAATCAAATGGTTTAGTAGAGATTGTGTATAACATTGAAGTCACAAGTTATACACATGAACCCCAAACTGGTCCGGAATGGATATTTGATTATGACAAATTGTTTGAGTCATTTAACATTCCTTTGGATGGAAATGCAGGTACAATCGAACAGGACTTGTCGTCATTGAATTTGAATGACGAGTGTCAAAGTTTTCCGAGGACCACCTTTCCATCAACATTCGAGCCTTCATCAACTGAAGAAAGATCTCCGGAAGAAAATGATCCTGAAGTGCCTACAAACGAAGATCAGACAACAAATTCTAACTCTGAAGACAGTGTCCATGTGGAAGGAAATGTGGAGTCTGAAGTCGTTCCCCCGTTAGGAGAAATAGGATCAAATTTGGGAGATAATTTGAGAGTTGACGAGATAGAGACATCTAGGATTAATAAGAATCATCCTATTGAGAGTATCATAGGAAATCCTAATGCTGGTGTGAGGACTAGGAGTAGTTTAAATAACAAGACAGTGTTGTTGTCGATGATAAATGACTCCGAGGCCTTTCATACCTGCCTCTACTCATGTTTCATCTCGCAAGTAGAGCCGAAAAATGTGCAAATTGCACTAAAAGACAACTCTTGGGTTGAAGCGATGCAGGAAGAACTGTCACAGTTTAGGAAACTAGAAGCGTGGGAGTTAGTTCCGTTACCTCGAGGAGAAATAGCAATAGGAACCAAATGGGTTTTTAAGTGCAAAAGAGATGATCGGGGTATAGTCACTCGCAACAAAGCAAGACTGATGGTAACGGGTTTCAATCAAGAGGAAGGAATCGATTACAATGAAGTGTTCGCGTCAGTGGCAAGGCTTGAAGCAATTCGTTTGTTTCTAGCTTTTGCTTCCTTCAAAGGTTTTAAAGTTTATCAGCTAGATGTTAAGAGTGCTTTCCTTTATGGAAAAGTGAAGGAACTGGTATATGTGGAACAGCCGCCCGGGTTTATAGATCCGAAATATCCAGACAGAGTATATCGGTTAGATAAGGCTTTGTATGGATTGCATCAAGCACCGAGGGCGTGGTACGAGACTCTATCCAACCATCTTTTAGATAACGGGTTTGAAAGAGGGAGAATAGATAGTACTCTGTTCGTGAAGCGAAAAGGAGAACATTTCATCTTGGTACAAGTGTACGTCGATGATATCATTTTTGGATCATCAGACGAGCAGATGTGCACAGATTTTGAAAAAGTGATGAAGTCAAAGTTTGAAATGAGTGCGATGGGTGAGTTAAACTTCTTTCTGGGTTTGCAAGTCGAACAGAGGAAGGAGGGCATGTTTATTCATTAGACGAAGTATGTCTATGACATCTTAGAGCGCTTCGGGATGGAAGGAACCAAGCTGACAGCTCACTTCAGCACGCCGATTCAAGTGAATCACAATCTCGGACCGGATACAGAAAGTGATACCGATGTGGATCCGACGTTATCGGGCCATGATAGGGTCACTTATGTATTTAACTGCTTCTAGACCTGATATAATGTTTGTGGTTTGTATTTGTGCTACGTTTCAAGCTAATCCAAAAGAGATGCAAATGAAAGCTGTGAAGCGGATTCTACGATACCTCAAGTTGAAACCGAAGCTGGGACTTTGGTATCACGCGGAGGGCGATCTGGAATTGGAGGCGTTCACGGATTCAGACTACGGAGGATGCAGCTTGACGCACAAATCAACAACTGGAGGTTGTTAGTTCCTAGGAGGGAGACTCGTTTCCTGGCAATGCAAGAAACAGACTTCGGTAGCCGTGTCAACGTGCGAGGCCGAATATGTTGCTGCTGGTAGTTGCTGTTCACAGGTTCTGTGGATACAACAACAATTGCGGGATTACGGTTTGACTTATACTCATACTCCTATTAGGATAGATAACCAGTCAACAATTGCAATAACTAATAATCCAGTTAAACACAATAAAACCAAGCACATAGACATAAGACACCACTTTATACGTGATTGTGCTGAAAAGAATTTAATTAAGCTGGTAAAAGTGGCAACGGATGATAATAATGCGGATTTATTTACCAAAGCTTTTGATAAGTCACGTTTTGAGTATTTAATTCAACTAAACAGAATGCATAATCCAGAGTAAGTTGACCTTAGTAGAGTTTTATTTCCTTTTATAGCAGTAGCATTTCTTTCTTTTTATAGTAGATTTAGTAACTTAGGATATTTTCCTTTTATTGTAAGTTAGTAGGTTATTTTATTTTCTTTCTCCTATTTATGAAAAACAAAAGAAAAAAGAGAGAAAACCATAAAAAGTTCAAAAAAAAATATCAGAAAATGAGTTAAGTCTTAGATGCATAGGTTCAAAGTGAAAAAAATTAGCACAGTTGATACAATCTCTAAGTGTTTAGCTTTCACACATAATGCACCTAAAAATCTAAGTGTTATACATTATCCAGTTTGATATGTTGGTAGGCATAATACATATAGGGAGTCTCAAGGCTAATAAAATATTCAAGAAAAAGTCAGACGTGTCACTAACTTAGATGTATGACCAATTGGTCTTAATTTTTATGTTAGAGACATACAGACATTGATTCTAAATGAGGTATGCAAACTTTCTGGGGATGTATAGCAACATCAGATACATCTTAAAGAAATGGAAAGAATAGAAAAATCATACTGAGTTAAGAGTCAAAACAAGTAACTCTGTTGTACGTAAGTACAGACCTGTTGCCTCTGGTTTGACTCGAGTTAGCAAGATAAGTCGCTTTGTTGTACGTCGGTACAGACCTGTCACCGCTGTCTTGCTAGCTTTAAAAATAAACTTTAAGACAATCTAAGACACTTTGTTGTATGTAAATACAGACCTGTGTCCGACGTTTGCCTTTTAAAGAAAGTTTGCAATACCAAAAAGTTATAATCATTGTGTGTATGCCTTGATCATAAAAGTATGTCTAAGTATGAGTCACGTAAGGTAATTTCTTGATAAATAAAAAGGCCAAGGGATATTCCGAAGTGTAACATGTTTAAAGGGAACATAATACCAACAATCAGCTAGAAATGTATGTCACGACAAACAATCAAAGGAATCAAAAATTCCTAAGTGTGAAAGTTTGAATACTGAAAGTGCGTATTTGACACCGCTATCTGATTGAACCTTTCTTTGACTATACTCGTCAAAAATATTCTGTTAAGTGTTAAGTATAGGTTGTAAATTTTAAAAAAATAATGTAGATTAGTCTAAGTTAATTTTTTGTTCAAAATTTTAACTTTAATTTATTTTATTCTATTTTATTTTTACTTCATTTTTATTTTTATTTTATTTAGGAAAAAGGTGAAAATTACTGAGGATACATTCTTAGTTGAATAAAATAAACACTGCGTGAAAATCTTGTGCTTAGGGTAAATAATTTTGCATAGTTTGTTCCGTTACACGAAAAAGTTGAAAAAGTTGAATTTAAATCAAAGATTTTAAAAATTTTCAAGATTTTCAAGATTAATTCGAGTTTAATCCAAAATCGAAGGTATATTCTAATTTGACAGTAAAGTCAAACTTGGATACAAACTCGAAGGTGGTTAGTATAAATAGGTCAACAGTGACATTCATTATTCACCTACCTTCGACTTTAGTGCTTCGAATTTATCCAGAGAGATTTCGACTTTAAGCCTTCGACTTTGTCGTTTCGAGTTTTTCACTATTAATCGAGTTTTTGTGCGTTTGTGTTCGAGAATATTACCAAATCTAGGTATAATCAACATCATTGTACAAGATATAGGATGTTTTTAGACTCAATTTGAGCCAAAATCGACCGATTTTGAGGTTTTAACGGTGTGAACTTTGTAATTCAAAATAACAAAGTTCGAACCGGTGAAACATCAATTTAGTGACAAATATCTTCGATTAGAACCTATTAGGACTAATGGATGTAATTTTCTAAGTCTAAAATGGTTGAAATCTTGGAGTTTTGGTTTTTAACTTACCGACATTTCGAGTTTGATCATGGCTTCAAGTTTGTCACTAAACTCGAAGAAACCAATAAACTCGAATGAGGGTAGTTTCGAATATAAACTCGAAGAAACCAATAAACTCGAAATGAGGGTTGTTTCGAATTTGTTATTCAAATTTACCATTAAAATCGAAATATTTGCCTAAATTTTAAATCAAACTTGTAGAAATTCATATGTGTTGGATTCTGAACTTACATAAGTTCAAAATAAAACAAATTTGAATTTAAACAAGTTTATTTTGATTTTGATCATTCTAATATATTATATACTTATTGTGCAGATATGGCGGATAGAGTGTTTGTCCAAAAGCACAATATGGTCATTTCTCCAGACCGTGAGCTGCCTGAAGCTCAGGCATTCCGCCAGATGGTGGATTTTTTGGCCGCTTCAAGGGTTTATTATGCCCTTTCGCATAACGTCCAGATAGTGCTGCCGTATGCTCGGGAATTTTGGGACCATCTGCAGGTCGATTGTACTGTTACTCCGACAGTATTGAGGACCAGGATCGCTGGACTGCCCCTTGTATTCTAAGCAGATGTGTTACGCAGAGTCTTGCAGTTGGGTTCTGCCGAGCAAGAAAATGGGCAAATTGACTTCCCGCTGGAAGTTCGCCAAGCAGCATTCTTACGAATGGGGTATGGCCTTGATGTGACTAAGGCGTCATACATGAAAAGCGGTTTAATCGGGCAGTGGAGATATCTTGCACACGTCTTCATGGTGTGCTTCGCTCCGAAGAAAGCAGGTTTTGATTACATCATATCAAAGATCCAATCGACAATGATAGCGTTGGTCTACAATCAGAGGTTCAGTTATTCAGAAATGTTCTTTGAGGAGTTCGTTCACCAAATAACAGCTCCAACACGAGAAAGATTTTTGTTGTATCCGAGGTTTGTGATGATGCTGATCCGACATTTCTTGCCAAATCTGCCGCAATTACCAGGGATTCAAAGCGTAGCAGTGATCGACAAAAGGATTTTTGCTGATTGTCAAACCTACAGGGGTGCATTGGCTAGACCAGTGGAGGCACCACTTTTTGGTGCTATGGTGAATCCGGATTTTCAATCCCCTGAAGGTGCCAACTGGGCCGGGGAAGTTCAAATTCAGCAACAGCAACAGCAACCGCAGAGGCCTCAACAACAATAAAGGAGGAGGCAGAGACCTTCAGTTCGACAGACTCAGGCTACTAGGCCTTCAACGAGCAGAGTGCAAGAGCCAGAAGAAGCTGGTCCTTCAGTTGTAGCCCCCGTAACTGATCCACGGGTGGAAACATTGGAAGATATTTGGGCACAAGGGCCGCATGCAAATGAGGAGATTACTTCTGAGCTCGTTGGAAATATTTTGGAACCTCCAGCTGGGGAAGAAGATATTTTTCGATAGATAGAGGAATATATGCCTGAGGAAGCAGGTCAAGCTATGACCACTTCTGAATCTGAGTCAGAAGAAATTGAAGAGATAGAGATTGAGGCTCCAATGAAAGAGACAGAAGACCCGTCTATCCGCATAGGCACCTATGGATCAAGAATAGTGGTGATTGATGAAGAAGCAAGAAAGAGAAGAGCGTCGAGGGATTCAGATACAGATGACTCGGATTTCGAGGCTGAAGATACAACCCCTTTGGTGCCTAGGCATAGGGCTAAAAGGCCTCGTTTTATGCAGGGAGCTTCATCGGCCGCTGCTTCTGAGCCTGAAATTCTAACCGCTCAGCCATCACCTCAAACATCCATTCCACCACCACCACCACCTGTTCAAACATCCATTCCACCACCAATCATTCCGACACCCATCCAATCCATTCCATCCACCTCATCCACCTTCACTGACAATCAACGGTTTTCTAAGCTCAGAAGCACGGTTGATTTCCAGCATGTCCAAATATTTCAGCTCACTAAAGCCATCGGCGAGATACAAGCGCATAATGCAAATATTGACAAAGAGAATGTAGAGTTGAAGACATTTGTTGGAAAGATTGAACAAGAGAATCTTGAGTTGAAGACGTTTGTTGCAGATCAGGCTGCAGAAATCCGCACGATGAGGTCCCTTATTGAGCAATTAATGAAAAATATAAAGGCTCAGGGGGAGACAAGTTGCAGGGATTCTGAGGAGCTGAGAAGGGGAGACGATGATGAAGGCAATGATCCCAATGCACCTAAAGAGAGTGAGCCAATAGATTTTTCTGCTGCTTAACAGGCTGAACTTCAGAGGGAGCCAAGTCAGACTAGTGTTGAAGGTGAAGGAGGTCAAGCTGGTTCCTCAAGGACTTTCGAGAGCGAAATGATAGACGCACTGAAAGATATCGAGGAAGAAGTAATGGAGTTTGATTTTGAGGAAGAGATAGAGGAATTGCAGGAAGGGGAATTCGTACCGGAGGAAATAATTGATTGGAGATCTGATGACGAAGTGATAGGATGAGGACGATAATGTCAATGAAGTGATTGTCAATTCACAACCTATCACGGATTTATATGTGCGAGATAATCACAATGTGATTGATATAGATGAGATCAAAATAGCCTCGGGTGAAGATTCTGAACTTGAAGAAGCAGAATAGGAGCCATCTAGGGCTGATTTGATGAATATGTGGTTCAAGAAAGAAGAAAAGAAGACAGAGCCGAAGACGAAGAAAAGAATGAGAGTTCCAGGCTCAGGAAATCTCTCAGGAGGAATTATAAGCTGGTTCTTTGATCGAGAATTGCAGCTATTTATTTTGAAAAGAAGAGATGGTCTTCAATACCTAAGACGAACGCTTAGAGTTTTTAATACATTGCTGAAGGTTGAAGTTAAAGAGTTGGCATGGAAAGAGCTGATTAATATTGGTGACGACCCAAATGCTGAAGTGATTGCAAAACTTATCAGGAAAGAGGGTCGGTTAGGAGGCTCAAGCCAAGAACTGGGAAGAGAGTCTAGGACGAATCAAGAATAGATCCTCATACAGGTAGGCCATGGGCCAGGATGGTATACAAACCTGTGAGATGTATGAAGAAGGTGCCAATGAAATCAATGCCACAAGATGTTCTAGGTAACATGAAATGGTGGTATGTTGATAATGAAACGGCTGAAGCTGTAATGGAGGATACACATGACAAAGTTATTTTGAGAGTGTATGATCCACTGCACTTAATAAACCTATCGAAGGACGATCCGAAGAAGCTACATGATTAGCCTATCTTCTTTCATGAAGGATGGAGATCTGAAGCCAGAAAGTTCCAGAAGATAGTAAGAGTATGTATAGATGCAGGACTATGTGCAGGTAGCAGTCTATATGGTTCTAGTACTTAATCAAAATGTAAATAGTTAGAAGCTATCGTCAAGGGGGAGTCTGTTGGTACACCCTGTGTGACGATAGCAGTCTAAGTTTTGTTAGCATTTTGTGTAAGTCATGTTACTTGGTATTGAATATTAACGAGTATTTGATATATGTAATTATGTGTGTTTGATAATGATTGGTTATATGTTTGAACTTGGTGTAATGTGTTACAAGAAGTTCAAACATAAGGTTCAAAGATAAATTCAAACAAAAGTTAAAACATAGGTTCAAATAGAAGGTTGACATGTGAAATTCGAATTTAGAGTAAATTCGAATTTATCATGAAGGTAAATTCGAACTTGTCATGAGGACACATTCGAATGGGCCTTGGGCCTGATTCGAATTTGTTCTAAGACAAACTCGAATTGGTCAGTATAATTAAGGATTAACTCGAATAATTATCAGACTTTTGTAGAATTTCAGAGCGTAATTAAGCAAAGGCGATCTCGAGTTTACTAGTATTCAGAGAGTGTTTTCGGAGTGAATCATCGTGTAGGTACGTTCGTAGTCGTTCGTATAACATCGTGGTAGTCTCCGTGTTTCATGCGTGTGATCTTACCGTCAAGCCACTAACGAGGATTCCGCACTCGTTGGACGGTGTCGCGTCTAGATAGATCCGTGAGTTCAAGACCTTACACGTTCCTTGCTCTTCACATTTATCATATTTAGATTTGCTTGTTTGGGTTAGAATTTTAATTTTTGCAATGTTTTTCAGTAATTGAGTGTGTTTTATTTCATTTGACGAGTCTTGTTAAATGTGGATGCTTAGTGTCAATGCAGTCTTTTGAATTTCCCTGATGGTTCTTGTTTGCCGATCAGGCCGTGGAAAATGATGACGTATAGAAAAAATGTACCTAGAATTAGTTAGTGTTAGTAAGAAATTCTAGAATTATGTTAAGAGTCATTTTAATAATTAACATTTAATTGTAAGTTGAGTTCAAGTAAGTTAAGATACATTTGTGCTTAAATGAAAATAATGTGTCAAAAGATTTTGGAAAACTCATGCAATAAGGGGGATAGCTTAATCATGTTTTTAGCCTCAAAATATTCGAGGGTAGCCTAGTTGGTTCGGGAAATTAAGTCCTACGGGGTACCATTCATGCCTAATCCCCTAAAACCATCTGGTTTGGGAGTGATTGACCCAAATCCCGCTACATGGACCAATTTGAAAAGCTATGATCAAAACTCGAGTAAAAATAAAAAATATATATAAGCATGGTAATCAAAAGTAATATTTGTCGTATACATGCATAAAAGGAAAAGTTGGCCAATAGCCCCACATGTTTTAAGCTTGTAACCTTGTGCTAAAAGTGTAATTTCCAAAAGTGAGATGCATTATAATTACTTAGAGAAAATGTCTTTTAACCAAAAATGTTCTTTATCTTACATTCAAAATCTTAATGCATTATTGTGAAGGCTGACTTAATCTGGACTTACTGACCACACTGCTAATACAATCGACACATAGTTAGTTCTGATTCTAAGGCTTGCTCAGGGACGATCAAGAGTTAAGTTGGGGTGGTTTTATGAGACCATTATTGCGTGTTTCCAGTAGTTTTAAAGGCTTATGTTAGACATTTTATTTCGATCATAGGGAGTTGTTTTGTAATAATTATTTTAGTATTGTGTAGTCTTGTATTTATTTCCTTTGTATTTTATGTTTATGTAAAAGTCAAGGGGCCAAAGGTGTCAATGTGTAATACTTAATTAAAGGAGCCTAAAAATAGGCTCCTAGGGTTTTGTAGCATTACACGGTTGAAATTGAATGAGATAGAGCAGCCGCCACTTTTAATATTCTCTCATCATTCCTTTTGTCTTTCTTCATCATTACTTGATTATTGAGCTTTGTTCTTCTTGGGTATTGATAAGAAATCATTAAAGTGCTGATAATATATGGGATAACAGATTTACAATTGGTATCAGACCACAAAAAGGTGGATTTCAACTGAAACTTTCGGATTCTGCTGGGTTTTTTATGGTGTTCTTCGTGTTCTTCTTCATTTCATACGGTTGGATCTTTCTATTCTTTGTTTTTCTGTGTTTCTTGTGTTATTATAGTCTTATAATCATCACAATATCATCCTCTACTGATTTCAAGCTCATTCAGTTCCATATTTCTTTTAAAATCATCAAGAATCGGATATTTCATCAAGTTTAAAAATATGGGTTTTAGTGGGTTTTAGCTTGTTCTATGCTGTTTTTAAGTGTTTTAAGTTATTTTAAATCACCAAAAGTGTTTAAACTAGTTTATCAATCATTTAGAAATGTTTTTTAGGCTTTAAAACTGATAAAATCGAATTCTGCTCAGTTCTGCCTTAGAAAACTGTTACAACCTGTTGTAATTCGGACCTGTCACTGTAGCAATTCGGACCCCTTAGGAACCAAATTCGGACCAAATATCACCCTAATTAGGACCTCACTTCGGACCATCTTTAGGTGCATTTCGGACCCCCCATCTACCTATTTCGGACCCCACTTAGGTCCCATCCGAACTTCGGACCGTCCGAAGTTCAGATCAGGCTTTCCATTTTTCCATTTTGGACTTGTACTTAAATTTTTCAAATTTCGGACCATATCCATTTCGGACCATCCGAACTCGGACCATCCGAATTCGGTCCCCACCTGGACATTTTCCTAACACCTGTCCATTGTTCATCCGAATTCAGACCATCCGAATTCGGTTCCCCCAGTCCCATCCGAATCCGTATTCCATCCGAACTCTAGACCATCCGAATTAGGTCTACATCCGCATTAGGTCCCTATCCGAATCAGTAGTTCATCTGAAATCCAGGCCATCCGAAATAGAACTTCATCCGAATTAGGTCCCCATCCGAATTCGTCCTTCATCCGAATTACTGTTCATCCGAACCATAAGCCCATCCGAATTACTGTTCATCCGAATCACAAGCCATCCGAATTCCTGTTCATCCGAACCCATTCCATCCGAATTTCACTTCCATCCGAAATCAGTACTATTCGTCCTAAGTCCAGCCCATCCGTGTCCAGTTTCCACCTTTAAGATCTTCATTTTTTCTCAGCACCCATCATAATGTCTCGTGAAGCTCTCGTACTCGGATCTGAGAACAGACCACCTGTTCTCTATCCAGATGAGTATGAACAATGGAAATCCCAGTTCCTTAAATTCGTTGGAATGCAACCGCTTGGGAATTTGATGCTTCAGTCCATCTCCGAAGGTCCCGTAATCTATTATCGGGAGATAGCAGCCCGACCTGAGGCTGACCCCCCTGTCTTAGCCTCCAAAGTTGAACGTGAACCGGCCAATGACGCCGAGAGAGACAGACAGCATGCTGATAAGAGGGCAGAATATCTGATTTATCAAGCTCTCCCCACTGATATTCTGGTTGGCGTAGACAGCAAGATGTCTGCCAAAGAAATGTGGGACGAGTTGGAAGTCCAGAAGCTGGGGGCAGATCTCGATGATCGTGCCAAGATTGAGGAGGCAAAGGCTAAGTTTACAGAGTTCCGCGCAAAAGACGGGGAATCTCTGCAAGCCACGTTTACCAGGTTCTGTGTAGTCCTAAATGAGTTGAACAAACTGCACATAAAGAAGGACAAGGATGACATCAACATCCAGTTCTTTGCAGCCTTAGCCCCCGAGTGGCAGCTTGCTTGTCGGGCCACGAAACGAGTCCTGAACATTCCTGAGGTATCAATCAATGTCGTCTTTAAGGAGCTCAAGAAGTATCAAGAGGATGTAGATCAACAAAAACTGATGGCAAATCAATTGGCCTCTCTACTGCTATCAGCCAACACCGGGTTGAAACCAAATGATTCACTCGCCTTGATCACCAACACGCAGATTCCGACACCATCCTTTGCTCCAGGTTCTTCGTCGTCGCAGTACAGGTACGCTTCTCCTCCGCGTGAGGTCTTTGATGAGGAAGAAGCTTCTATACAGGAACAGATAGCCTTGTGGACCAACCGTCTTCAACAGCAACGGTTCTCCAACAAGACTAACAATCAACTCCGTTATGACACCAGTCCACGGAGGTACTCAGATGACCGAAGGGATGAACGATGCGATGATTATCGCAGGGATGAATACCGTAGGGATGATCGGGATGATCGCAGGTA
Organism: Centrapalus pauciflorus; assembly: GCA_020465985.1. Taxonomy (NCBI): domain Eukaryota; kingdom Viridiplantae; phylum Streptophyta; class Magnoliopsida; order Asterales; family Asteraceae; genus Centrapalus; species Centrapalus pauciflorus. The sequence continues at coordinate 276,662 of JAANYP010001136.1, forward strand.
TGACGATAGACGCGACTATCGAGATGATCGCCGTTATGAAAGGCGTGATGATCGAAGGGACGACAGGCGGGACGATCGAAGGGATGATCGTAGGGATGACCGCCGAGATGAGAGGAGAGAGCCCGAAAGAAGGGACAGAAGGCGAGATGACAGCCGAGAGCGTCGCCGCGCCGATAAGAGGCGGACGGAAAGAAGAGATGAACGGCCGAGAGCAGACGAGCCGAAGGCCGCAGATGAACGTCTCTGTTAAAATTGTGGTAAACCGGGCCACTTCGCTCGGGAATGTAAGAACAATTTTGACAGAGACGTCACATATTACGAGAGAAAGCTCGAGGCCGCTAAGAAAAGAACGGATGCGTTAGCCCTCGTCGCCTATGAAGACTACTGGGATGCTGAAGATTCTGACGAGGAGGATGACAAGGGCAAGAACTGTTACATGGTTGATCGTATGGGGTTGGAGAACTGTGCTGTTTCCACTGCTGACAATTCAGATCATGCTGCTGAGGGGGAGACATTGAAAAATCCACCAGCATGTCTGATGACTACAACCAACGATCCCGAATGCTCTACATCCGGTTCTGAGTCAAATGAGGTATATTCCTGTTACATTCCTGCACATGTAAATAATTTATTTGTAGATAATGAATGTACACTGCACACACATATTCTTGATCTACAAGCTAGATTAAATGCTGAAACTGCAAGGTGTGTACAGGCTGAACATCAAGCTCAAACTCTAAAAGAATCATCTGAATTATATCATTCAAAGTGGTTAACTAATCATAATGTTATAAAACATATGTTAATAGAAAAAGTAGATGTTCAGGATAGGAATATATATCTTGAATCTTGCATGGACACGCTATCAAAATAAAAACTCTCTTTAAAAGAAGAAATTTCTGTTCTTACAAAACAATTGGATGCGGTAAATATGGAAAATATAAGACAGTTTAGAAAAATACAAAATGATTGAAGAAGAAAGGATAAGTTTGTACTCAAGAATAAAGACCCTTGACGATGCATTTTTAAAAAGGGGTCAAACAGAACAAACTATCCATTTAAATCAGCCCAAAGAAACTAAGTTTTACCATTCTAAACAAGGAATTGGTTTTTAAAAATCCTAAATATTTGGAAAAAGCACAAAACGTTTTACCTGTATTTTATGACATGAATTATATGGGAGCCGGTCTTAAATCTTTCTTTTTTGAGTCATCAAAAGAAGTTTTAAACCAAGAAAATGAGAAACGTGTCGCTCGTAAAGATAAAGAAATTTCTTTTCAATATGAAGAACTTAACGAGAGTTATTCTTCTAGAGTACCCACTTTAGAGGAAGACCTCTTGTCAACTTATTCAGAAGCTGAATTGAAAACAGAAACTGTAAAATCAACTCCTCAACTTTATATTCCTGCAAAAGTTCTTCAACAACAAATCACTGTTTTAGAAAAGGAATTGAAGTCGTCTCAAAAGAAAGCAATTGATCTTCAAGATGCTCTTCTTAAGAGCGAAGAAGAATTGGTAAATCAATCTTTTCAACAATCTGTGGAAGTTACCGTCTATAGAGAAAATTTTGAAATGGTTTCACAAAAATTGAAAGATCTTTCAAAAGAACAAACACTTTCTCATTCCATAAAAATTCCATGTGTGTCATCAAATAAAGGTAAGGCCAAAGCTGAAACTTCTTCTGTCATTTACAAAGGTGAGTGTTCAAAACCTTTCAAAAATGAGGTTCCTAAAAAGACTCAGATCAAATCCAAGTCTTTTAAGAAACCCACTCACCACCAAAAAGAAATTCTGTCAAGTCTAAATCTTCCATGCTTACTGACTCTAATCGTTTTGTTCCTACAGATCATATAAGGAGAGTCCCAAAAACCACCATGCTGGATTTTACAAGTTTTTTTTGTGAAGAAGGCTTTAATGCAAAATGAATTTGTTACTAGAGATAGGATGTCTGTAATCTCTAAAGACAATTTATGTAACAATGTGTGTGACAATGCTTGTAATGATGTACTGAATTCTGTTGTTTCTTTAAAGTACTCTTTCAGTGATTTATTTAATCTATGTCCAACTCGATATAGACGACAGGTTCCTGAAATGAATGCTTTCGTGCCATATCCTGTTAAACGAATTCGGAAAAAGAAAACAAAAAATGTTGCATCATCGGCCTCAAATAAAATTGAGATATGTCCGTTGCCAAGGCCCAAAACCAAAGCAACGGTCAAAAAGGTCTCAAGAAGACAAAAACCAAAGGCAATTTCAGCGCCTAAGGTTCCAAACCCCAATAAATCCAATCTTCAATGGATTCCAAAGGGTTGTGCACCCGGACCACACACAAATGCTAAATGGGTTCCTAAAACTGTACACGTGCCATATAAATATGGAAATCCTAACAAAAAGGGACCCATATTAAGGTGGGTACCCAAGGTTGTGTGATCTTTATGCAGATGGTTCTTGGTTACTTCTGATCAAGACCCGTTCTTCAAAGAAATGGCTTCTAGTTACCTTAGACTAGGACCCGTTCTTTTGCTTGTCGGTTGTGCTTAAACCGACACGTTTGGCTTCTGTGCACACAGCCCAGGACCTGGTCTTAACTCATCATGTTTTCTGAACATCTCGGTTCAGAACACGGTTTGATTGTGAATTAAAAATGGATGTGTTTGAATGCATAGAGTTTTTCATTATATGAATTTATGTATTTTTCAGGCTAAGTGCATTTGATATATGGATTCGGGTTGCTCCAAGCACATGACTGGAAGAAGAGAATTGCTGTCCAACGTTGTTGAACAGTATTGCGGAACTGTAAAATTCGGGAACAACCATCAGGCTCACATCAAAGGATACGGGGACTTAGTTCTAAATAATCTGGTCATCAAGGACGTTGACTATGTTGAGGGGTTATCACATAGTCTTTTTAGCATAGGACAGCTCTGCGACAAAGGACTAGAGGTAACTTTTAGAGCTAAGAACTGCAGTGTTAAGAGTATGGCTGGAAAACAAATCCTAACAGGTTCCCGAAACTCTGACCTCTACACCATTGACGTAGCTAAGCTAATAGTGAAGGATAACATTTTCTTACTATCAAAAGCCTCTTCAAAAGACTCTTGGTTGTGGCATCGAAGGTTATCCCATTTGAACTTTGATAATATCAACAAGCTGGCTGCAAAACAATTGGTTAAAGGACTTCCTGAATTGCGCTACGAAAAGGACCATCTGTGTGGAGCTTGTGAGAAAGGAAAAATGAAACGATCATCTCACAAACCAAAGCCCGAACCATCAACAAAAAGAGTAATGGAGTTACTTCACATGGATTTATGCGGACCGATGAGGACTCAAAGCATAAATGGGAAACGGTATGTGTTGGTTATCGTTGACGACTATTCACGATATACCTGGGTCAGGTTCTTGCGTTCCAAGGATGAGACAGCTCAAGAAATCATAGATTTTATAAAGAGTGCCGAGACCCAACAACAGCTGTCAGTGCAATCAATCAGATCAGATAACGGCACGGAGTTCAAGAACTCGGTTGTTGAGGGCTTACTTCGATCCAAAGGTATTCAGCATCAATACTCTACTGCTCGAACACCTCAACAAAATGGGGTCGTGGAAAGGCGTAACCATACGCTTATGGAAGCCGCTCGTACAATGCTCACATACTCAAAGCTACCTCCGTTCTTGTGGGCCGAAGCCGTATCAACAGCATGCTATACACAAAATCGCTCCATTATCCGTAAGCGCTTTAACAAAACTCCTTACCAACTCTTTTTAATAAAGTACCATTTATCAAGTACTTACGTGTATTTGGTTGCAGGTGCTATGTGTTGAATGACAAAGACAACCTCGGGAAGTTTAACGAAAAGGCGGATGAAGTGATCTTCATTGGATACTCATCCAACTCAAAGGCGTATCGCGCATTCAATACCCGAACCAGCACACTAAATGAAAGTGTGTACGTCATATTTGATGAGTTGGCTGAACTGGCATCCGAAGTTGATCAATCAGGACCTCGCATTACTCAAATGCCTGGAGACTCTTCCAATAACCCCATTTCTTTTTCTTCTTCTGATTTGGTTAATTTGTTTGATCCTTTTTATGTTGAATTTTTCGGTCCTAACGCTAGTGTGTCTAATGTTGTCAATAATGTAGGTGATCCTTCCAGTTCAACTGCGCCACAAAGTTTCTCCGCTCCATCTTCATCAACATACCCTCATCCATCTACATCATCCACCGACACATCCGCAGTTGAATCTACTCCTATAATACCCTCACATATAATACCAACAATTCTTCCTTCACCTGAACACTCGGGAATCAAACCGGAACCAGTGGTACCATCATTTGAAACCATTGACCATGAATCTTCATCCATCCCCACATTAACCACAGAGGTTTCATCCCGAGCACCCCTTTCACACGAGATTAAATGGACCCGAAGTCACCCAACAGATCAAATCATTGGTGATGTATCAACAGGAGTCCAAACTCGTAGGGCATCTGCTAATGAATGCCTCTTCGCATCATTCCTGAGTATGATAGAGCCCTCTCGTGTGGATGAAGCCCTGACAGATCTAGATTGGATAGTTGCAACGCAAGAGGAACTCAACCAGTTTGAACAGCTAAGAGTATGGCGGTTAGTTCCCAAACCAAAAGACCGCACAGTCATCGGAACAAAGTGGATCTTTAAGAACAAACGAGATGAGAACGGCATTGTGATAAGGAATAAAGCAAGACTTGTTGCCAAAGGCTACCGACAACAAGAAGGGATAGATTATGACGAGACCTTCGCTCTAGTTGCACGGATCGAAGCAATCAGAATCTTCTTGGCGTACGCGGCACACAAAGATTTCAAATTGTACCAAATGGACGTCAAGACTGCCTTTCTAAACGGTGAACTTAATGAGGAGGTATATGTTGAACAACCACAAGTCTTTGTTGATGCACATAAACCTGACCATGTTTATGTGCTAGATAAAGCCCTCTATGGTTTAAAACAAGCACCTCGAGCATGGTATGATAGTCTTTCAAATTTCCTTATTTCTGCCGGTTTCTATAAAGGTGTGGTGGACACAACTCTGTTCACTAAAAGGGAAGGCCCACATATAATGCTAGTACAAATATATGTCGACGATATTATATTTGGATCTACTGACAGTAATTTTTGTAAGGATTTTTCAGCCCTAATGGAGTCCAGGTTCGAGATGAGTATGATGAACTTTTTCCTCGGATTACAAGTCAAACAACTTGAGGATGGGATTTTTGTGAACCAGTCGAAATATACTCTTGACATTCTCAAGAAGTATAAGTTAGACTCTTGCACGAGTATCGCAACTCCCATGGCCTCCAACTGTAAGTTAGACACCGATCCTTCTGGGAAAAGTGTCGATAATACAACTTACAGAGGGATGATAGGATCCTTACTATACTTAACTGCCAGTAGGCCAGATATAATGTTTTCAACATGTCTTTGTGCTAGATTTCAGGTCGACCCAAAAGAATCAAACCTAACTGCGGTAAAACGCATTTTTCGTTATCTTAAGGGTACACCCGAACTTGGTCTATGGTATCCAAAGGGAACCGATTTTGATCTTACCGCGTTTTCAGATGCTGATTTTGCAAGTTGTAGAGTTGACAGAAAAATCACGTAGGGGGGAATACCGTTTTTAGGAGATAGACCGGTGAGTTGGTCTTCCAAAAAGCAGAATTGTGTTTCCACATCTACAGCTGAGGCTGAGTATGTAGCAGCTGCAAGCTGTTGCTCTCAAGTGCTGTGGATGTGAACACAATTACGCGATTATGGATTCTCACTCACCAATATCCCAATTTACTGTGATTCTCGAAGTGCAATTGCCATCTCTTGCAATCCCGTGCAGCACTCTCGAACAAAACACATAGATATCAGGTATAATTTTATTAAAGATCACGTAGTAAAGGGAACCATTGAGTTGTATTTTGTTGGCACGGAATATCAACTTGCGGATATATTTACTAAAGCTTTAGACGAACCTTGTTTTCAGTTTTTAGTATCCCATATTGGCATGTTGAATCTGCCTTCCAATTAAATATCAGATACTGTCTTAAATAATTCTATTTCAATCTATCATGATTGAAATTCCTTTATTTTAGAAAATATCTGTTATTTAAATTTAAGGATTGTGTCACAAAATTGAAACTCAATATTTCCTTATCTGTGTATATTTTTAATAATTAATGATCCTGACAAATTGTTGTGTGAATTGTTTATCACGGAGTGGGATGCAAACAATATCCAGGTTTGTCTGTGTTTGTAAGGCTAAAAGGGTTATCGAGCTTAATCAGAAAATCACAAGGAAAAGAACCGGTATTTATTTGAGGGGGAGTATAGTTAGGATGCTAATCTTTATAATTCTTTGTTTCTTTTTAGTTTTTTTTATTTATTTCTTTTAGTTAAATTTTAAATGTTAGGTAGGTCATATTTTTATTTTTAAGTGTAATTTAATAGGTCAGAAAATCCCAAAAAGATTTTAATTCTTCAAATTAATCAAAAAGCCAAAAATATTGTATCTTATTTTATTTTATTTTATTTTATTTTTGTCTTAACTTAAACACTAAAAGAAAATACCAAAAATATATTTTTACTTTGCTGTCTCAAAGAAAAACTCAAAAAGATGTAATAAATTGGGCCAAATTGTTTTATTAAACATCTTGTTTATTATTCTTTTAAGCCCAATATTTTTTATATTTGTGTGTGTTGTGTTGCAAAAAAACCGGCGGCCCGACATGTCTTTGGGCGCGGATCCTATGTCCTGACCCGACCCGGTTGGCTTTAAATATCAGCCGGTCAAAGGTCACCTCTCAAATATCTTCTTCTTCAAACTTCTTTTCCCTTTCTTCTTTCTCTCTGCCGACGTCAACCACCGCCCACATCCTCCATTACCATCGATTCAAGCTTTTGGACCATCATTTTTTTAAGTTTTTCTTGCATTTTCCAACTTTGGCACTTCCAGGTAACCTATTGCTACATTTATTTCAGTGTTTAACTTCATGTTTTGTGTGTTTCATTTTCAAATTTCCTTTACCTTTTCATTTCGGTTTTTCTTATTTTTGGGTTGTTTAATGTGTGTTTTTCACTTAGTTGTAATTAGATAAAATGTTTATCATGCATATTTAGACTAGGATCTGTAATTTCATGCATTTTTGTCACAATCACCACTGTTCACGTTGCGTGTTGCATGAACATCATAAATGAACTGTTCCAATTCGGACCATCCGAATTCGGACCAAGCACCGAATTCGGATGTGTCCCTTAGAAAAATTTTCAAAATTTGACAACTGTTCATCCGAATTCGGACACTGTGCATCCGAACTCGGATCACTGTGCACCCGAATTGTGATCTTCAAAAGTTTGTTCAAAACTGTTCATTATTTTTCTAAGTTAAACATTCATCATACACTGTACATCCGAGTTCGGATGATATCCGATTTTGGTCGCCATCCGAATTATGGGTTCTATCCGAATTCGGACCACCATACTTTCCATTCCATGCATTTCGGACCACCATCCGAATTCGGACCCTTTTGTCACCTCATCCGAATTCGGACCCCCCTCCTACCATTCATGCATCATCCGGATTTCAGCCTGATCCAAATTCGGTGACACTGTTCATCCGAATTCGGACCATCCGAATTCCAACACTCAGCACTTTTTCAAATTTTTTCATTTTTCCATTTTTGCATTTTTTTTATATATAAATTCAAAAAAAAAATACAAAAATATTTTCCTCATAGTGCACCATTGATTAGAGTTAGGACTAGTGTTTGAGTGAAAAAGTCTGCTCTAACATTGGTCTCTTAACGATTGACTTTGGACTTTATTAGTAGAATTTTATTCTACTAATAAAGATCCGATGCTAAACAGATCAGGCAGTGTCTATTTCACACTAATCTAGACTTCACATCAATGCCTTATCAGTTAAGTCTTCTTATTCTAACTCTGATGCACCTTGCAGGATGATGGAACCAGCAGTTGTTCTTACCGTACCCCATCCCCTCATCCCAAACAATAACGCCCAACTCCCAGAACAATCCATCTACGCCGAGTTTGTCGAGTTTATTCCGCATAACTGGCAACTCGACGTTTCCATCTTGACCAAAGAACCCCAAACCCTTGCATTCGACATCCTCACTCGCCATCCAATCTACTACACCTTATCCACCGCCATAGTTGTTCCCCAGATCAATCTGCAACAATTTTGGAACAGGCTACAATACCTTTCTGACCCCGAACCTCACTTCACATCCACCATAGACTGTTTTCCAGTCAAACTCACTATATCCGCCATCCGCCACATCCTTCATCTACCCGCCGAATTCTACCTTCCAACCCGCGAACATTTTGACCCCAACCCTTCCATCACCGAAACCCTAGCTGAAATCCAATCTCTGGGTTATGATGGCCCTCTCTCCAAACCCTCAGACTTCCGCACCAAAAATCTCCAATCTCACTGGCGAATATTCTTTGATGTAATCAATAAATGCTTCACCGCCAAGCATTCCGGCCACGACTCTGCGTCGGCTCAGGTACTAGCCATGTTCACAGGCTTTGCCTTTGACCGACATGTGGATTATGCTGCTTTCCTCTTCGAGGAGTTACGAAGAGTCCATGTGGAGAGGGGCACAAAGAAAGGAAGAAAATATATTCCACTACAGCAATTTCTGCAGCTCATAATACAGTACATGGACCATGATGACGATATCCATGAACGTCTGGAGGCAGACGTCTACCCCACCGTGGCAATTCAAAAGTTAACTCTGCCAAAGGGGGCCCCGAAAGTGCCGACAATGAAAATACCTCTATCTCTGCTAATGAGGTCAAGGGGGTTAGAGCGGGTTAGGGCTTATATTCAGGAGTGTTATCCGGATGAGTCTCAGTCGGAACCGTCTGAGTCTAGTGAATTTGAAGGTGAGGCGAGTATGAGTGAGAATGAGGGAGTTCGGGTGGATGTTCAGCAATCTCAACAATCTCTGGGTATGGGTGAGGGGGAGCCTGTGTTGGTGAGGGAGGAAGCAGGAGGTGAGGCAGCAGAGATGGCGGATTCAGAAAGAACGGTCTCTGTTGTGCGAGCGAGGGAAATGCAATCTGAGGGTGAACTAAGCCCAATTAGCCGGACTCCTCACCTTAAGACCGTCCGTCCAACGGTCGAACTAACCACTACCACCCACTTGGTTTCCCCTCAAAGGGAAACCACTTCATTTCACGGGGCCACATCACATACTCCATCGCCCTCTCACTCGGAGAGTGGCGGTGTTGAAAGAGGTCACACTCCTCCCCATGTGACCGCACTTCATTCATTCACGATTCCATCCCCCATTACACACACACCGCACGATGCCTCCGTGGCATCCCCAAGAGCTGCCTCCGTGGCAGCTCCTCAAACTTCCGGATCTGCACGTCCTATACATGAGCCAGAAATGACGGAAGGAAGACCGAAAGTGGCTCAATCAACGCCATCCACTTCCGGCCATCTCCCAATAAATTTGGAGATGTTAACGGCAGCTTTACGTGCTGCCGGCGTGATTACCCGGGCTGACCTGGACGCCCAAAGGGAAGCTGCCGAGGAGCGTCACACCGCCCTACTTTCACTAATCAAGGGTAAGGGTGTCACTTCCGAAGCTGGCCCCCCATCAGGTTCCCATTCAGTTCAAAATCAGATTTCCGAGCTGTCGGACAAGATAGATGCACTTACATGCCTAATTCTGCAAGTCCAGGAACAGATTAATTCGAGAATGGATCGCCTAGAGTCGGCGGTAATCGAACTCCAGTGCCGCCCTCAGGCAGAAGCCCTAAAAAGAAAGCATGACGATCGGGACGACCCTGATCGTCATGAGGGGGAGAAAAGGCAGAAACTTCATTCTGAGGACCCCATGATTATTGTAGGGGGAGCAGAGGCTGAAGGCACGGAAATTCAAGGGTCTGGGTCTGGGGATCAGACTTATGAGGCTACGGAAGCCTTAATGATAGAATATGAACCTCTACAGATTGAGGGTTTAGCTCCGTTCGACCCTATGTCAAGCAATGGTGACCTATGAGCCTCAATACGAAAAAGTCGAAATCGTATTAGTGTCTGACTCAGACTCTGATACTGATAACGACTATACCTTTCTCACACCAAAGTCTGAACCCCAATCACCACAACAATCACTCCAATTGAAATTTTGGATTCCCCATCCCATGAACCTCAAGAACAAATAACTTCTTCCATCCAATCACCTTCACCCACTCCCGTAGAAACTCCATCAATCCAACCCACTCCTACACCAAAAGACATTCCACTAGTTATACCTACCCCATCAGTCCAATCAACCCCTCCAACTCAATCAGCTCCGCCTGCCCACATCGCTGAGACATCCGGATCCAGAACTGTCGATTGTTTTGAAACAAGAGATGTCACCCCAATATACGACATGACAGACGTGGCATGGATAAATTGGTACTCACGCGGAAAAGTTCACAATCTAGATGCGGAAACAAAAGAAGAATTGAGTCAGGACCGGAGAGATCGAGTATTGAAACTTCTTGAGGCTCCTCCTGAAGAATTAGAAGAACCTCCGGTCCAGGGGTTAAAAGAATTTTTGAAGAAGTTCCCGGCTGATCAATTTCAAAATCCTTTCTTAGAAGAAAGGTTCAAAATGGTATTTAGAAAGAAGCCGGGATCTTACAGTAGACGTCTTCTGATGGTAATGACCGATGCATCTCGATGCGTTTAAGCTGAATATAATCAGATGATGCTAAGAGAAAAGAGAGACAAGAGCAAATACTGGTCAAAATCCAAAATAGTCAAGATCAATAACATCCATATGTACAAGAGAGCCAGAGTGTACACTCCAGCCTTCAAGGTACTCAGAGAAGACGGCACAGTTCAAGAACTGTATGAAAGCGACCTTGACTTTGTAAACATAGACGACATAGAGCTTCTGCACAACAAGATGAAAAATAAAGTCAAGGGTCGTCTAACACACATGACTGCTCTTGCAGCCCTGGTTCGATGCATGAATCGCCGATCAATCATAATGTGCCTCAGAGATTTTCAGATGGCAATTGAGAGTGCCTTAGTAAAAGTGGGTCTGAAAGCTCCAGATCAATATATATTTTTGCTAGACCACTATCCAGCATAAAGTTCTGCTTCGAGGACAGCCATGGGTTATATTTTTGAACCAGAAAGGATACAAAAGATTCATGCGCTTTGAGGATCTTCCATGTTACTCCGACGACACTATCAGATTGGTTAGAGCAGCGCTTACTCAGAAAGTTCAAGACTTTGACGCTCAACCAAATCCAAAACTTAGATGCTCACCGAAGGAGATTCAGGATATCCTCAGCGGCATTGAATACCTGAACGAAAGGCTACATTTGAGACAAGTGACCAGATGCTTCGACGTCATCCTTGGACTCCGAGAATCTACGAATCATGCCAGAGTTCCAGGACCTCCTAAATGATCGAAAATGGGGAGATTGTTAGACATTTTATTTCGATCATAGAGAGTTGTTTTGTAATAATTATTTTAGTATTGTGTAGTCTTGTATTTATTTCCTTTGTATTTTATGTTTATGTAAAAGTCAAGGGGCCAAAGGTGTCAATGTGTAATACTTAATTAAAGGAGCCTAGAAATAGGCTCCTAGGGTTTTGTAGCATTACACGGTTGAAATTGAATGAGATAGAGCAGCCGCCACTCTTAATATTCTCTCATCATTCCTTTTGTCTTTCTTCATCATTACTTGATTATTGAGCTTTGTTCTTCTTGGGTATTGATAAGAAATCATTAAGGTGCTGATAATATACGGGATAACAGATTTACAGCATATATATGCATTTTCACTTCGTAACTGCCGTACTTTTACACCATATTTGTGTTTCAGGGTCAAGAAGTCAATTGGAAGCAGCTCGGGAAAATTCAGCGCGAAAGGTGTAGGTATGGGTGCAGGCCTACGCCGCCCTACGCTGCCAAAACAGTGAGTTTGAGAGCTAGAGAGTAGTTCCAGCCTACCCCCAGCGCAGGTCGGCCGTACCCCGGGCGCAGAGGGGGCGCAGGGCTACATTCAGGGCTACGCCCCTACGGCGTAAAAACCCTGTGGCCGCTTTTTCACGTCCAAAGCCCTAAAACCACGACCTCTATAAATAGGGGGTGCCTGCTATTCGTTTTAGGAGTTTTGATATATTAAAAACGCTGGCGATGCCCTGCTGCAATCGAGTCAGGGCTCAAGTACGAAGAAGTGAAGTGCCAACCGTTCATCTCCTATAAGCCTAATGATGGTCTCCATGATCATTTTCGGCGAAAAAACACATGATGGAAGGCTAGGCTTCATAGCCATTTGCGAAGGATCTATGGCTAAGTTTTATTTATTTGAATGTCATTTCTTGTATTGATGTGTTTTATGATTATTGAATATTTTGTGTAATGCAAGTGATATCCATTTGGTTTTTATTATGAGTAAATGGTTTGATTGGTAAAAGCAAGATATTTCATAGTGATATTATTATTTGTGTCTAGTCCAATAGTTTAAGGATTAAGACAAGTAATGAATGTTGTATGCGCTATGCCGAGATTTATTGATTAAAGTGTTTATGATTAATATGACTAAGTAATTGGTTATGTCTATGTAACCATTGCATGATATTCAATTGAGTAATAACTTATATCGTAGTGAACTCGTAAATGTATCTTTAATTTGATCTGTTAATTAGTCGTAGTTTGTCTTGCCATTGTTTAGTATTAATTTAGTTTTAATCACATTTCCAAACAACCCAATTCATAATTTAAATCGCTTTTCTAATCATAATGAAATTAGCAATATAACCCTAATAAACCTACACGCTCCCAGCAGATTCGACCCTTACTTCCCTACACTAGTAGGTAGTTTGGATTATTTCTACGGGCCACAATGACGGCTCGTCAGATATCACCTCAACTCGGGAAATGCTAGGTTGAACTAGCTACTTATGCTCATTACGACTGAGTGCATCTGCCACTATATTTTCTTTCCCTGGATGATACAGAATATCCAAGCCATAGTCCTTCAGAACCTCCAATCCCTTCCTTTGACGCATTGAAACACCCATACAACTAATACAAGTATTTCGATACCATTATATATTAATTTATACAGAGTACTTGCGGAAATACAGTCAAATTAAAACTTTTAATACTTTAATAATTATCAACGTGATTCCAAACACTTTGCATATAACACAACAGAGTGTCTGAAATCACGGAGTAATGTAATTGGGGTCACAATGTTAAATCATCAGTTTGATTACAAACGAATTAATAATCATTAACTAATTCGCGTAAGTCCAAAATGGAAGTCTGCTACTCCCACCCCAATCATCAACAAAATATGGAGCTCCTATCCGTGCTCCAATCAATGTCTTACAGTTTGAGCCAGCCGGGCATTTGCCCTTAACAGTTCCTGAAAAGAAATATCAACTAACAGGTAAACAACAAAGTTGTTTAGTGAGTTTCTAGATTAAAGTATCATGCGATATATGAATGATGCCATGCAATGCAATGAATTTAACTAACAATCTCAGGAGGCCAACTAATGGCTAATAAGCTACCACATTGCGGTTACCACACACAGGCTTACCGTACAATTGGTTTACAATCTACTGTACCACAGACCACAGGCTTATTGATATGCAGTTTACAGTGATGCCACACGGTTACCACAGACCACAGGCTTATCGTTTTACAAGCAATAATGGTTACCACACACAGGCTTACCATTATGAATCCGCTAGGTTACCACACTCAGGCTTACCGTCTCAGCGGAGAGGTCAAATGAATGATCAACAACTTATCAACCGAATGATAATATGACAACAATAATGTATGTGATGGCAAAGCATGTAAATGACAAGAATGATACGAAAGCAATAACATACAATTCATGATACGCATATAAATACATTAATGCTAGAACTCACAGTGGTGCACAACAAGCTCTCGGCCTCGAAACCGAGTTATAATCGTCAAAATACGATTAATAGTCTCCAAGAGACCTTAACCCGTCAAACCCCTACAAACAGGTTCATAATATAATATTTATAAGTCTCACAGCTTATAACTTCTTAACATTGATCCGGAGACATTAGTCGTAAGACTTAACTAATTTCGGCATTAAACCTCAATAATTATTTTGGTCTAATTATCCTCCTTAATAGATATCATAGACTATTATGACAAAAGATCCCATAAAATAAAAATAATTAAAATTACAATTTCGGTCCAAGGCCATCCGAAATTCGGACCAAGACCTTCCGAATTTCGGGTCATCCGAAATTCATACTTAGCGAATTTTTCAGAATATTTTAAGGTTGAACTGCACTTTCTGCCTTACGGTTTTAATGCCAAAAATACCAAAACTTCTCTATATTTATTACAGAGAGTTGTAAATTCATTCCCAACATATATATATATATATATATATATATATATATATATATATATATATATATATATATATATATATATATATATATATATATATATATATATATATATATATATAAACTCATTTTAACCACCAAAACATCATTTTTCATATTTTTAGATTACCTAGTGTTCATATGAACTTTTAAGAGATGGATTCAACATATTCCATCATTATTTTTCAAGATCTAAAGATTTCTAATATATCTCCATGAAAATCCATCAAAATACATAGAAACTTGTATAATATACTTTTTAAATAATGGATCTAACATATTTCACCATTTTCATTCAAGATCTAACCATTTCTAAGAGATCTCCATAAAACCCATCAAAATACATAAAAAGTTGTATAATATACTTTTTAAATAATGGATCTAACATATTTCATCATTTTCATTCAAGATCTAACCATTTCTAAGAGATCTCCATAAAACCCATTTGAGCTCTCATCTTTTTCATATGAAGATGATGGAGAGAAAAAGAGTAAGATTCATAAAAGAAAGTAACGGTACCTTTTGGATCTTCAAAATCGTATGAAACTTCTAACAAAATCAGATTTTTCTTTCTTTCTTCTTCTCTTTTCTCTCTTTTCTTTCTCCTCTTTTTTTTTCCTTGGGTTTGGACGAACACACACATACTTGTGTGTGTGTGTGTGTGTGTGTTTGGCGTAGATATAAAGCAAAGGTGAATTGCTTTTTCTTTTTTTCTTTTCTTTTTTTTTAAAGTATTTAATATTTACCATTTAGACCCCACAATTATTTCCATTTCTTTTAAGGTCATTTCTTCATAAATCAATACTTTATTTATTATAATTTACATAACCATTTTTTTATGTCCCAATATTAATTAATATTCCGAATTTGTATTTCTTCGTAATAAATATTAATTATCGATTACATTAAAATAATCGGGTCGTTACACGCATGTTAAGTTCCTTCTAACTAAACAGATACTATAGACTATAGTGATCTGCATATAGAGTAAACTGAGTACCAAATTAGTAATTTCTCCAAATATTTAGTGCAAAAATGACTTATGCTAACTCTGAATGGTGCATATAGTACTTATTCTCGTAATCTTGTAGTTGTCTCGGAGCGTATGCGATCACCTTAGCTTGCTGCATTAACATATATCCAACTCTGGTATGCGAATCGTTACTATACACTACAAAATCTTTGGTACCTTCTGCCAACGCCAACAATGGTGTCATGCATAATCGTTGTTTAAGCTCCTGGAGCGCAGCCTCCTGCTCCTCGCCCATTGAAATGGATTTGACTAGCGTGTTAAGGTTGTATAAGGAACAACAATCTTTGAGAAGTCCTAAATAAACCTACGGTAATAACCCGATAATCCAAGAAAGCTACGAATCTTCGTGACGCTCCTTGGTTGTTCCCAACTCATAATTGCCTCTATCTTAACAGGATCAACTTTAACTACATTTTTACTAATCACATGTCGCAGGATTATACTTCACGAAGCCAAAACACACTTTAGTAAACTTAACAAATAAGTGTTCCCGTCGTAATAAGGTCAATACCTCTCTGAGATGTGGCGCGTGCTCCTCAAGACTTCACGAAGATATCAATATGTCATGTATAAAGACGTTGACAAAATGGTCTAACATCGGATGACAATACCTATTCATTATAACATCCGGCATTAAACCAGGTTAGTAACTACGACCTAATCACTATTTAATAGCCAATTATAACCTAATCAGTAGTCACTAGAAATTAATCAAAGTGATTAATAAGGCTCATGAAGAAATTCAACTCAATTAGAATCAAATTCATCGGTGCGATGAATCGGGAAATCAATTAATCCGATCGATTTACAACGTAAAGGATTAATTCAACTAAATACATAATTAAATTATGATTAGTGACACTAATCATACACTAATACAATTACTTAACATTAATTATGCAAGACTAAAACAATTCATTAAAACAATGCATCCAAAAGTATTTATGAATTTACATAAAAAGGGAAATACAAGAATACATACTCAATACTTTTACACAAAAAAAAATAAAAACCAAAATACATCATTTTTATACCATAAAAATCAGCCAACACAAAAGGGAAACACACTTTTGTGTCCCCTTGGACTTTCATTAAAAATATTGAAAAGAATTCCTCACTTTTTCTACTTTTCCAACATGTTGGTAAAGTGTTAAACACCACCTTTTCTTTCATCATTTGCAAGACCAATTCTCTTCTATAAATAGAGGACTCATTGCTTATTTCATTCACACCTTGAAAGATCAAAATCCTCTCATCTTTTCTCTCAAAAAAAATTGGCCAAGAGCAACCAAGAACATCAAAGTTGCATCTTTTTGTTTCTTCAAGTTCTTCAAGTGTTTCTTTGGTGCAACAATTCAAGAACTCAACTCCTACTCATTTGCATTCTTTTAATACATCAAAGTAAGTAAAATCTACCTTATTACTTCTTTTAGTTAAGTTGTTACAAGTCTTGCATCATATATATAATCACCAACATACACGGAATTTATGCTTTATAAATTTAGCTCATCTGATAATGTCCATACAACTGGTCTTTTCGCGTAAACCTATGAGCTCACCAACAATTTGTTGACGTATTTTAGCATGTATTTTCAGCTGATTAAGACATGCACATTTATCGGAAGCATTCCAAGGCTTCCGTTCATTTTGGAGTCGCATCATTTTCAAACTCGGAGATTGATTTGCATCTTTATTGATAAACTAAATTGTGTATCTAAATCCTGGTATTTTAAGAATTACTTACGCTGTATTTTGGTTAGGTAAAACAATTTGTATATTTGAAGTTAAATCAATGTATTTTTGAAAACATCCATATAGTGGTCGTTCGTTATGATTATGGTTATGCTTCTGCGACGTCACGCTTCGTTGCCAACCGGGGTAACGGGGTGTGACAGATTGGTATCAGAGTCATAGTTATTGTTAACTAGGTTGCATTATTTACCTAGACTATAACTATTACAAAAAAAAAACAAAACTTTCTTGCATTAACAACTGTGAACATATATATGGACCCTGATGAAAGAAAGATGTCAAACAATACGGTTGTTATCCTCTTTGACTCCAAGGATGAATACTCACCCATGGAACAAGGAAGCCAAGGTGACATTGGGATGTACTTTGGATCGGAGACCCACCCAGACCGAATCAATGACGAGGAAGAGGACCCGTCAGAACACGAGGAGGGCAACTGCGGCCTTGCAACCCAAATTGCTCCACCATCACCACCACATGTCCCATCCTACACCCCATTAAGAAGCCATCCCGTTGGACCATTGAGGAGGTTCACCCTTAGAAAAAGGGTGCGACTGGCAAAACGGGAGTCTATCCCGGTACCTGCCCCTCAGCCAAGCCCGTCGCAGCAGCGACGGCCGAACGCAAGACAGTGCTGGTTGATGCCTCACACTCTCCAAGAGTGGAGAAACGAGGAAGGGATCCCAAGCCAGTTTCAAGTTGGAGGACCATCTTCTTCGCAAGTAGCAACACTTACCCAGGAACCTACTCATCAAACGGTGCCTTTATTGGTGGCGAAGTTCGTCAGGCACGACAACCGATTTAGACAGATCCACCAGGAGGTTGGGGAGATCTCTGTAAGGATTAAGCAGGAGACAATACAAACCACCAATATACCTTGGGCCAACCAGAATACCCAGGCAATTCAACAAGACGGAATCGACGAACTGTGACAGCGCCAGCAGAGCGCAAAGCCCGTAATGTAGAACTAACCCAACGACTTAACGCTCTGGAGTACGAGGAAACCCCGGAGGCATCTCATACTTAGTACCCTTCTACCATTTTATAGTATTTCTCTAGGTTTTACTATCTGATGTATCTTTAGGTATGTAAGGATTGAAAACTTATCAGAAAATCCCGATCATATCATGTATAAAGATTAGGTATCAAGCACTTTAATGAAGAATTAAGTTATCTATAAATCTGTGTATGATGATATGTTGCTATGACTATCTGCCTAAGAAATTTCAAACCCATAGACTTATCCTCTTAGATACCACTAATGCATTTATACTATTTGATACCAGTACTGATAGGAGCTTTATATCCACTAAGTTCACCAAGCAGATAAATTCCATCCTTACGCCATTAAGTGCTACTTATGCTATTGAGGTTGATGACAGTAAGACGCTTAAGACAAATAATATAAGTCGAGAATGCTCCTTAGAATTAGTAGGCCAACTCTTTAAAACAGACTTGATGCCCGTCAAACTGGGAAGTTTTGACGTGGTCATAGGCATGGATTGACTATCGAAAAATCGTGCAGAAATAGTGTGCAACAAGAAGAGGTTCATATACCTTTAGCCAATAAGAAGGTCCTTACTATCCAAGGCGAAGAAAGAAATACCAAAGTAAGCATCATCTCTAGCATTAGGACCCTGAAGTGTTGACAGAGAGGGAGCCAAAGGAAAAGCGACTCAAAAATATTCTTATGGTTACCCCAAAGTTTTTCCAGAACACTTACCTTAACTCCCAACATCGAGGCGAGTCAAATTCAAAAATCGGCCTAGTATCAGGTGCTGCACCAGTGGCTCGAGCACCATGTCGATTAGCCCCATCAATAGTGTAAGAATCGTCCAACCAACTGTAGGAGCTCCTGGATAAAAGGTTTATCAAACCGAGTTCCTCGCTTTGGAGGAGCTCCAGTTTTGTTCATAAAGAAGAAGGATGGAACCTTCAGAATGTGCATCAATTACCAAGAGCTAAATAAACGAAAAGAATCGATACCCGCTCACAAGGACCAATGACTTGTTTGACCAAACTCCAAGAATTAAGCTTCTATTCGAAGATCGACCTAAGGTCTGGTTATCATCAGGTTGGAGTTCGCAAGAAATATATTCCAAAGACAGCCTTCAGATTCCGTTACGGTCATCATAAATTCCTATTAATGCCGTTTGGATTAACCAGTGCCCCAACGGTATTCATGGACCTCATAAATCGGGTGTGCAAACCTTATTCGTGATTGTATTCATGAATCACATCTTAATCTACTCGCGAAGCAAGGAGGAGCACGAGCAAACATTTAAGACTGATTCTAAGAGTTGTTGGAGAAAGAACAACTATATGCTAAGCTTTCTAAGTTTGACTTTTGGTTAAGAGAGGTGAAATTTCTCGGTCACGTGATCAATAGTAAAGGAATCAAGTCGAGCCCGCAAAGATCGAGGCTATCATGAATTTGTCAACTCTTAGAACCCCCATAATGATACGACAGTCCTTAAGACTTGCAACTTATTATAAGAAATTATCAAAAATTTCTCAAAGATCACTAGAGCTCTAACAAAACTGACCCGAAAAGACATTAAGTATGATTGGGGCAAGGATCAGGAGACATCATTCAGTTATTAAAGCACAAACTGTGCAGCGCGCTTATTTTGTCCCTACCCGAGAGAAGCAAGAAATTTGTAGATTACTGTGACGTTTCACACAATGGGTTGATATAGAAAGATAAGGTCATAGCTTATACTTCATGAAAACTTAAAGTTCACTAGGTGAATTACACAACGCATGATCTGGATCTTTGAGCAGTAGTCTTTATCCTTGGAGACATTAGTTGTACGGTATGAAGTGTATTGTATTCCCGGACCATAAGAGCCTCCAACACATCTTTAATCAGAAAGTGTTGAATATTGGGTAGAGTCGTTGGATATGTCAACAAATTCCTAACATGCTCCAAGGTTAAGACAAACATCAGAAACCATTTGAGTAATAGTCGACCGCCTATCAAAATCCGCGCATTCCTACCAATCAAGGAGAACAACAGAATGAATAAGCTAGTCCAAACGCACCTCAAGGAAGTCGTCTCCAGACACGGAGTGCCTATTATAATCATTTCGGATACGGATAGCAGATCTACATCTAGGTTTTTGGCAATTATTACAGCAAACTTTGGATACAAACTTGGACATGAGTACCACATATCATCCTCAGACCAATGGTCAGAATAATAGAACGATCCAAACCCTAGAACACACATGAAGAGCCTGTGTAATGGATACTCATTTGCCTTAGTGGAATTATCGTACTACAAATAGCTATCACTCGAGTATTAAAGCTGCTCTGTTTGAGGCCCTCTACGGGCGAAAGTGTCGATCACCGATTTGTTGGGAAGAAGTAGCAGATAGCCAAATCAATGGCCCTAAGATCATTCACGAAACTACCAACAGGATAGTACAGATACGGAACTGACTAAAAGTTGCTCGCGATTGCCAGAAAGTTATGCAGATGTAAGGAGAAAATCCATTGAGTTCTAATTAGGAGAATGAGTACCGATGAAAGTCTCGCGATGGAACGGCGTGAAACGATTTGGGGAAAACAAGGATAACTGAGTCCTCGTTACATTGGACAATGCAAAGTCTTAAAAAGAATTGGACTAATCGCTTATCATTTAGAGCTACCACCAGAGCTTAGCAGCATGCACAATACCTTCCATGTATCGAATCTGAAGAAGTGTTTGTTAGAGGAGACACTTGTTTCCCCCTTGGAAGAGATCCAGCTAACTGATAAACTTCGCTTCATCAAAGAGCCGGTTGAAATCATGGACCGTAAGGTCAAAGGATTGAAGCACAGTTGTATACCCATCCTCAAGGTCATATGGAATTTTAGACATGGACCAAAATTCAATAGGGCATGCAAAGGCCAGTTTAACAAAAGATACCCTCACCTAATCCAAAGTAACAAGACCTCTGAGGAAACAAGACAAAATTTCGGGACGAAATTCCCTTAACAGGGGGAGACTGTAACATCCGGCATTAAACCAGGTTAGCAACTACGACCTAATCACTATTTAATAGCCAATTATAACCTAATCAGTAGTCACTAGAAATTAATCAAAGTGATTAACAAGGCTCATGAAGAAATTCAACTCAATTAGAATCAAATTCATCGGTGCGATGAATCGGGAAATCAATTAATCCGATCGATTTACAATATGAAGGATTAATTCAACTAAGTACATAATTAAATTATGATTAATAACACTAATCATACTCTAATACAATTACTTAACATTAATTATGCAAGACTAAAACAATTCATTAAAACAATGCATCCAAAAGTATTTATGAATTTACATAAAAAGGGAAATACAAGAATACATACTCAATACTTTTATACAAAAAAAATAAAAACCAAAATACATCATTTTTATACCATAAAAATCAGCCAACACAAAAGGGGAACACACTTTTGTGTCCCCTTTGACTTTCATTAAAAATATTGAAAAGAATTCCTCACTTTTTCTACTTTTCCAACATGTTGGTAAAGTGTTAAACACCACCTCTTCTTTCATCATTTGCAAGACCAATTCTCTTCTATAAATAGAGGACTCATTTCTTATTTCATTCAAACCTTGAAAGAATTAAATCCTCTCATCTTTTCTCTCAAAAAAATTGGCCAAGAGCAACCAAGAACATCAAAGTTGCATCTTTTTGTTTATTCAAGTTTTTCAAGTGTTTCTTTGGTGCAACAATTCAAGAACTCAACTCCTACTCATTTGCATTCTTTTAATACATCAAAGTAAGTAAAAACTACCTTATTACTTCTTTTAGTTAAGTTGTTACAAGTCTTGCATAATATATATAATCACCAACAACAACAAGTTGCATAAAAACTCAAGTTTATAAATCCTTAGTTTTTGTTTTAAGTTGTTTTCTTCAAATATGTTTATAAATATATAAACACATCATGTAAGTGTAAATATTATGAAAATAAGTTATATAAATGTATTTTATAACTTTTATACAAGTAGTCTTTGAATAAACAACAAGAATCACAAGCTATTTCAAGTTTATAAACTATGGATTTTCGGCAGAAAATTTACATCGACTTTGAAAAATCATAACTAATTCATAACTTAACAAAATGAGTTGATTCTTGTCTCAAAAGTTAGATCTATGTCTTAAATATAAATCTGGAAGTTTTCATGATTTATTTTGGAGTTTAAGACCCCCAGAAATTATTTGGGAAACCGAAAGTTTGACAGCTCAAAAATGACCAACATAGGGTTTTCAACAAGCTTTTTCCCCAACCTAAACATCTTGAAAAATGTCCATTCTTGACTTTAAAAATTCTTTGTATATAGTAGTTTAATGTCCAAGAAAACCAAAGCCTAAAACGTTTTGGAGCTTGGTCAAAAACAGCCTCAAAGTAGGCCGAAAAACCTTCGAAAAAGCTGGAAAATTATATATATAAACTTGACGTTTTAAGTCGGTTTTATTTATAAACTTGTAATGTTGGGTGATTTAAAACATAACAACATTTATACATACAAATTATCATATATGGGAGTTATTAAATCCCTTATATCATTTAGGACTCGGTTAAACACGTCCGGTGTCATTGCTCATCAACAACGAAAATCGTCATTTTTACGATCATTTTGCCATCAACATGCGGTGAGTCTTCATAGCCCCTATTTTCACTATCTATTGGGGTGGAAATACATGCACTGTTTTCATAGGGACATCTAAACTGTTTATTTCTTATATGTATTACACATGTGGATCCATCAGCCCTCAAATCATGAACCGTTAATTGCATTTATTTGCAAGCGCGAATATATTGTGGATAGATTTATCGGGAGTCATGTCCCCCATTCGGGTTAGTTCGGCTCGGCTAACAGCGGGTGCATATATATTCAACACACGGTATTACCTATGGGAATACTGCACAGGGCAAACTCATTTTTAATTAAGCTTCGGTTGCATGATGGTTTATGTAATACATACACGGAATTTATGCTCTATAAATTCAACTCATCTGATAATGTCCATACAACTGGTCTTTTCGCGTAAACCTATGAGCTCACCAACAATTTGTTGACGTATTTTAGCATGTATTTTCAGGTGATTAAGTCATGCGCATTCATCGGAAGCATTCCAAGGCTTCTGTTCATTTTAGAGTCGCATCATTTTCAAACTCGGAGATTTATTTGCATTTTTCCTGATAAACTAAATCGTGTATTTAAATCTTGGTATTTTAAGAACTACTTATGCTGTATTTTGGTTATGTAAGACAATATTTATATTTAAAGCTAAATCAATGTATTTTTGAAAACGTTCATATAGTGGTCGTTCGTTATGATTATGGTTACGCTTCCGCGACGTCACGCTTCGTTGCCAATCGGGGTAACGGGGTGTGACATTCATCAAGTCTATAAATGATGATAGGGCGTTAGTCAAACTAAAAGACATGACTAAGAACTCAAAGTGGCCATATCTAGTACGAAAAGATGTTCTTGGCGCATCTTCTTCTCTAACTTTCAACTGATGGTAGCCTGACCTCAAATCAATCTTCGAAAAGTACGTGGCATTATTAAGCTGGTTGAAAGAATTGTCTATTCGAGGGAGCAGTAATTGATTCTTCACTGTGAGCTTATTTAGCTCTATATAGTCTATGCACATACGCATCTTACCATCCTTGTTTTTAATGAGTAGAACAGGTGCTCCCCAAGGTGAAGAACTAGGATGAATGAATCCTCTATCTAATAAATCCTAAAGTTGTAACATAGGCTTCCTCATCTCCATAGGTGTCGATCTGTGAGATAAGCTCCCTCATTTATACAAAATTCTATCAGTCGCTCCGGTGGTAACCCTCGTAATTCGTCCGGGAAGTCATCTGGAAGCCTCGGACTACATCAACCTTGGTAATACACTACTTGTCCTACTTCGCGTCGATGACATAGGCTAAAAATGAGGAGTATCCCTTGCTCAAATATCGATAACTCTAGCTAGTGAAATGAGTGTGATGTATCCAGAGGTTATTTTGTCATATATAACAAGGGGATCTCGTGAAGGTATAAGGATACAAATAAGTTTCTATGAACATAATATCTACACCTCGAGCTGCTAACCAATCCATGCCAACTATTACATCGAAGTGAGATATCTCTATAGGGAGTCAATCGATAAAGAAGTCATGATCATTATCTATTCGGATAGTGTAACCTCTATCGTTTGTACTAAACTACTACTATCATCGACTAGTTCTACTATTAGTGGATCATGCAACACCTCAACCGGAATAGTAAAATGAACCGCAAAAGTAGGAGTAACATATGAATAATTAGCTCTTGAGTCAAATAGTATTGTAGTTGGGGAACTACAAACTGAGAAAGTACCCGTAACCACATTTGGCATCTGGCGAGTCTCCTCCGCAAATATAAGGAACGCTCTACCCCACAGTCATTATGTTGTGGTAGCCCCTCCTCTACCAAAAGTACCAGTCGTCACCGAACTACTTGCGCCTGATCTCTAATCTGCATGTCGCGACCCTCCAGTCCTCGAATTTCCAACACTAGAATTTGGAAAATCATTCAAGGGATGACTTGTCCTCCCACACCTGAAAGATAGAGGATCCGTAGCTAGGTAACAAGCCTGAGTGTGCCTAGTCTTTTGATAGCGAAAACATCGAAAGTCTGCTGGGTTACACGCTCCAGTGTGTCATCTGCGCAAGTAGTGCAATCTCTTTTGCCCAATGAATCTGAAAAGTTAGGCTACTACACCTGTCTTGGTCCTTGAGGTCACGAGCTCTATGAAATCTGCACCTGTCCTAAATCCTATGAGTCGATGTTGATTTTCTATCTTGTCGCATCCCCCATCTAACTCCACTCGATAACTCGTAAAGAAACACTTTTGCGTAGAGATCTTCTCATAATATTCTACTGTCATGTCTCAATTCTCTTAAAGTAAAAGGTCAATCTTTATCTAATCTCTCGTATCTAGGGAGTGTACTGACGCTCTAATCTTTTATTTAAACTGTGGCCATGATAATCCCTAAGCACCCTCTACTCCTAAAATGTCGGTAACAAATCTCCACCAATGGGCAGCATCATCTCTGAACAAAGCAGTACAATATCTAAACCCTATCTTTAGCTCGTCACCTGCATATACCAGTTGCAAGCTCCATCTTTGTAAGCCATGTAATAGCTTGTGTTGCCCTGCCATCACCATGAAACTCAGGAGGTCTTGACCCCATGTAGGCCTTAAATACGGTTGGCCAACAATCCTAGTGCTAGGACTAGCACCAACACCTATAACAATCTTAGGGTTTGCTCTCCATGTAGCTTAGTGTGTTGTAGAACCACCTGATGGAAGAGGATCTGTCTGTCTCTCCCCCAATTTTGCAATAGATGCCAACAATGCTGCAAACTTCTCACTGAACGTACGACCTATCTCCAAAACCTAATCTAAAACATCATCCAGTTAAAATATATTAGTTATTAAGTCCTATCGAATCTGAGCCTTTCTAGTAAGAAAATCATCATAACTCGTTGGTATTGGCTGATAGGCAGGGCCTTTAGCTTCCCTTTGCTGCTCGATCTCTCTAATATCCTGCTCTGTAGTCTCTGCTTGATTTGATCAAGTGATAGTATCTTGGGGATCGACTATTGTCTTACCCTTGTCCTCATCTCTAGTATTAGCCATAACGATCTACAAGTAGAAAATATAATAACTACAATAAATTGTAGTAAATTAGGATGCTACATTTATTTGAAATTCTTAGGTTTCTACATCAGGGTTAATATCAAGTTCGTAACTAAAATTTAGGTTGAAGAATCACTAAGGATACTTAAATATTTTAAACTAAAGCATTGATACCAAGTTGTAACACCTGTATATTTACCACAAAATGCCACATCATCATACCACCATAACTAGTGCAATAAGATACTTAATATCATACAAAACCTTGAGTTTAGTACATCATGTTCTAGTTACCATTCAATCACGGTTTACATTAACTGTATAACTCAAACGTCATGCAAAATGCTAGTATAATTAACCATGAGTCGATGTGTGTGCTTCTTACTTCTTCTATCTCGCTCCTGAACTACTCAGTTCCTTATATCCCTGTAATATGGAATTTGAAAAGTAGTTTGATTAGCACAAGCTGGTGAGTGCTCAATAAGAGTTCAAAAAGTTTACTACAAGATTAAACATCAATTGTATATGAACAATATAATCTGGTGATAGTAATAGTGATCACAATCCAGTATGAATATATGACCCATAAGAAACCAACGACACATCACCTTGATTACAATATCTCCATTAGTGGCAACACAAAGTCACCCCTATAATAATCAAGTTGGGAGTGACCTAACTAACTCCAAACCGATGGTACCAAAAGTTTATACTAATATACTCCATATAGCATATGATATGTGATTAACATGACGTGCTTCATATAATACATGATTGAAATTAATAAAATGAGTTTATGCCATATAAATATCATGTATGAGTAATTATGCATCTTTAAAAGTTTTAGCAACTCACCTTGACATTATAGTGCTACAACAAGCTACGATCCGCTACCAGTGACTACACGGTGCTACAAGATTGCTATAATGCCACTAGGATGCTTCTGGATATAAAAAAATGGCAACTATATATTAATTACTAAAGAAAGAACAATGGAGGTTAAATCTAGAATCTTATGCGAATAACTGAAGCAGACAGTCTATGATGGTGCCTAGCCAAACCCACGGGGGCACGTAACACTACACATGTGTTGGCCACCCAGGCGGGTGCGTGGGATCGTCTTTCTCAATAGCACCTGCTATTTCTACTAGCTTGTTCCAAATATATACAAAGTCAATTTTTAAGGTTCATTTCAAAACCTGTTTCTAACATATATTAACATCTCTTACTTCAACTAGCTTAATAATCATCAATTTTTATATCAGGAATTTACTTGAAGTATCAAAAAAGATAATGTGAAGGTAAGAGACTTGAATTTTTTCAAAACTTGTTATTTGTATGGATGTTGATGTGACACCTTATCTTAACATACATACGTCACACATGATTGATACAACCAGACCATAATATTACATTGATCTCAAAAGCAAGCTTATACAATGCATAGAAATGAAATTACATGATTTAAATAAAGTCAAAGACACAATTGTGCTACAAGGTTCCAGTCTAGCTTCTACATACTCAATATTTATTACAACAATCCCATAAGATCCCATATAAATCTTCATTATTCAGTCACCAATATTGAATCGCAAAATTGACGCGTGTAAAACACATCTTCGATTTTAATAACTAAATGAACTTGGAGTTATATTACACAACTGGTAGTGTACCAATCGTGTGAGTACAGAGATTTCATATTCTACAAGTCTTTATGCAACACATTTGAGTCACACCAGTGGCAAACAACGTGCACCCTTTCGTACATGAAGTACGACCACATATATATGAGAATATAGCTTCACCGTGCCTTTGCATAGAACAAATAAATCAATTTAGGTGAACTTTACTATCGAGGGTGTTATACCTGCCCTTCAGGACCTCAGAGGGATCAACTCCTAGTCATATAGCCTCGGTAAGATCGGATTAACATTTATTACTCAAAAGTCCATCACGTTGATGTACAACAATGAATACGGGACATGTAATAACATGTTTACAAGCAACAATATGCATAAAATATACGCAAGTTAGTAGAAGGTCAAACGAATAAGAAATAACATGCCACAATGATCAACAGCTAACATAAAAGAAATGTAGACATATAAATCTAAGTACTCACATTGGATGTGTATTTTTACTTCATTTCAATATTATTTCTCCTCAGAATTTCAACCAAAATCACAATTTACCAACAATGCTTCATTAGTTAGAAAACACCCCAATGTGTGTTTAACCATTCCACAAGGGACATGTAACATCAATTATATTTTATGTGTCCAACTTCGGATTCCCTCTTTTTGGGTTCGAAGTCCAGACCTCAACCGAAGTTCAAACTGTTCATACAAAGTTGTCCCTATATGATCCGAAGTTCTGATCTACTATTCATCCGAAGATTGGATGCTATCCGATCTGAAGTTTATAACCTTGATTCAAACTTGCTCTTTTATCAAAAGTTTATGACATACTTTCTTATATATCTGAAGTTCGGATCCTTCTAGATCTGAAGTTCGGATCCCAGTTCATGATAATGAAATTTTCACCATCTCAGATTCTCATTCGAAGTTTGGATGATCTGAAGTTCCATACATATACTTTGATTATCATCTGAAATTTTTGTTTAGATGATCAGAAGTTTGGATCCCCTATGATCCGAAGTTCAGATCTCAAGCATCCGGAGTTCCTTACTTGTATTTTTCAGAGTTTGACAGAGTTTCATAAAATCAAGGTTTGGTCATGAATGCACGTAAAACACTATAGAAACAACATATATGGTTTGTATGTGTAACATCCCAAATTTCAACCTGGTACGTGGATGTTTATTATTGGATATTTAAATTACTAATATTGCGTTGGTCCAATGATATCCCGATTAGTGGACTATACATGTCGGGATTGAGTAATATATGGAACTGGATTATTATTTTAGCCGATTATTTATAATTAAGAGATCACGGATTTAAATGGATTTAATTGATATTAATATTGAAATACGGTATCGGGTTTGAATTATTGGGTTCAGGGTTACTAAAAAATGAAAGTATACGTACGTATAGTTTCATTGCATTCCTTCATCACCAAACAAGAGTCTAAAGTGAATATGTGTGTGTTGTGTGGCTGAAGCTATCAGGAAGCAATCACAAAAGCTATATCAAGTGCTAAATTTGTTATCCTCTTCCTTGAGGAAGTTCTTGAACTAAAAGGTGAGAAAGCATCCAAATTGGTAAGCTAAATTATGTTGTATGTGTTACTGAAAGTGGGAATTGGCTTTAAAGCATGTAGGTTAGGTAGTGATTGTAAGCATTATTGAGGCTGGAAATCGAACCTGAGAGGGGCTTTTACCCCGGGACATAACAGAGCGATAAATAGGGAGCAGACCTGATCGCCCGGAAGCGCTCGCGACCCCTTAAGCGCGACCGTGATGGATCCTGTGGTGGTGCACGGTCAAGCTCGGGCCGATGTGGGTAGCGCGGCCGCGGATGGCCTGCGCATGACTGCGACAACAACGTGTCCAGGACTGGTTAGACCTCGGCCACGATCAACCTATTGGGCCAGTTTCAATGTTTGGGCTTGAGGTTTATTTAAGGTGTCTTTCAGTTACGGGGTCAATATACGAATCTGTTTAGTGTACCAGCTGAGTTTGAATTATTATTTTGGGATCCGTTATGTCTACAAGGATGAGAAGACATTGAGTCAGGCCGAGATTGTGATCAGTGGAATTCAGTTAAGTTAATTAGATTCATTAGGTGAGCACTCGAGTTCTTTTCAAACGCGCGCTTCTTTGTAAGTCTTATCTATTGTTATATGTTGAGTATGAGACAGACATAAACCTCAGGTATGATTCTATTCTTATAATTATATGTGAGATGTGTGCATGAAATGAGATCCATCCAGAGATGTCTGCCATGAGTTTCCATGCGGACTAACATTCGCGATGAGTGATCACGCAGACTAACTGTTTCTAACCAGTCATTCGAGCGTATATATACGACCGAGTTTCTAGCCAGGTCGCTCCTGTGCTTATTTGAGTGGCTCCCCACTGTTGTGTGCGGTCTGTTAGCCTGGGAAAGGCGTCCCCACAGAGATTCGGATTTCTATAGAGTTACCGGATGTCATGCTCCCTTGCGATCATATCTGGGCTATGTATATGACATATCAAAGATAAAGACAAAGTTGTATATCATGTGTTATGTGTTATATGTGTTGTGTGTTAGGTGTTTTTTCTGCAGAGTCTAACCCTCGCGTACTAACGACCTACCCAGCTTAGGATTCTTAGTCTAACATGTCTTAGGCATGAAAAAGCTGCTTTCAAGGTCTCGTCGCTTCGGTGAATCACTTGAGCCGTGATACATTTTCGGTGAGCCATAAGTTAGAGCAACATTAGACATAGCAGAAGTAGGAGTTGAGTGTAGTAGAGTTTGTGGCGATTTACTTGTTGTACATTAATGTTTCCTTTAGTGATATTTGTATATTAGTTACTTGTGTGACCGTTTAGTTTATGTATAAGCGACATGCTAGTTAATTCCCTGTATTATGTCAGATTTCCCAGAACCAGTATGTTAAACGTTTATGCAGTTTTGGGTTGTATGATTATATTAAATTTTAAACTAACAGCAATATGCGTTATCCCTTGACATTGGGCATGAAAAAAAAAATCCGAACCCCATGAGGAATTCGATATCCGACCCCAATTTGACCGGGGAAAACCAGGGTTGACCGGGGATGGGAACGGGTTCGGGGAATCCCCAAAATGAAAAGGTCGGGGACGGGGCAGGTAATTCCCGTAACCCAAAAAATTAATTAAATTTAAGGGCTTTTAATCACCCACCAACCCAACCCACAAGCCCAGTTCGTTAATTCTTTCTCATTTCCTAACCCTAAGAAGAAAGAGCGCTTTAGCACTCTCCTCTCATTCCTCATTCCTCTTTCTCAACTATGAGGCGAGGCGGTGATGGTGGCGCCGCTGCACGATACCATCAGTCCATCTCCAGGAAGACCACCTGTGGCAGCAGTTCAATCAATAGCCGCATCACCTCGCCAGTCGATGCTGGCACTACAGCACTCCGCACGGTGGCGGTGCAGCCCCTCGCTAGTCACCACCACCCATCTGCTCTTCGCACGGTCATCTCCTGCTTCACTTATTTCATTCTCTAACAAGGTAATTCCTCGTCTCATATTTTCTTCTATGGTTACAATGCCCTAGTTCATACTCGGTTCTGGTTTGGGAAAACATTTTGTATTCTGAACCGTGACCAAATAGAAAATTGGTTTTGACTTAGCCTAAAAAACTAAATGGTTCTCCTTTTGGATTTCTTGAACACCCACCCTTGTTGGCTTGTTGCTGATTAAACTGGTTTTGACCAGATTAAAAAATAACCATTTTGACGTGTTTCCCATCCATTCCATTTTTTCATCGATTTGTAAAAATTGTCCAGGAATTAATTCTTAACTGAAAAAGGAAACAACAATATGGTGATGATATTAATGTAACTGGATTAGAAATGGAA
The DNA here is from genome assembly GCA_020465985.1 of Centrapalus pauciflorus. Classification (NCBI taxonomy): domain Eukaryota; kingdom Viridiplantae; phylum Streptophyta; class Magnoliopsida; order Asterales; family Asteraceae; genus Centrapalus; species Centrapalus pauciflorus. The sequence continues at coordinate 308,091 of JAANYP010001136.1, forward strand.
TCACAAACTCATTACTTGTCCATTGAACAAACCAAAGGAACCAAGCTCATTACTTCATCTTTTGTTAAGCACTGGTGAGTAATTATTTCTTTGTATAGGAAAAAGATAAAGACATTGCTTGGTTTGTGAAATTATTCAATTTGATTAATGATTATATGCTTACTTTATTACTATTTCCAATTTTGAAGTTATTGAATTTTCTTGGAACATAATTATAATCTTGCATTATTTTCTAGTCTTGAAGTTACTTTAATGACACCGTCTTATATAGCTATATAATTATAAGCAAATGTTAAATAGAAAGTTAGTTTAGCTACTTATTACTTAGTCATGTTTTCCAATTTTGAAATATTAGTTTCTAACATTTTAAATTTTAATATAACAGACACGTAAATGGATTCTGACTCTCTAAAGGATTTTTCTACATCGGCCGTTTCTTCAAACTCTCCAAAGGATGATTCTACACCACAAATCGTTGTAGATTCAAGTCAACCGAATATCGAACCTTCGAGTAAAAGTTTGAAAAGTGTTGTTTGGCAACATTTTCAAAGAATTACGATGGATGGAGCAATCAAAGCACAATGTAAATACTGTAAGAAGTTAGTTAGAGGCGAACCAAAAAATGGAACCAAACATTTGCAGGATCATATGGTTAGGTGTGTGGCAAGGAAAATAAAGGATTTTCGGCAAAAGCTTTTGTCAAGTAGTGCGAAATATAATTTAACCACTTGTGAATATAACAAGAAAGATGGAAGGGGCGCACTTGCAAAAATGATTGTTTTACATGAATATCCGATTTTTGTTGTTGATCAAGCTGGGTTTAGGCTTTATTCGAATACGATTCAACCATTATTCAAGTGTCTAACTCGTAACACGGTGAAGAGTAACATCCTCAAACTTTATGATCGACAAAAGAATCAAGTTGTTATGATTTCGGAGAATAAAAGTAGAATGGCCGTTAATAATGGATATGTGGACATCTTGTCAAACGAGAGGATTTATGACTGTAACGGCGCATTACATTGACGTCGAGTGGACTTTACAAAGTAAACTCTTAAGGTATTAATTAGTTTTCTTTTAATTTTATTAAATTTTATTACATATTGTAATTGTTATATTTTTTGAATTAGGTTTGCTTACGTGTTTTGCCCCCATACAAGTGAAGTTTTAACTGATGTGTTGATGGATGCATTAATGGAATGGAATGTCGATACAAAATTGTCAACGATCACCGTCGACAATTGCACAACCAATGATTCCATGATTGGTAAGACTAAGTATAAATTACAGTTGACTAAATTAATTCATGATGGTTCTCACATTCACATGTGTTGTTGTGCGCATATTTTGAATTTATTTGTGAAGATAGGGTTGAATGTATTAAGGATGCGATTGAAAATGTGCGTGAAAGTGTGAATTTTTGGACAGCAACACCCCAAAAGAATTGAGAAGTTTGAGGAAGCTTGTAGACGATTAAAACTAACTTATTCTAAAAAGTTAGGATTGGATTGTCAAATTAGATGGAATTCTACTTTTCTCATGCTAAAAACCGCTTTGATTTATAAAGATGTGTTTGCACGTTTAAAACAACGTGAACCTCTTTACAAGACCTTGTCTAGTCCATTAGATTGGGAGAATGCACAACAAATTTGTGAGATTGAAGTTGTTTTATTATATCACTTTTTATTTTCTGGAACATCTTATCCCACATCTAACATGTACTTTTTTGTGAGATTAGGCTTGCATTATCCAAATGGATTTTATCTCCTAGTAGTGTCATAGCAGTATAGCTTCATGTATAATTGGTAAATTTGAGCAGTACTGGGGTAACGCACATGAATTGATGGGTGTTGCTAATATTTTTGACCTAAGACACAAGATGGAAATGATTGAATTAATTTATTTTCCACTTGTATAGCCTAATGATCATAAGGTTCAAACTGATAATGTTAAAAAGCTTTGTGTTGAGTTGGTAAATGAATACCAAGAGGGAAATTCACAAAGTGAACAAGTGATTAGAGATAACATGCAAGGATCTGTAAATGAAGTGTCTGGTGATGGAGAATTAACTCCTTGGGATATGTACTTAATGTCTAATGTAACAACTGGCCTAAAAATATAAGGTATGAAACTCAAAATTAAATTAAATATAAAACTCGGATAATGAAGTAATAAACTCGAATGAAGTTATATGAATCTCGAATCATACAATCAATAAACTCGAATGGTGTTGTATGAATCTCGATGAAAGAAGTAATAAACTCGAATAATGATATAATGAAACTCGATTAAGTGAAGACCTAAACTCGAATGACAAGGGCATAAAACTCGATCAAAGTGTGATAAAACTCGGGTATAATGATATAAAACTCGATTGACACTGCAACAAACTCGATTCACACTTGAATCAAGTTTAACATTCCAGAAATTTTTCTAAGTATGTATATATATATATATATATATATATATATATATATATATATATATATATATATATATATATATATATATATATATATATATATATATATATATATATATATATATATATATATATATATCAGAAATTATTACTATCACCTTTTCGTGCACACTTTTGTACTTTTATTAATATAAAATATGAAAACCCATACTACTTATCACTCTAAAAAGTAAGTTGTCCTTTAAAGGACAACTAGCTTGTACTTTTGTATTATTTTAATATTAAACTCCATGCAACATACAATCATGAAATCGGCCACACTTATTTTGTCCAACACTCAACCGAAAACACCTTTTCTTTTCATCATTTCACTAAATTTTAATTAGTTTATCATTATTTTTAATAACCCTTTTTCTTCTATAAATAGAAGACAAACCCATTTCACAAAAACACACCAACACACATATTCTCTCTCAAAACAAAATCGGCCAAGAAGTTCAAGTGTTCTTCAAACTTTTGTAAGTTTTTTTTTTCTTATTTACTTTATTTTCACTTTAAAAATTTATAAAACATGAAAAATCAAATACATTTACTAAAATATAATACTCTTCATTTACAACTCGGTTTTCATAATATTCGTGAAATTTTTCCATGCAAAATGTATGAATACCCTTTCGTAATGATGCACATGCTCGTACATATATGTATGCATTTTCGTATATATATATAAATACATATGTACGTATGCATGCATGCATGCACCAAAATATCCTTGGAAATAAACTACTTAAAGTCATTTTTTGTATGGACACAAAAACTTCTCGGTTCACATTATTATGTTTTGGGATGAAATACATGCTTCGTTTTTATATGGACACAAAAACTTCTCGGTTCTATTATGTATTACATATGTGATTTCCGCCCTTATATCATGAAATCGTTAGTTGCATTTGTTTGCAAGCGCGAATATATTGTGGATAGATCTATTGGGAGTCATGTCCCCCACTCGGGTTAGTGGTTTAGCTAACGGCGGGTGCATATATATTCAACTCACGGTATTACGTATGGGAATACTGCTCGGGGCAAACTCATTCTAATTAAGTTTCGGTGACATGATGGTTTATGTAATACATCTCATGGAATTTATGATTTTATAAATTCAAACGCATCTGATAATGTCCATACAACTGGTCTTTTCGAGTAAACCTATGAACTCACCAACAATTTTGTTGACGTATTTTAGCATGTATTTTCAGGTAATTAAGGCAAGTGTGCCTTCGGATACACCAACTTTCAAACTTCCGCATTTCATGGAGTCGCATGCATATTTCGAAACTAACGGAGATTTGACTGCATTATTTTTGGACGCATTAATTATGTATTAGAATCTCCGTATTACGCGAACTTCATTCCTTTCATTCTGTAAAACATTATTACATTATTAAATTTTAATGATGTAATATTTCGAAAACGTCCATATAGTGGTCGTTCGTTATAATTATGGTTACGCTTCCGCACTCGTCACGTCTCGCTGCCAACCGAGGTAGCAGGGTGTGACACATACTTATTATAGCCTAAGCTCTGAACTTGAATAGGACCATAAAGATCCATATGCAGAAGCTCCAACGCGCGTATAGATTCAATCTCCACTTTAAGCTTATGTGAAGCCTTCTTCATCTTTCCTTTGGTACATGCACTACACAATTTTTCTCTATCAATTTTCAGTGATGGTAGTCCCTTGACTGAACCATCAGTTGCCAACTTATTTATACTATTGAAATTCAGATGTAAAAGTCTTCGATGCCACAACCACAATTTATTGTGCACTGGCTTTAGACAATAAACATACTTCATCTGATAGATTCAGATTTGAAGTATCAATCATGTATAAATTTGTGTCTCTCGATTTAGATAAAACTTCCTTTCTATCTTCATTCAGAATGTTGCATTTCTTAGCCTTAAATTTGACTTTCTTGCCTCTATCAAAGAATTTACCTATGCTAAATAGATTGTGCTCTAGACCATCGAAACAATGCACATTCTTGATATTTAGGGTTTTTAAGTTCAAATAACCATGACCCATTATAGCAGCGATATGGTTGTTTCCAGAGTGAACGTTTCCAATAAATTCCTCGACAAAGTTAGTGAGAAACTCTTTTTACCAGTCATGTGTTTTGAGCACCCGGAGTCTAGGTACCACACATGATCATCCTAGAGAAAGAGAGTTTAAACTTGCTTATGTACCCACATAAATTTGGGTCCTTATTTGTCAGTTATAAATCCTTTTGTAAGGTCTTGACTCTACGGATCTATCTTGGCGCGACACCGTCCAACGAGTGCGGAATCCTCGTTAGAGGCTTGACGGTAAGATCACACACACGAGAACACGGAGACTACCATGGTGTCATACGAACGACTACGAACGCACCTACACAATGATTCTCTCCGAAGAACACTCTCTGAACACTGTCAAATTCGAGATCGCCTTTGCTTAATCACTCTCTGAAATTCTGCAAAGCCTCATAATTATTCGAGTTAATCCTTAATTATACTGACAGATTCGAGTTTGTCTTAGGACAAATTCGAATCAGGCCCAAAGCCCATTCGAATTTGTCCACCTGACAAATTCGAATCTACCTTAAGTATAAATTCGAATTTATATCAAATTCGAATTTCAACTATCAAACTTCTATTTGAACATATGTTTTAATTTATGTTTGAATATATCTTTGAACTTTATGTTTGAACTTCTTGTAATAGGTTACACCAAGTTCAAACATACAAACAACAAATATCAAACACACATAATCACATATATCAAACACTAGTCAATATTCAATATTACGTTACTTGACTTACACAAAATGCTAACAATACTTAGACTGCTATCGTCACACAGGGTGTACTAACAGACTCCACGTTGACGATAGCTTCTAACTATTTACATTTTAACTAAGTACTTGGTTCATATAGACTACTACCTGCATATAGACCTACATCTATCCATACTCTTACTATCTTCTGGAACTTCCTGGCTTCAGATCTCCATCCTTCGTGAAAGAAGATATGCTGATCATTTAGCTTTTTCAGGTCGTCCTTAGATAGGTTTATTAAGTGCAGTGGATCATACACTCTTAAAATGACTTTGTCCTGTGCATCCTTCATAAAAGCTTCACCGGTTTCATTATCGACTAACCACCATTTCATGTTACTTAAAACATTCTGTGGCATCGATTTCATTGAACCTTCTTCAATCATCTTACAGGTTTGTATACCATTCTGGCCCATGGCCTAACTGTATGCAGATCAATTCTAGTTTCATCCTCCACCCTCTTTCCGGTCCTTGGCTTTAGTCTCTCAAATTTCCCTGACCGACCCTCTTTTCTGATAATTTTTGCAATCACTTCAGCATACGGGTCGTCACCAATATTGATCAACTCCTTCTAAGCTAACTCTTTTACTTCAATCTTGGGCAGTGTGTTGAATACTTTCAGTGTTCGCCTCAAGTATTGAAGTCCATCTCTCCTTTTCAATACAAATAGCTGCAGTTCTTGGTCAAAGAACCAGATGATAATTCCTCTTGAGAGATTTTCTGAGCCCGGAACTCTCATTCTTTTCTTAATTTTCAGCTCTGTTTTCTTCTCTTCTTTCCTGAACCACAGATTCATCAATTCAGCCCTCGATGGCTCTTTTTCTGCTTCTTCAAGCTCAGAATCTTCGACCGAGGCTAGTTTGATTTCATCTATATCAATCACATTGTGATTATCTCGTACATATAACTCCGTGATAGGCTGTGAACATACAATCACTTCATTGACATTATCGTCCTCATCCTCTATCACTTCATCATCGGATCTCCAATCAACTATTTCCTTCGGTACAAATTCCCCTTCATCCAACTCCTCCATCTCATCTTCAAAATCAAATTCCATCACTTCTTCCTCAATATCTTTCAGCGCGTCTATCATTTTGCTCTCGAAAGTCCTTGAGGAACCGGCTTCACCTCCTTCACCTCCTTCAGTACCAGTCTGACTTGGCTCCCCCTGAAGTTCGGCATGTTGAGCCGCAGAAAAATCTACTAGCTCACTGTCTTTAGGTGCATCGGGATCATTGCCTTCGTCATCATCTCTTCTTAATACCTCAGCATCCCTGCAACTAGTCTCCCCCTAAGCCTTTAGGTTTTTCATTAATTGCTCAATCAGGGATCTCATAGTGCGGATCTCGGAAGGCTGGTCATCGACGAATCTCTTCAGCTCAAGATTTTCTCTATCAATATTTGTTTTATGTGCTTGGAGCTCACCGACGGCTTTTGTAAGCTGGAAGATTTGGACTTGTTGGAAATAAACCTTGCTTCTGAGCTCAGAAAAGTGTTGATTGTCAGTGAATGTAGATGAGGTGGATGGAATGGATGTGATAGGTTTTGGGATGATTGGTATTGGAATGGATGATTGAACAGGTGGTGGTGGTGGTGGAATGGATGATTGAACAGGTGATGGTTGTGGTGGAATGGATGTTTGAGTTGATGGCTGAGTGGTTAGAATTTCTGGCTCAGAAGCAGAGGCCGATGAAGCTCCCTGCATAAAACGATGCCTCTTGGCCCAATGCCTAGGCACCAAAGGAGTAGTATCCTCAATCTCGAAATCAGAATCATCCTCATCCGAATCCCTAGACACTCTTCTTTTCTCTGCCCCTTGATTTATCACCATTATTCGGGATCCATATGTGCTTATTCGGATAGACGGGTCTTCTGTCTCTTCCTCAACCTCAGTCTCTTCTACTTCTTCTGATTCAGATTCAGATGTTGACTCGGCTTCACCCTCTACCTCAGGTACATACTCATCTATCTGTCGCAAAATATCGTCCTCGTCAATTGGAGGTTCTAGAATATTTCCAATGAGATCAGTCATAATCTCCTCATCTGCATGCGGCCCTTGAGCCTAAATCTCTTCCAGAGTCTTCACCCGTGGATCAGTTACGGGGGCTACTACCGAAGGACCCGCAGCGTCCGTTGATGGACCTGCTTCTTCTGACTCCTGCACCCTGCTAGATGACGACCTTGTAGCCTGAGTTTGTCTAACTGAAGGTCTCTGCCTCCTTCTTTGTTACTGAGGCCTCTGCTGTTATTGTTGTTGTTGCGGCTGCTGCTGTACATGTACATCTCCAGCCCAGTTTGCATCTTCTGGGGCTTGAAAATCGGGATTCACCACGGCACCAAAAAGTGGTGCATCTACAGGTCTAACCAATGCACCCCTATGCGCTTGACAATCTGCAAATATTCTCTTGTCGATCACTGCAACACTTTGAATATCTGGCAATTGTTGCAGATTTGGCAAAAAATGTCTGATAAGCATCATCACGAACCTAGGATACATCAAAAATCATTCTCTTGCTGGAGCTGTTATTTGGTGAACGAACTCAACAAAGAACATTTCAGAATAACTGAACCTCTGATTATAGACCAATGCTATCATCGATGATTGCATCTTTGATACTATGTAATCAAAACCTGCTTTCTTCGGAGCGAAGCACACCATGATGACGTGTGCAAGATATCTCCACTGCCCGATTAAACCGCTCTTCATATATGATGCCTTTGCCACATCAAGGCTATACCCCATTCTTAAGAACGTTGCTTGTCTAACTTCCAGCGGAAAATCTATAGGTCCAGATTCTTGTTCTGCAGTCCCGAACTGTAGGACTCTGCGCAACACATCAACTGAGAACACAAGGGGCTGTCCCGCTATTCTGGTCCGTTATACAGTCGGTGTAACTGTACAGTCGACTTGTAGATGTTCCTAAAATTCCCTAACTTACGGAAGGGCTATCTGGACATTGTGCAAAAGGGCATAAGAAACCCTTGAAGCAGCTAAAAAATCCACCATCTGGCGGAATGCCTGAGCTTCAGGCAGCTCACGGTCTGGTGAAACGACCATATATGCTTTTGGATAAACGCTCGATCCACCATATCTGCACAATAAAGTATACAATATATTATAATGGTAAAAATAAAAATAAACTTGTTGAAATTCAAATTTGTTTTATTTTGAACTTATGTAAGTTCAAAATCCAACACATATGAATTTCTACAAGTTTGATTTGAAATTTAGTCAAATATTTCGATTTTAATGGCAAGTTCGAATAACATGTTCGAAACAAACCCTCATTCGATTTTATTGGTTTGTTCGAGTTTAGTGACAAACTCGAAGCCACGAACAAATTCGAAGGTCGGCTATTTCAAAACAAGAATCCAAGATTTAAACCAATTTAGACTTAGAAAAACACATTCATTAGTCCTAATAGGTTCTAATCGAAGGTATTTGCCATTTATTTGAAGTTTCACCGGTTCAAACTTTGTGATTTTGAATTACAAGGTTCAAACTCTTAAAACCTCAAAATCGGTCGATTTTGGCTCAAATTGAGTCTAAAACATCCCAAATCTTGTATAATAATATTGATTATACCTAGATTTGGTACTAAGCTCGAACACAAACAGACAAAATCTCGACAAATAGTTGTAAACTCGAAACGACAATGTCGAAGGCTTAAATTCGAAATATCTTTTGATAGACTCGAAGCACTAAATTCGAATAGAGGTGAATAATGAATGTTCACTGTTGACCTATTTATACTTACCACATTCGAATTTGTGTCCAATTTTGAATTTACTGCCAAATTCGAATGTATCATTCGATTTTGCTTTAAATTTGAAGTTAACTTGAAAATTTTGAAAATCATTGAATTAAATTCAACTTTTTCAACTTTTCCAGTTTTTTCAACTTTTCCAACTTTTTCGTGTAACGGAATAACTATGCAAAATTTCTTTACACTAAGCACAAGATTTTCTCATAATGTTTATTTGTTCAACTGAGAATGAATCCTCAGTAACTTTTGACCATTTTCCTAAATAAAATAAAATAAGATAAAATAAAATAAAATAAAGTAAAATAAAGTAAAATAAAATTTTTGAACAAGATTAAACTTAAACTAATCTACACTAATTATAAAGTTTACAACCTAAAGTTAATACTAACAAAATATTTTTGGCGAGTATAGTCAAAGAAAGGTTCAATCAGATAGCGGTGTCAAATACGAACTTTCAGTATCTTATTTTCACTCTTAGGAATTTTTGATTCATTTTATTGTTTGTCGTGACACACATCTCTAGATGATTGTTTGTATTATTTTCCCGTTAGACATGTTACATTTTGGAATATCCCCTGGCCTTTTTATCTATGAAGAAATTACCCGACGTGACTCATACATAGACATACTTTTATGATCAAGGCATACACACAATCGGTATTGCAAACTTTCTTTAAAAGGCAAACGCCGGACACAGGTCTGTATTTACATACAACAAAGTATCTTAGTTTGTGTTAAAGTTTATTTTTAAAGCTACCAAGACAGCAGTGACAAGTCTGTACCGACGTACAACAAAGCGACTTATCTTGCTAACTCGAGTCAAACCAAAGGCAACAGGTCTGTACTTACGTACAACAGAGTTACTTGTTTTGACTCTCAACTTAGTATCATGATTTTTCTATTCTTTCCATTTCTTTAAGATGTATCTGATGTTGCTATACATCCCCAGAAAGTTTGCATACCTCATTTAGAATCAATGTCTGTATGTCTCTAGCATAAAAATTAAGACCATTTGGTCATACATCTAAGTTAGTCACACATCTGACTTTTTCTTGAATATTTTATTAGCGTTGAGACTCCCTATATGTATTATGCCTACCAACATATCAAACTAGATAATGTATAACACTTAGAATTTTAGGTGCATTATGTCTGAAAGCTTAACACTTAGAGATTGTAAAGACTGTGCTAATTTTCATCACTTTGAACCTATGTATCTAAGACTTAACTCATTTTCTGATGTTCTTTTTTTTGAATTTTGTTATGGTTTTCGCTTTTTTTTTTCTTTTGTTTTTCATAAATAAGAATAAGAAAATTAATAACCTAATAACTTACTATAAAAGAAAATTTTCCTAAACGACTAAACTTACTATAAAAAGAAAGAAACACTATAGCAAAAAAAACAAATAAACTCTACTAAGGTCAATTTACTCTGGATTACGCATTCCGTTTAATTGAACTAAATACTCAAAATGTGACTTATCAAAAGCTTTGGTAAATAAATCCGCATTATTATTATCCGTTGCAACTTTTACCAGCTTGATTAAGTTCTTTTCAGCACAATCACGAATAGAGTGGTGTCTTATGTCTTTGTGCTTGGTTTTACTGTGTTTAACTGGATTATTGGTTATTGCAATAGTTGATTGGTTATCTATCCTAATAGGAATATGAGTATAAGTCAAACTGTAATCCTGCAATTGTTGTTGTATCCACAGAACTTGTGAACAGCAACTACCCGCAGCAACATATTCGGCCTCGCACGTTGACACGGCTACCGAAGTCTATTTCTTGCATTGCCAGGAAACGAGCCTCCCTCCTAGGAACTGACAACCTTCAGTTGTTGACTTGCAATTCAAGCTGCATCCTCCGTAGTCTGAATCCGTGAACGCCTCCAATTCCAGATCGCCCTCCGCGTGATACCAAAGACCCAACTTCGGTTTCGACTTGAGGTATCGTAGAATCCGCTTCACAGCTTTCATGTGCATCTCCTTTGGATTATTTTGAAACCTAGCACAAATACATACAGAAAACATTATATCAGGTCTTGAAGCAGTTAAATACATGAGTGACCCAAACATGGCCCGATATAACATCGGATCCACATCGGTATCACTTTCTGTACCCGGTCCGAGATTGTGATTCACTTGAATCGGCGTGCTGAAGTGAGCTGTCAGCTTGGTTCCTTCCATCCCAAAGCGCTCTAAGATTTCGTGGACATACTTCGTCTGATGAATAAACATGCCCTCCTTCCTTTGTTCGACTTGCAAACCCAGATAGAAGTTTAACTCACCCATCGCACTCATCTCAAACTTTGACTTCATCACCTTTTCAAAATCGGTGCACATCTGCTCGTCTGATGATCCAAAAATGATATCATCGACCTACACTTGTACCATAATGAAATGTTCTCCTTTTCGTTTCACGAACAACGTACTATCTATTCTCCCTCTTTCAAACCCGTTGTCTAAAAGATGGTTGGATAGAGTCTCGTACCACGCCCTCGGTGCTTGATGCAACCTATACAAAGCCTTATCTAATCGATACACTCTGTCTAGATATTTCGGATTTGTAAACCCAGACGGTTGTTCCACATAAACCAGTTCCTTCACTTTCCCATAAAGGAAAGCACTCTTAACATCTAGCTGATAAACCTTAAAGCCTTTGAAGGAAGCAAAAGCTAGAAACAGTCGGATTGCTTCAAGGCTTGCTACTGGCGTGAACACTTCATTGTAATCGATTCCTTCCTCTTGGTTGAAACCCTTTTACCACCAGTCTTGCTTTGTTTTGAGTGACTATACCCCGATCATCTCTCTTGCACTTAAAAACCCATTTGGTTCCTATTATTATTTCTCCTCGAGGTAACGGAACTAACTCCCACACTTCTAGTTTCCTAAACTGTGACAGTTCTTCCTGCAGTACTTCAACCCAATAGTTGTCTTTTAATGCCATTTGCACATTTTTCGGCTCTACTTGCGAGATAAAACATGAGTAGAGGCAAGTATGAAAGGCCTCGGAGTCATTGATCATCGACAACAACACTGTGTTGTTATTCAAACTACTCCTAGTCCTCACACCGGCATTAGGATTTTCTATGATACTCTCAATAGGATGATTCTTATTAATCCTAGATGTCTCTAACTCGTCAACTCTCAGATTATCTCCCAAACTTGATCCTATTTCTCCAAACGGGGGAACGACTTCAGACTCCACATTTTCTTCCTCATGGACACAGTCTTCTAAGTTAGAGTTTGTTGTCTGATTTTCATCTGTAGGAACTTCAGAATCATTTTCACCTGGAGATCTATCTTCAGTTGATGTAGGCTCGGATGTCGATGGAACGGTGGTCCTCGGAAAACTTTGACTCTCTTCATTCAAATTTAATGACAACAAGTCCTGTTCGATTGTGCCTGCATTGCCATCCAAAGTATGTTAAATGACTCAAACAGTTTTTCGTAATCAAATATCCATTCCGGACCTGTTTGGGGTTCATGTGTATAACTTGTGACATCAATGTTATACACAATCTCTACTGTACCATTTGATTTATTAAAAACCCGTTTGTTCGGTGAGTTCGGCACATGACCTAGGAAGTATCCTTCGTCAGCCTTTTCACCAAACTTTGGTTGATGTTTTGTTTTCATTAAAGTACATGGTATCCCAAAAGGTTCAAAGCCAGTTAATTTTGGTGCCCGTTTATTCAAAACCTCATAACAGGTTTTGTTCATGGATTTGACATTAAGGTCCCGGTTTAAAACATGGAATGCGGTATTCACCGCCTCCCCCCAAAACATGGTAGGAAGCTTTGAATCAGAAAGCATGGTCCTTGCTGCCTCATTCAAAGTCCTGTTTTCCCGTTCGGCCACCCCATTTTGTTCTGGCTCATAAGGTGCACTAAATTGATGCACTATGCCCTTTTAAAGGCAATATACACCAATAACCGTGTTTTTGAACTCTGTTCCGTTATCACTTCTGATACGCTTAACCCTCGTTCCGTAAGAATTTTCCACTTGGTCTAAGAACCCGATGAACTTTGCAGCCGTCTTGTCCTTTGTACCTAAAAAGAAAACCCAAGAAAAATGTGAGTGATAGTCAGTAATAACTAAACAGTACCAATTACCACCTATACTCCTTTTGTTGATTGGTCTGAAAAGGTCCATATGCAACAAACGAATGTGGCAGCGATTGAGTTCTGAGCCTTAGACTTGTGTGCTTTCTTGTGTTGTTTTCCTTTCTTGCACGGTAGACACTTGTCCTTGAACTGAAAACTTTTCATGGGAACACCTTGCACCAATCCATTTTTTGTAATGTAGTTCATTTTTCTTAGGTGCAAGTGTGCCATACGTCAGTGCCATAAAACCGATTCAGTCTCTGAAGCTTTTGATAGTAGACAAATTGGTCTCATCGAAGATTCCGGCCTGTTCATGTCGAGCATGTACAGGTCATTCTTCTTTGGAGCCCTCATCAGTATACATTCTTCAGGAACCTTAGTTTCAGCACTAACGCCTCAGTATCAGTGAAAAGTATTTAGTTCTTCTTATCACAGATTTGAGATACACTAATGAGATTGTGAACCAGTTTATCAACGTGATAAACTTGATCCAATTTGATAGTCCCATTAGTTACCACTCCAGTACCTGTGATATTTCCTCCTTTATTGCCAGCGAATGATACAAATCCCCGATTCCCCCCTTTGAAGTCTACGAGTAGACTTCTTTCCCCTGTCATGTGCCTGGAGCAACCACTGTCGATGAACCCTTTGTTGTTTGGACCTGTAGTTATCTCCTGCACATGAAAGTAAATAGGGTAGTTATCACGGGGAACCCAAGCCATAACTGAGTTGGTAATACCATTCTCGTCCACATACTTACTCTCTTTCAAATACCCATCTCTCCGTTCAGGTGACTTGGGTTTTTGAATTGGAGTCTATTGTGGTGCAGAGTGATTTAAGTTCACTCTCAGCGTTTGTGTAGGAATTTGCTGTGGAGCTCTCGAATAGTTTCGATTGTAATGCATTTCTGACTGATATCCCTGAGCTCTACCTGGTGTTTGATGTGTTACCGGGGTATGTGACCTAACCGGGGTGTAAGCTCTGCTAGGTGTGGTACTCCTATAATTCTGTTGTCGTCCTGACCCAGATTGATTAATGACTCGATTTGGTGAATTAGTCCTAATCACTTCTTTCGGTCGACCTGACACAGGTGTTTGTTTCACAACAGATTTAGGTGCAGCTTGCACAGTTTTCTCGGTATTTTGAGAACTACTAGTGCTTGCAACACTTGGAGAAGACTTATGTTGTTCCGGATTTCCAGTCATAGGTGTAGAATGTACTTTCCTATTTGGACAACTAGAAGCAACATGCCCCCTTTCGTGACATCTAAAGCAAGACATTTTGTCAATTGACTTTTTATGAGAGTCCTTTGACTTAGGTGTCTCACTAGTGTCTGGTTCTTTTGTTTCAACTATAGTGACTGGTTCTTCCTCCTGATCATTAAAGTCAATTTTGTGTTGTCGTACTGGTTTATCACTTGAGGATAGCACAAATTTAACTTTCTTAATCTTGACATTATTAGCAGTCACCTTAGTTTCATTTTCCTTAGCAATTTCAGACACTAGTTCCGGTATTTCCTCTGATTCAACTAATTTTTTAGTTTTCTCCTGAGGTTGAGGTACATAGTTATCTTTGAAAGGTGGAGGACTCTCATGATACCCTAGACCTACAGGCTTCTTAGACTGACATTGTGCATCTAAGATCTTCCCTAGGTTAAGTGATGAGTTCCTAAACTTTTAAAGTTTACTATTTACCTCATCTACTTTTACCTTAGATTTTGCTAGTTCTACTTCTTTGGTTTTAAGCTCTTTTGTCAATTCCTCAACATGTTCGTACATCAGTTCTAATCTAACACACAGTTCACCAAGTTTGTCCTTTAGAACTACGACATCTTGTGCATCGGCCTTAAGCTTATCTCTAAGATCTTGCTTTATATCTACTAGGCTAGCGTTTTCTGATTTTAGTGATTCATTATGAGCATATATATTTTTATGTGATTCAAGTACTAGATTTAACCTATCGTTAGACGTAGCACACAAAACATAAAAATCATGGAAAAGAGAAAAGTTCAGAGTTACCTTGGCATGATCTGATTCCACGTTTGCCATCTGTGTGGCGAACTACCGAATTGTCTGATCAACTGACCTTTCTACCCACATCGGACTGCTTTCATTTTGATTGCTGTCCACAGTAATTTCCTCTGCTCCATCACTTCCAGTCTCGGTCACTTCAGCTATATTCGCCTCTGGATGTGTACTCCAGTCATAAGTTCCATCTAGCTGTCTGTCTGATGTAACGTTGGATAACAGACCCGCTACATTCGCCTGACTGGTTGAACTACCCGGTAGATATCGCCCTTGTGATTGATTCTAATACTGGCCCTGGTAGTTTTCTTCTTTCGGTCGTTGACACTCTCTACCGAAGTGTCCTAACCCTTGACAGTTGTAACACTTAACCTTGGACTTATCAAATCCAATCTTATTGTTACTAAGGTTGAGGTTTCTACCCGTCCTTTTGATGAACCTTTTAACTCTTTGAGTTACCATGGCCAGTTGCCATTGCAGATCCATCTCTTCCAGATCATCAGGATCTACCTGATTGTATTCCTAATCCCAAAGCACAGGATCGTTGATTTTGCCCTGAACGCAATTGCCATAAGCGGCCACAAATGAAGCCAACAGATTCAGATAGTCTTCTGCAGATTTTGCGCTCATAGGAATCTTTGAATACCCTTGAGATGTAGATGCCAGAGTAGCCTGATGCTTCTTTTCTTCTGGTCTAGCAAACCCTAAGAAAGCCCTACTTACTGAGTCTTCTGATTCAGCCGGTGTCGATGTCTCTCCCGAGAAGAATGTTGTAGCCGTCTTCACATCAGTTGCCCCTGATGGTTTTAATTTCCCAAAGTACATATCCGGATCTTGAACTTGTTCATAATCCCTCTCCTTCTTCAGCAACTCAAAGTGATACGCCCTCAGCGTTCCTATAACATTGTCTAGACTAAGAGTATAGAATTTATCTTGTTGGGAAATAGTCTAAGTAGTTCAAGCTGTTAGTTAGACTTCTCATACTGTTAGTAGAATTTCTATGTAAGTACAAAGTTC
This sequence comes from Centrapalus pauciflorus, assembly GCA_020465985.1. NCBI lineage: Eukaryota > Viridiplantae > Streptophyta > Magnoliopsida > Asterales > Asteraceae > Centrapalus > Centrapalus pauciflorus. The sequence goes on from JAANYP010001136.1 coordinate 324,304, forward strand.
ATGCTGTTAGTTGAATAATCTCGAGCTGCTAGTGCAAAAGTTCAAGCTGCCAGAGTAAATCAACTCAAGCTGCTCTGTTCAAGCTGTCAAGTGATTCAAGCTGCTCAACAGATTTACAAACAGAAAGTGCTGATATTCAGGAAAAGATATCTAAACGAACATTCCAGCATATCTACTATCAGAAAATTCCGAGTCCTTCAAGGAAACAAATCAAGAAGCAATATAAATACAAGAATAGGTCTTTCTATTGAATAGGAGTTTTTCTGCGTATTCAAGATTGTAATTGCTTTTTGTTTGAGTTTTCATAAGCCTCTAAGGTTGTAAAACCCTAAGAACAGTTTGTGTTCTTCGTCTAATCAAACAGATTAGAGATGATTGTAATCATTGAAGTCAGCAATACAAGCAATTTTGATTATTACTTTTGTTTATTTGCTATTCATTCTGGAAGCTTTTGTTAAAATAATTAAGTGTTATTCCGCAAACTCCTTAATTAAACTTTGATTCAAAGCAAGATTATTGATTTATACTCTGATAAATTCAAATTAGTTAGTCTTGGTTAGTTAAGTTCAGATCCTGACAAGTGGTATCAGAGACTAAGGTCGTTCTTTGTTTTTCAAAGTCGAAAGCTTTTTTTTTAAATTTTTAATCTTTTGCAATGGAATTTGATAATAGCAGCAGTGGATCTGGGCAAGGACTCAAAGTGCCTATGCTCAAGCCCACTGAGTTTGAGATGTGGACACTCAGGATTCAACAGCATATTCAATTCATTAACTATGCCATATGGGAAGCTGTTGAATTTCCTCCTGTAGTTGATCCAGAACTTGATGATGAGGGAAAACCAGTCAAAACTCCTCCAAAAACTGAACATGAAAGAAAGGCTAGAATGAATGAAGTGAAAGCTCTTACACTTTTACAAATAGCCATTCCTAAAGCTTATCAACATCAGTTCAAAAAGTTTTATACTGCTCATTCTCTTTGGAATGCTTTAGAGAAAAGATTTGCTGGTAATGCCATTACTAAGAGAAATCAAAACGATCTTTTGAAACAGCAGTATGAGAACTTTTCTGGTGGCAAGAATGAAAACCTTCCTCAAATTTTTGACAGGTTCAACAAACTGATAAGTGAACTGGAAAGTGCAAAAGTCAGCCTGGATCAATATGAAGTCAACAGAAAGTTTCTCAGATCTCTTGGAGAAGAATGGACAGTTTATGCTGCACAATGGAGAACAAAAGACACTCTTGATGTAATAGAACTGAATGATCTGTACAACAGTCTGAGAGTGTTTGAGACTGAGATTGATACTAAAAAGAAATCTCTTTCTTATAATCACAATACTGCTCTTCTGTCTTCTGAAAAATCTAATAGCAGTGATTCCTTTTCAGGTGGTGATGGCAACTCTACTGAAACTCACTATGAGGCCTTTGTTGCCAATGATGGACTGTTTGCTTTAAATGCTGAAGATCTAGAACAGATTCATCCAGATGATCTTGAAGAGATGGATTTGAAATGGTAACATGCAATGCTGACCATGAGAGCCAAAAGGTTTCTTAATAGAACTGGCAGGACCAACTTTCAAGCCAGAACAGAAGGCAAACCAGCTTTTGATAAGTCAAAAGTTGAGTGTTACAAATGTCATAAACTTGGTCACTTTGCCAGAGAATGTAGATCTCAAAGTCAACAATCCTCAAGGCCTCAACAGGCTAATCAGGCTTCATCATCACAAGCACTTGTCTCTCAAGAAGACAATGTGTTTGACTGGAGTGATCAGACAGAGGAAGAGTTTCAAAACCAAGCTCTAATGGCAGAAACATCAAATGTCTCCTCCACTGAACTACCATCTGAGGTAAATTCTAAACTCTGCTCTCAATCATGCAAAAATATGGTTAAAAAGTATAGAGACCATAATGAGAGCATGTGCAAAACTCTAGCTAAGATGGAAGAAAGGAGATCTGAATACATGCAAGCCATAGAATATCTTGAAAAATAGATCAATGACTATAAGGATAATGAGATTCAAATGGGACATGATAGAACATATCATGAGTGGGAGAAAAAGAAGCTAAATAAGAAAATAGAAACCCTTAATAAAAAGGTAGAAGAGACTGAACAAAAGGTGTCAGAGGCTAATAAGAAACTAGAATCTGTCAATATAGATCTAGGTAACTTCAAATTGGCTAATCAAAAGCTGGAACACCTAATGGAAGTTCAATTTAAAGATAGGGTAAAATCTCAGGTTAATCCCAAAGAAGGCATAGGCTACAGGGCTACTCCACCTCCATACAACAATAAATACATTCATCCAATGAGTGAAGTTGCTGATAGACTTGTCAATGAACCACTAGATGAGTCTATGACTATTGTAGATCCTATCCTTGATAACAGTCCTGAATCTAAAGAAGATCAGATTCAAAATAGAGACTGTGAGTGTCTAGCAGTTGAGAAAGAACACAAAACAATGAGTGCACCTATAGAAATCCAAGCCCCCAGTAAGAAAGGAAAAGAGAAGATGCGTGTATGCAATGCTGCTCCACAAGTTTCTGTACATTCTAACTGTATCACAGCATCTTCTTCAAAGACTAATAAAAGGGGTAAAAATGTTCCAGTCTGCACATGCCAAAAGCATGGTGTTCAAAAGTTTCCCAAACAACAGAAGGTAAGGGGAAATCAGAGGAACAAGAACCAGAAATTGTCAAATAAATCTGGTTCTCCAATTCAAACAGTCAAAAGGTGTTTTCACTGTGGAAGGAAGAATCACTTAGCCAAGGATTGTTTTTATAGACCAGCTGTTGCAAATCAGACTGTGATTCATAAAAAGTCAAGTTTGACTCATGTAAAAAATTCAAAGGTCAAACCTTCTGCTACAACAGTTCCAAAGAAAACAGTTGATCCCAGGTTTTCAAAAGTTAATAAAAAACAGTCCACACACCAAAAACAAGTTTTGCAAAACCTAAATTAAGTTTTAAACAAATATGGTGTGTCAAGGACAAATCTTCAGATCAAACTGCTGATGCAAAAGATCAGACTACTAAGTCAAATGCTGAAACTGTTAGTGCAAATTCTCAAGCTGTTAGCACTACAATCGCAGATCAAACTGCTAAGCATCAATCTGGAAATGTTAAAGAATCATCTGAGACTGTTGGAAGAAAAGATGATCAAAATACCTGGATACCTCATATAATCACTAAATACTCTCCAAAGCCCCCATCAGTGGATCTCACTAAATATACGAAGTCAAAAACAGTATTTAGTTATGTCAATGCACAAGGCCAACCCAAAACCAATTTGGTTTGGGTTTACTCCTCTACTAACTAAGCTTTTATTTGTGCAGGGCAACCACAGGTCACCTCATAAAACAAGATGGCATTTGGACAGTAGATGCTCTAGGCACATGACAGGCAATTCTGAGTGCTTGTCAAATTTCAAAGGCTTTGATGGAGGATTTGTTGCATTTGGAGGCAACTCAAAAGGAGGTAAGGTTACAGGTAAAGGTACTGTCAATGCAGGCAACATGATTTTCAATGATGTTTTGTATGTTGAATAGCTTAAGTATAATTTATTAAGTGTCTCTCAAATCTGTGACAAACAAAACATTGTTTTGTTTATAGATTCTGAGTGCATTGTCCTTTCAAAAGATTTCAAAATTCCTGAAAATCTTGTTTTACTAAGAACACCAAGAAAGGACAATGTCTACTATTTGGACACAAATCTTCTATCCAAATCAAATACTTTAAGCTGTTTGATATCCAAAGCATCATCCAATGAGTCTGCTCTTTGGCATAGAAGGATGTGTCACATGAACTTCAAGTCCATGAATGTTTTAGTCAAAAAGAATTTGGTAAGAGGTTTACCACAAAAGGAGTTCATATGTGATGATCATTGTGTCGCATTCCTTAAAGGCAAGCAACACAAAACTTCTCATAAGGCCAAAGAAATAAATTCAATCTCATCTGCTCTTCAGCTGATTCATATGGATCTATTTGGTCCAACATCTGTTTTGAGTTTGAATAGAAGGGCTTACTGTTTAGTTATTGTTGATGATTTCACCAGATTTACTTGGGTTTACTTTCTTAGGTCTAAAGATGAAACTACTGAGCTAGTTAAGTCATTTATTCTTAAGATAGAAAACCAATCCAACTCAAAAATTAAGGTGATAAGATCAGACAATGGAACTGAATTTAAAAATCACATTCTAAATAGTTTTTGTGAGTCCAAAGGTATTGCTAGACAATATAGTGCACCAAGAACACCACAGCAAAATGGTGTAGCTGAAAGAAAGAACAGAACATTAATTGAGGCTGCTAGAACAATGTTAGCTGATTCAAAACTGCCAATCACTTTCTAGGCAGAAGCTGTTAATACAGCCTGTTATGTTCTGAATAGGGTTCAGGTTGTTCAATCACAGGGGAAAACTCCTTATGAGTTATTCCATAATAAAATACCCTTAATAGTCTTTTTCAAGTCATTTGGTTGTCCATGCACCATTCTTCACACTAAGACTCACTTAGGGAAATTTGAGAGTAAGGCTGAAGAAGGATTCTTTGTAGGATACTCAAATCAAAGCAAAGCCTATAGAGTATATAACAGTGTGTCTAAAACCATTGAAGAAAGTGCCAATGTTGAATTTAATGAAAATACTGCAAATGTCAAAGGCACTGGTCCTGATTGGTTGTTTGATTTAGATTCACTAACAAATTCTCTGAGCTTTGTTGAGTATTCTGCAGAAGCTGATGCAAACAGGATTGAATCTGTCAACACAAATTCTCATGCTGTCAATACAAATTCTCAAGCTGTTGGCACAAAATTTCAAACTGCTGCAGATTCAACCAATTGGGATGAATACACCACTATACCACTTCTGTCATGTGACCCACCAGGGGTTCTGAATACTCACCATGATACAAAACCAGAAACTGAAGTGTCACTCCCAAGTCCTGAGAGAACAGCTCCAACACAAAGGGAAACAGTCCCAGATTCAAGTCAAGCTGTTCCTGAAGCTGAACCATCCACTGGTCCTGATGGAGATGATACAAATCTTAGATCCTCTTTTCAGACAGAAAAAGAGCCTACACTCAGAGTTCACAAGTATCATCCTCTCAATCAAATACTGGGTGATCCAAGTACACCTGTACAAACAAGGAAAATGGTTCACAATGAAACTGCTGCTGCTGAACAAACAGTTTCTGAATTCAGTCTAGCTGCTTTTGAACATGTCTGTTTCATGTCTCAACTAGAACCTAAAAAGGCACCGAAAGCATCAAAAGCATTGAAAGATTCATCCTGGATTGAGGCAATGCAGGAAGAGCTGCTACAATTCAAGATTCAAAATGTCTGGACTCTGGTTGATCTTCCTAAAGGAAAGAGAGCAATTGGTACAAGATGGGTGTTCAGAAACAAGAAAGATGAGTTAGGGATAGTCATCAAGAATAAAGCAAGATTCATCCACTGAAGCAGAATATGTAGCAGCTGCAAGCTGTTGCTCTCAGGTAATGTGGATTCAAAATCAATTGAGAGACTATGGTATGAACTTCTTATTCACTCCTATTTACATTGACAATTCAAGTGCAATCAACATTGTGCAAAACCCTGTGAAATTCCCAAAAACCAAGCATATAGAAATCAGATTTCACTTTATAAGGGATTGTAATGAGAAGAAATTAATCCAAGTTACCAAAATACATATTGATGATCAGTTAGCTGATCTATTTACAAAACCTTTTGATGTAGGAAGGTTCACTTTCCTGGTATCAAATATTGGTATGGTAAACATGGATTAATTTGTTTTCATTATTATCTAATTCATATGCTTATTTAAGTAAGGGGGAGTCACTGTTTCATTAAAAGATGCTAAATTTCTAACTAACAGCTTGAGTATTTTCTCAAGCTGCTAGTTCATTTTCTCGGACTGTTAGTTATTTCACTTGATCTGTCAAAGTGTGCAGGGTAATTAGGTAATTTCTTAAATGTGTGCGCGGGACCCAAACTTTTCAAAACCTTTAAAGGTCCCAGTTTCGTTCAGTTGTAACTACCAGTTACATAATCTCATACCACGACCTTCTTTTCTCTCTGAACGATTCACACACTCTTCTTTGAAACCCTAACATCTTCGTTTAATCTTCCATGGAGTTTGTCAAGGAACACAACTGCCTACCCTACTCCCTAAAGCACTCTGAACTTCAACCGTTCCATGACATGATGGATTTTCTTAGACACTCCCATATCCATCATGCCCTCAATATCAATCCCACCATATACATCTCTCATATTGAGCAGTTCTGGAACCGTGCTTCTGTACAAACCATCAATGGAGTTCCTTCTCTGATATCCAAAATTGATGGCACTCCCATCACAGTAACTGAGGAATCCATTCGTCAACATTTGCATCTTCAAGATGCCTCAGGTATCACAGACCTATCTCTTCATGAGTTACATACTGGTCTTGATAACATTGGATATAGGGGTCCTGCTGATTCTTTTACTTTCTTTTAAAACACACTTTACACCTAAATGGAAATATCTTGTGCATATTATTCAGCAGTGTATTAGCCCTAAAAGAACTGGTTGGTCAGAATTTTCCTCAAATATTGCCACTGCCTTAGTGTGCTTTTCAACAGGCCAACAGTTCAATTTTTAAAATATGATTTTTCAGGGGATGTTAAGGCATCATTCCCTAAAGAATGGGAAATTTTTGATGTATCCTCGATTTTTTGCAGAGATAATTGCAAAAACTTGCACCAATTTTAATATACATAAGAGGATACATGTTTCCCATAGGCACTCACTATCTTCTATTAAAAGGCTTTTAAAGCCAGGTGCCAATTTTTTTAGTGTAGATGTTCCATTGCCTTCTGCAATGATGAACATCGTTCCAAGAAACAGAGGAGAGGGTCCTGAGCAGGCTCAACCTATCATTACTGCTTCACCCCTAGGACCCCAACTCACTCCTCCTGATACACAAATGCCTTCTGCTCCTATTGTTCAGCCAACATCCCCACTCAAATATCTATATAAAAGGAAAAGAGGACCAGGAGCTCCTTCCTCCTCAGCCCTCAGACAAGAGCCAAATAACCCTGTGCAGGAGGACACTTCTGCACAGAATATCCAAAGGGAACCAATTGAGGACACTCCCATCCTCACTCAAGAGGTGGACATCTCACCAGAGATAGTCCATATGGGTTCTGTGGCTGACACTACTGCTGTCTCTGCACAAGAGGCACAGGACAGTGCCAACATCATTAAGACCACACCCATTGCAACAGCAAGTGTGCAAACACCAGCTGGAAGTCCCTAGAACCAAGAACAGAGGGACCCAGAGGTTTCTACTTCTGGTATTCATGCCAGTGATAGATCACAAGCACCACATACGTTTGCTGATCTTGAGGCTAGTCTGCAACTTATGTTATTAACGGATCCTAAGCTGCAACCTGTTGTAGCTATGTTGGAATACCAAAAGTCCATCATTGCTGCACAGGGAGCACAAATCATTGCACTCAAGCAGGCAGAAGCGGCTCAAAATCAGAGAATGGATTATCTCCATAAAGGGTTTACCCTCTGTGGAAATAAGATCATGCAATTAGAGCGATTGATTCAAACCCAAGTGGCAAAGGTTGTAGGTCCTCCTGACCAAACCAATGCTTCCAAAAAGGGGCAGAATCAGGAGTTTCCTAAAGCAGTCCAAGCAGCTCCAACAGAATCAGTCCAAGCAGCCCCAACAGTTCAACCATCTAGGCTAACAGTCCCAACAGCTTCTCAAGCTGTTAGCCTAGAAACTCAAGCTGCTTCTTCAAGACCAACTGGAGTTGTCATAAGAGAAACATCTCAGGCTCCTAGCAGTTCAGTCCAAGCAACATCTTCTGCTACAAAAGATAAGGGCAAGGGTATTCTTATTGAGTCTCCAAAGCACAAATTTTCTTCCAGAGAAGCCCAGATTGCCTTTGATGCTGAAATTGCTAGAAAATTAGTAGAAGAACAAGATCAAGAGTTAGACCAGCAAACCCAGCCCCCAATGGAAGATGATGAAACCTTAGGTGATTACCTGAGAGGGTTTGTGGTCAAGCAAGGGGAAAAGAAGAGGAAGATGCCAATAGGGCATTCTAAGGCTGAGCATAGAAGATTCCAAATTAATTTTGCCTTTGCAGCAGATATCCCAAAGAAAATGGCTCAGTCCATGAGCACAAAAAGGCTGCAAGATATCCATGACAAAGAGATGGACAAAAGAAAGAAAGCCAAAGTCTCCCAAGAAGTCAAAAGATCCCAAGAACCAGTTCAAACTGGTACAAGTGATGTTCAAACTGCTGCCAGTGCCCCTGTTCCTTCTGATCAAGCTGCGGCTTCTATTCCTGAATCAGAGTCAATGTCACAAGCAAAGTTGGATCAAGTTAAAAGGGCGTTGTTTGAGCATCAACTGCAAAAGGTGATGGAGATAGAGAAATTGATAGACCAACATGACTTTACAAAGCCTCCCATTAATTATTGGTATGCTAAGTCAATGGACAACATTGACTTAAGATTTCAGTTTATAGTAAGAAGGGAATCTGGTCCAGAAGAAGAGTATAACAACATCATGCATATGGCTCAAAGGATGACCAGAGATGAGCTCACAACAATGCACAATGTTGGGTCTAAGATCGGCTCTACCACAAGTAAAGCAAGCTGTCAAAGATCTGAAGAGCATTGTTGATCCTGAGTCTATAAGGGAAGATATAGAGAATGCAAATACACAGGGAATGAAGATCAAGCAAGTTGATCTGTTTGTCAAATCAAGGACTTACAGAATAAAATTTACAGATGGATCTGGTATGTTCTTCAATTTTGAATTCTATGATCTACCAAAAGCTATGTTACTCCAGATGAGATCTGTTAAGATATCTTGTGATAGAGAAGATATGAAGAAAGAATTTTTGAAGGCTGTCAATAAGAAACTTGCACAGTTGTAAGTTTTTGAAAGCCTTGGTTTGTAAATAACAGTTTACTTGTTTATTTCCTTATCTGTATAGAACTTAAAATCTTGTATAAAGAATTTAAGTTAGGGGGAGATTGTTGGGAAATAGTCTAAGTAGTTCAAGCTGTTAGTTAGACTTCTCATACTGTTAGTAGAATTTCTATGTAAGTACAAAGTTCATGCTGTTAGTTGAAGAATCTCGAGCTGCTAGTGCAAAAGTTCAAGCTGCCAGAGTAAATCAACTCAAGCTACTCTGTTCAAGCTGTCAAGTGATTCAAGCTGCTCAACAGATTTACAAACAGAAAGTGCTGATATTCAGGAAAAGATATCTACACGAAGATTCCAGCATATCTACTATCAGAGAAGTCAGAGTCCTTCAAGGAAACAAATCAAGAAGCAATATAAGTACAAGAATAGGTCTTTCTATTGAATAGGAGTTATTCTGCGTATTCAAGATTGTAATTGCTTTTTGTTTGAGTTTTCATAAGCCTCTAAGGTTCTAAAACCCTAAGAACAGTTTGTGTTCTTCGTCTAATCAAACAGATTAGAGGTGATTGTAATCATTGAAGTCAGCAATACAAGCAATTTTTATTATTACTTTTGTTTATTTGCTATTGATTCTGAAAGCTTTTGTTAAAATAATTAAGTGTTATTCCGCAAACTCCTTAATTAAACTTTGATTCAAAGCAAGATTATTGATTTATACTCTGATAAATTCAAATCAGTTAGTCTTGGTTAGTTAAGTTCAGATCCTGACATATCTTCATCATGCTTTATCAGTGCCACATACATTTCCCATTTGGCAGGAAAAGCATCAACAATCTTGTTAATTTTCTCAGTTTCACTATACTCCACATCATGGATGTCTAACTCAGTCAATAAGTGAAAAAATCTGGTAATAGTCTCATCCAGCTTTTCGTTCTTCAAGGGTTTGAAGATTGCGAACTGCTGTTTGAGCATTTCCATTATGTTCTTTCAAACCCTCGGGTTACCTTCACACCGTTTCTCTAACGCATCCCACAGCTCTTTTGTTGTCTTCTGATTATAGAAAGTGTGCATGATCTCCTGAGGTAACGCAATTCAAATGATAGCGAATGCACGGTTCTCAGCTTCATACAACTTTTTATCGTCGTCCTTCATTTTTGAATAAGGCATAACCTTTTGTCGTCCTTCAATTTTAGCCGTAGGTGGAATGTATCCTTCGTCGATACAGATCCACATCCGCATATCATTAAACCTCACGAAGTCGGCAAACCTATCCTTCCACCAGTAATAGTCCTCTAGTTTCATCAACTTCGGTGGAGAATTCGCTTTTCCAACCTCGTGGTCCATCTCAATGAACCTCTGTAGACTTGTCATTGTTTCAAATATTTTTGAATTCAAACTTAATGAATTTAATTCGAAATTAATTTATGTTAACTCTTTTGAATTTGGATAAATTCGAATTTAATCAATTTTAAACTGGTTTGGAACTAAATTCGAAATTAAGTTTGAAGTCCAACTATATTCGAAATTAATGGCAAAGTCGAAGTTTCAACTAAATTCGAAATCCCAATTTCGACTTTAGAGTAAAATCGAAAACCAAGCAAACTCGAATAGGCCAAATTCGAATCAAACCCTAAGGAATCTCGAAAGGAGCGTATTTGCAGTTAAATTCGAAAATGAGCAAACCCTAATACCCTCATAACAAAGTCGAGCGCCGCAAATTCGAAAAAAAAAATGGCTAATACTTTGAGTTTTTCAAGTTTTGCAAATTAAACCAATATTTTTACGAGGAAAAATACTGATTTCGATCAAAAACTTGAACTACAACAAAGTATTTTCCGAGATCTAACTTGATAAGCTCGAAAAACCTCAAAAACGTGATATTATGCGTCCAAAACGTCAAGAAACCTAGGATGTATCTTATGAACACGAAGAACACCAAGACCACCCCAAAGGCTCTGATACCACTTGTAAGGTCTTGACTCTACGGATCTATCTTGACGCGACACCGTCCAACGAATGCGGAATCCTCGTTAGCGGCTTGACGATAAGATCACACACACGAGAACACGGAGACTACCACGGTGTTATACGAACGACTACGAACGCACCTACACAATGATTCTCTCCGAAGAACACTCTCTGAATACTATCAAATTCGAGATCGCCTTTGCTTAATCACTCTCTGAAATTCTGCAAAGTCTCATAATTATTCGAGTTAATCCTTAATTATACTGACAGATTCGAGTTTGTCTTAGGACAAATTCGAATCAGGCCCAAAGCCCATTCGAATTTGTCCACCTGACAAATTCGAATCTACCTTAAGTATATATTCGAATTTATATCAAATTCGAATTTCAACTATCAAACTTTTATTTGAACATATGTTTTAATCTATGTTTAAATATATCTTTGAACTTTATGTTTGAACTTCTTGTAATACGTTACACCAAGTTCAAACATACAAAAAACAATATCAAACACACATAATCACATATATCAAACACTAGTCAATATTCAATATTACGTAACTTGACTTACACAAAATGCTAACAATACTTAGACTGCTATCGTCACACAGGGTATACTAACACCTTTTGGGAACCATTTTTCATTTGCATTCTTTACAAAAACAAATGATCTATTAGCACAACTAGAATCATTCGACAACAGAAGCATGTGTATCAACATGTATAACAGGCACATACATTTGTTTAACAGACATATTCAAATGTTTATTATTCACATGCACTTGTTTAGCAATCACAGAATATTGTCCAACAAATGTCTTCTTTTCACACACATTATTACAAACATTTTTTTTTCACAAACACTATCTGAACTCTCTTTTTCTTATCTCTCTTTCTATTCCTCTTCTTGGGTTTGCAGACTTTATAAATTTCAACTTTCACCCCATCGCCAACTCTTCTCCACCATCAAATTTCTGTTTTATAAGAGAAATCAATGTTAGTACCATGATGATGATAACCAAAAGGCATAGAAAATCTGTTGTACAAAATTTGTTCCTTTGAATGATTATTATTTTTATTCGAGTCATAAGATTTCTCTTTTGAGAAATTCTTATCTTTCGAATAAAAATAAGAAACATTCGTAGAAAAAACATTTTGTTTTGAAGACGATGGAATGTCAGTCTTCTCAAGAGATATCTCTACAACTTTAGCCTTATGTTTTTGATGTACCAATTTTTTTGCATTGGTTTCTTTGAAAGCAAATCGATTACGTGAATAGCATTATCAGAACTAATATTAGAGTCCATATACGCATCAAAATCATAGAAGTTATTTTTCGCAAGGATTGGATCTCTTTGAAAAATTGGTGAAAATTCTTCATCTTCAAGAATATTTCCAAAATTATCAAAAAGATCTAAAGAATTTTCTTTCACCGTTTGTTTTTCATTTGTATCATTAGTTTCAGAACTTTTCAGATTATAAAAAGATTAAGAATCTAAATTGACAAAGGAATCTTGTTCCTTTTCAGGCAAAATTCATTTTGTAACAACCTAGCTTTTACCTTAACTTTAATTTCTGTTTTTGAATCAATAATGAAATTTTATTACATTATTTGTATTGTAATTTTAATTAAGTAATGAAAATATTTAATTAGGATAAATTAAGTTAGTGATGATAAAATGAAGATAAATCTGTATTTAAATGAAAATCAGATGTTGAGGGACCAATTGTGTCAATATTCAAAAGTCTTGAAATAAAAAGACTCTAAGTCTTTATTTCCTCATTTCATCATCTTGCAACTTCAAAATCTCTCAAACACTCTCTCAATCTCTCTAAAAATCTGCTGAAATCAAAGAATCGAAAGAAGAAATTCATGAGATTAACTGAGATTGTCAAGGATCAGAAGAATATTAAGGTAATAAAACAAAATTCTAAGTTTTAGTTTGTATTTTTAAGAATTTAAATGCACAAATTCAGATTTATAATCTGTAAAAATTATGTTGCATGTTTGAAATGTTGGTTAGAAATCATATAATGAAACCTGTAAATGATTCAGAAACAAAAATCGTATCTTAAATCATCCAAATTAATCAGAAATCTGAGTTTTTATAAATTTTTATGTTCTTGAGAAAAATTTCAACATTTTGGACAAATCTGGATGATTTAAAGTGTTTAATATAGGGGAAAAAGTGTAGAAACACCCCAAAATTAATAATATAACGTTGGATTTAATTGCATGTTAATATAAATTTAGTTTGGAGAATTTTTGGTAAAACCCATATGGGTCGACCTGCAAACCTGCAGGTCGACTCGGCGAGTCGCCAAGAACAACATGAATTTCTCGAAAAATTTCTAAGTATTTGATCCGAATTTGATTTAGATCCGAGTTCAGATGAGATCTGAATTCGGTTTGACCCGAGTTGGGATGAGATCCGAATTCGTTTTTGACCCGAATTCGGATGGGTTAATCTCGGATCCATAGACTTTTCGAATGCATGCGAATTCGGTCAAGATCCGCATTTCGGACGTCGACTCGCCGAGTCGCCTCAACCGACTCGCCGAGTCGGTCCTAGATGGAGCGAATTCGGATGTGGGTTATGTGATCCGAAATACAGACTAATAAACTAACTTGGTGCATATTCTTTTGTAACTTAATAAAATATATAATTCAGAGCCAATACTAAGCAATATTAAACGAAATATGAGATATTTATATGCAAGATTAGGGCATAAAATACATTTGAAAAGATTATGAGTTATCAGAATCAAGTCAATGAAATTCCAAAGATTTATAATGATATTTTATGATAAATTCTGGACAGGTTCAGATAAATCTGAACAAAGAATTAAAGAACTAAAGATTGAAAGATATTGAAAGTGGGTTGCCGATTTGAAAAGAAAAGCCAGAGATCAGATAGATCAGGATTAAAGATAAATCCTGGGATAACTCAGGTGGTGGATTATAAATCTACTTGATAAAGAGTACTACAGAACCTGTGAGTTATAGATATTCAGTTTTGCATGCTAGACTTCCGGTTGAGACATACTGTTGATGATAGATTATTTGACATTCATACTTGCTCAGCTGGATTGTGACCTGTGCACACCATCGTTCGGTGATGCCCTGTGGATCATGATATCTATTTGACTTATCATTTCGCATGGCACTGTATTTACAGTTCGATTCATATATTGCTATGAAATTATTACTATCATGACTTTGATTACTATGGTTTCCTTATTGATTGCATCTTTGACATATTGATTCAGCTTAGCATGATTTGCTTTGTCGGTCTATTGTTCTAGACCTAGCTATGTAAACAGTTCTATTGAACTTGGTATTGATACTCTAATGTTCCCCCATGACGACCGCTGGTAGCTAGCCCAGCATAAGTAGATAGCTTCCACTAAAAGCGTGAGCGTGGGGTGAACATCATCCGATTCTATGACTACTATGTCTCAATCATGAGTGGCTGTATCGGCAGTCCAGACATATCACGCTTTGACCCATGATCCGCTTGATTAATGCATGTAATCTGAAAATCTATATTCTCACTAAGCTTTTCTTACAGACGTTGTTTACACTTTTTACAAGTAAAGATAAAGGAAAGTCACCTGCTGGACCTAGTTCATAGGTCTTACAAGATCAAGATTGAAGTTTTCTATAGACCACTACTCAACAAACCCTTCGGTACTGATTGGCAGATGATAATTGTAGTGGTCTGGGTAGACTTGATTTGATTGTATGATGACATGAATTAGATTAGTCTGGTACCCTTTATAAGTTTAATTCTAAAACTGTAATCTGTACAAAAATCTGTATTTTGTACTTGTAATATGAAATTCCGCAACTTAAAATTACTCTATCTTAGTTATGATTGATATCGTGTTGCAAGATGTGGGACCTAGACTCTGAGGATTGCCCCGTAAGGGGAGATCTTCACAGGATGGTATCAGAGCCCATAGTTTGAGTGAATCAAGTATTACGTGAGTAACACTTGGTCTCAAACTGAAGCAATACATATGTATCAATCATTTAGGTGGTTTGAACTGAGATAGGATGTACAGACTATTAGGATGGGAAAAAGGGTACATAGATCTAAGTCTATAAATTGATAGTTATATGATTTTATTTTCAGTAAAGATGTCAGGATCAGGTGACATTCCCAACAACATGACCCCTCAGCAAATGTTTGAAATGATGCAACAACTATTAGCCCAACATTCTGAACAACAAAATAAGAATATGCAAGAACAGCTTCAGGCTAGAGATGAGGCAAAAGCAAAAAGACATTCTGACAGAAAGAATAAGAGAAAAGATAAACAAATCCAGAATGATGAATCTGATTCTGATAACTCTACCCCTAATGTCCAAATTGAGCAGCCGAAAGGCTGTATGTTCAAAGATTTTAAAGCCAGCGGTACCCTTAACTTCGAGGGTACAGTCAACCCAATCCAGGCGATGGATTGGATAAGCCATACTGAAGAAATCTTCAGAATCTCCGATTGCTTGGAGTCAAAGAAACTGAGTTATGCATCTGCTCTGTTCGTGGGTGCTGCCCGTGCCTGGTGGAAAACCCAGAGAAGTATTTATGGCGAGGAGGTCATCCAGACTCTAGAATGGGACCAGTTTCTTGAAATGTTCAACGCAAAGTATTGTCCTGCTAATCAACATGACAAAATGGAGGTTCAACTGATGCAATTAACTCAGGGAACCAAGACTGTAGACGAATATGAGCACGAATTTTCGCGACTCTATGGCTATTCCTCGTATCAAGTAGCCACTAAAGAAAGAAAGATGAACCGATTTCGTGGAGGACTTAACCCGAGATATCGACACCCAATGAGCGCGATAAAGTATAAATCTTATCTGGAAATGGTTGAAGCGGCAAGGCAAATTGAGAGGGGATATTTAGAGTACGGTGATCAACTCTATGCTCCATCGATGAACTAGACATGTCCTTCTCCCCCAAAGAAGCAGAGATTCAGCAGATTCTTTAAGCCAAATAAATCTCAATCTCAGCAACCCCAGCAGTCTCAGCAATACAGTTCGCCAAAGAAAGTTCAAGCTTACTCGCTTACAAATGAACCACGATTCTGCAAGAGATGCAGAAACTCACATATGGGATTGTGTAATCCAGACGAAGTCACATGTTATGACTGTAGCAGGATCGACCATAGTAGAGAAGAGTGCCCCCTGGGAGGTTTTGGTTGTGCTAAATGCGGAAAGCGTGGACACTTCATGTATCAGTGCCATAGTGGATATCGAGGTCAATCACACCCCGTTACCCCGGTTGGCAATGAAGCGCGACTTCGTGGAAGCATAACCATAATCATAACGAACGACCACTATATGGACGTTTTTAAAATACATCGTTAAGACTTTAAAATATAGCAATGTATTACATAGTCCGATATGAGAAATTGTAACATCCGGCATTGAACCAGGTTAGCAATAACGACCTAATTAGTATTTAATGGCCAATTATAACCTAATAAGTGGTCATTAGAAATTAACCAAAGTGATTAACAAGGTTCATGAAGAAATTCAACTCAATTAGAATCAAATTAATCGATGCGATGAATCAGGAAATTAATTAATCCGATCGATTTACGATATTAGGGATTAATTCAACTAAGTACATAATTAAATTATGATTAGTAACACTAATCAAACACTAATACAATTACTTAACATTAATTATGCAAGACTAAAACAATTCATTAAAACAATGCATCCATAAGTATTTATGAAATTACAAGAAAAGGGAAATACAAGAATACATTTCTAAATACATTTATACACAAAAAGAAAATATAAATACATGTATAATACATGTATGGCTGGCCTATAGGCCAAGTGTGTATTAGAAGTTGACTTTTATTTTTTTAATATTACTTTAAACACAATCATTTTGTTTAAAAGTGCACTCTACCTTTTCATCCATGTCTTTCATCATTTGAAAGACCAAACACTTTGCCTATAAATAAGACCTCATTTCTCACTTCTTTTACACACTTCAAACAACAAAAATCTCTCCTTTTCTTCTCTCAAAACCGGATTTATACACTCACACATCACAAACTTGTGCATTCAAGTGTTCTTCAAGGGTTCTTCAAGAAAATCAAGTGTGTTGGTGCATATCTTGCAAGGATTTCAACTTCTACTCAAAATCATATTCTAAATACTTCAAAGTAAGTAAATACTAACTTATTTCATCATACATTTATGTTTATATAAGTCTTGCATAATATATATAAGCACCAACAACAACAAGTTTCATAAAAACTCAAGTTTATAAGTTTCTAGTTTTTATTTTTAAGTTGTTTCTTTAAATGTGCATATGAATATATGAACACATTATAAACATGTTAATATTATGAAAACATGTGTTATATATGTGTTATATAACTTTTACAACTTTTATACAAGTAGTCTTTGAATAAACAACAAGAATCATAAGTTGTTTCAAGTTTATAAAACTGCGGATTTTCGGCAGAAAATTTATATCGACTTTGAAAAATCATAACTAATTCATAACTCAACGAAATGAATTGATTCTTGTCTCAAAAGTTAGATCTATGTTTTAACTATAGATCTGGAATTTTTTAATAATTTATTTTGGAGTTTAAGACCTCCAGAAATTATTTGGGAAAATGAAAGTTTGACAGCTCAAAAATGGCCAACATAGGGTTTTTAGCGAGCTTTTTCACCAACCTAAACATCTCGAAAAATGGTCGTTCTTGATTCTAAAAATCCTTTGTATATAGTAGTTTAATGTCCTAGAAAACCAAAGTCTAAAACATTTTGGAGCTTGGTCAAAAACAACCTCAAAGTAGGCCGAAAAACCTCCGAAAAAGCTGGAAAATTATATATATATATAAACTTGACGTTTTAAGCGAATTTTATTTATAAACTTGTAATGTTGGGTGATTTAAGACATAAAAATCTATAAATATATATATCATCATATATTAGAGATATTAAGTCCTTATTATCATTTAGGACTCGATTAAACTCACTCGACGCATCATCCATCCATTAACGCTAATAGCTTTTTACGCTAGATTTTTGCCATCGCAATCCCGGTGAGTTCTCATAGCCGCTATTTTCACACAGTTATGTTTTGGGGATGAAATACATGCTTCGTTTTTATATGGACACGAAAATATCTTCATTTCTATTATGTATTACACATGTGGTTCCATTAGCCCTGATATCATGAAGCGTTAATTAATTGCATTTATTTGTAAGCGCGAATATATTGTGGATAGATCTATTGGGAGTCATGTCCCCCACTCGGGTTAGTCGGGTCGGCTAACAGCGGGTGCATATATATTCAACACACGGTATTACGTATGGGAATACTGCACAGGGCAAACTCATTTTAAATTAAGCTTCGGTTGCATGATGGTTTATATGTAATACATAACAAGGAATTTATGATTTTATAAATTCAATCTCTATTATTGTTGTCCATACGAGTCGATTTACGTGTAAACCTATGAGCTCACCAACAATTTTGTTGACGTATTTTAGCGTGTATTTTCAGGAAATTAAGGCAAGTCCATCACATCGGTAGTATTTTCAAGCTTCCGCATTTAAGGAGTCGCACTCAGTTTCAAACCATCGGAGATTTATTTGCATTATTTAGGATGATTTAATTATATATTTAAATCTCTGTACCTTGCGAACTTCTCTTTATCATTTTGGGTTATGTAAAACATTTATGTCTTTTAAAGTTACGCCGATGTATTTTTGAAAACGTCCATATAGTGGTCGTTCATTATGATTATGGTTACGCTTCCGCGACGTCGCGCTTCGTTGCCAACCGGGGTAACGGGATGTGACAGATTGGTATCAGAGACATAGTTATAGTGAACTAGGTTGCATTAGTATCTAGACTATAACTGTTACAAAAACTAAACTTTCTTAATGAACTGTGAACACATATATGACAATAACATGTCGAACAATACGGTTATTATCCTCTTTGACTCAAAGGATGAATTCTTACCCATGGAACAAGGAAGCCAAGGTGACCTTGAGGTGTACTTTTGATCGGGAACAATCAATGACGATGCAATGGACTCGTCAAAACACAAGGAGGACAACCGTGACCGACCTGCAGCATAAATTGCTCCACCATCACCACCACTGAAACCGTCACAATGGACCATTAAGGAAGTTCACCCCTAGGAAAAGGGTGTGACTAGCAAAACGGGAGTCTATCCCGGTACCTACTCATCGGCCAAGCCCACCGCCGTAGCAACAGGCGAACGTAAGACAGTGAGGATGGATGCCTCACACACTCTAAGAGTAGAGAAACGAGGAAGGGATCCAAAACCAGTTTGAAGTCAGAACACCATCTTCCTCTCATGTGCCGACACTTACCCAGAAACCTACATAACAAACGATGCCTCTGTTGGTGGCAAGGGCCGCCAGAAACGACCTCCAATTTCAACAAAATCTACCAAGTGGTTGGTGAGATCTTTGCAAGGATTAAGTAGGAGGCTATGCAAACCACCAATGAACCTTAGGCCAACCAGAATACCCAGGCGATTCAACAAGACGAAATTGACAAATTGTGACAGCGCCTAGCAAAGCACAAAGCTCGCAGTGCAGAACTAACCCAATGACTTAACGCTCTGGAGTACGAGGGAACTCCGAAGGCATCTCATACTAAGTACCCTTCCCACCATTTTATAGTAATTCTCTAGGCTATACTATCTGATATATCTTAGGGTATCTAAGGCTTAAGAATTTATCAGAAAATTCCAACCATGTCATGTACAGAGATTAGGTATCAAGAACTTTAATGAAAAAATTAAGTTTTAACTACAACTCTGTGTAGGAGGAGATAAAGCTATGACTATCTGCCTAAGAAATATCAAACCCATAGACTTATCCTCTTACCCCATTAGATACCACTTATGCATTTCTACTATTTGATAATGGTGCTGATAGGAGCTTTGTATCCATTAAGTTCACTAAGCAGATAAATTACATTCTTACACCATTAAGTGCCACTTATGCTATTGAGGTTGATGACCAGTAAGACGCTTAAGATAAATAATATAAGTCGAGGATGCTCCTTAGAATTAGTAGGCCAACTCTTTGATACAGACTTGATGCCCGTCAAACTGGGAAGTTTTGACGTGGTCATAGGCATGGTATGATTATAGAAAAATCGTGCGGAAATAGTGTGCAACAAGAAGACGGTTCATATACCTTTAGCCAATAAGAAGGTCCTTACTGTCCAAGGCAAAGTAAGAAATACCAAAGTAAGCATCATCTCCAGCAATAGGACCCCGAAGTGTTGACAGAGAGGGAGCCAAAGGAAAAGCGGCTCGAATATATCCTTATTCAAAAATCGGCCTAGTATCAAATTCAAAAATCGGCCTAGTATCAGGTGCGGTACTGTGAAATTAAGTTTCTTCCAATCAATCAACAAAACAATAATCAATAAAGAACAAGAACAATTAATACTAACCGAATGCTTCAATTGATGATTGAATCGACTACAAAGATGAGTATTGAAACTATTAGACACTGTAGCCCTAGATTCTCTGCAATGATTTCTGTGCGTATATAATTCGCAGAATATCAGATCTCTCTAAATAGAAAGTCAAAGATGCTATTTATACATTTTTACAAACTATCAAGGAAATACAAAAACAGTCCCTAGACTTTGTTTTCATCAATTAAAACATATCCTAACAGGTACCAGTGGCTCGAGTACCATGCCGATAGCCACATCAATAATGTAAGAATCGTCCAACCAACTGTAGGAGCTCTTAGATAAAGGGTCTATCAAACCGAGTTTTTCGCTTTGGAGGAGCTCTAGTGTTGTTCATAAAGAAGAAGGATAGAACCTTCAGAATGTGCATCAATTACCAGGAGCTAAATAAACTAAAGGAACCGATACCCGCTCACAAGGATCAATGACTTGTTTGACCAAACTCCAAGAATTAAGCTTCTATTAGAAGATCGACCTAAGGTCTGGTTATCATCAGGTTAGAGTTCGCAAGAAAGATATTCCAAAGACAGCCTTCAGATTCCGTTTCGGTCATTATAAATTTCTACTAATGGCGTTTGGATTAACCAGTGCCCCAATGATACTCATGGACCTCATCGAGTGTGCAAACCTTATCTAGACAAATTCGTGATTGTATTCTTGAATGACTTCTTAATCTACTCACGAAACAAGGAGGAGCACGAGCAAACATTTAAGACTGATTCTAGAGTTGTTGAAGAAAGAACAACTATATGCCAAGCTTTCTAAGTCTGACTTTTGGTTAAGATAGGTAAGATTGCTCGGTCACGTGATCAATAGTAAAAGGATCCAAGTAGACCCCGCAAAGATCGAGACTATCAGGAATTGGCCAACTCTTAGAACCCCATAGAGATACGACAGTCCTTAAGACTTACCACTTATTATAGGAAATTATCAAAAATTTCTCAAAGATCACCAAAGCTCTAACAAAACTAACCCGAAAAGACATTAAGTATGATTGGGGCGAGGATCAGGAGATATCATATCAGTTATTAAAGCACAATCTGTGCAGCGCACTTATTTTACCCAAGATAAGCAAGAAATTTGTAGATTACTGCGACGTTTCACACAATGGGTTGATATAGAAAGATAGGGTCATAGCTTATACTTCATGAAAACTTAAGGTTCACTAGGTGAAATACACAACACATGATTTAGATCTTGGAGCAGTAGTCTTTATCCTTAAGAATTGGAGACATTAGTTGTACGGTAAGAAGTGTACTACACTCACAGACCATAAGAGCCTCCGACACATCTTGAACCAGAAAGAGTCAAATATGAGGTAACATCGTTGATAGAGCTAATAAGTGATTGCAACTGTAAAATTCATTATCACCTGAGGAAAACTAATGTTGTTGCAGACGCTCAGAGCCAAAAGAAACGAGTTAAGCCGTTAAGAGTACCAGCCCTAGTTATAACCATTCAACCAAACCTTCCTTTCTTAGTTCATGTTGCACAAGTAGAAGCTGTTAAGGAGGAAAATATGAAAAATGAAGCCCTGCAAGGAATGGATAAATAGTTTGGGATAAGGGTTAATGGAAATCGATACTTCATGATTAGAGTCTGGTTACCCTGTTTTTTTTTATAGAGCAAGAAAACTGGTTACGGATGACGGACACAAATCAAAATATGCCGTTCACCCCGGATCCGATAAAATGTATCATGACTTTAAGGAGCTATACAGGTGGCCTATCATGAAGGATGACATTGCCACATCTTTCAACAAATTCCTAACATGCTCCAATGTTAAGAAAAGCATTAGAAACCATTTGAGTAATAGTCGACCGCCTAACAAAACCCGCGCATTCCTACCAATCAAGAAGAACAACAGGATGAATAAGCTAGTCCAAACATACCTCAAGGAAGTCGTATCCGGACACGGAGTGCCTATTATAATCATTTCGGATACGGATAGCAGATCTACATCTCAGTTTTTGGCAATTATTACAGCAAACTTTGGGTACAAACTTGGACATGAGTACCACATATCACCCTCAGACCAATGGTAAGAAATATAGAACAATCCAAACCCTGGAAGATACATTAAGAGCCTGTGTAATGGATACTCATTTGCCTTAGTGGAATTATCGTACTACAAATAGCTATCACTCGAGTATTAAAACAGCTCCGTTTGAGGCCCTCTGCAGGCGAAAGTGTCGATCGCCGATTTATTGGGAAGAAGTAGGAAATAGCTAAATCACTGGCCCTAAGATCATTCACGAAACTACCGAAAAGATAGTACAGATGCGGAACTGCCTAAAATGTTGGTACATCCTGTGTGACGATAGCAGTCTAAGTGATCTTACATTGTGATTTAGCATGTGTTTGTTATATATGTTATATATGGTTGATATTTATTAGTGTTTGTATGTTTGAACTTGATGTAACGGATTACAAGAAGTTCAAACATAAAGTTCAAAGATAAAATCAATCATAAGGTATTAACATAAGTTTCATCGCTTAAGTGTTTAAGTGTATTGGCTAGATTTGAATTACATAAGGGAAGACATTCGAATCTGTGATAGATTCGAATGTGTCCTTAGATTCGAATATGCCCAGATTCGAGAATGTCATTGTGGACAGACTCGAATGGGCCTTGGGCCAGATTCGAGTTTGGCCCACATCAGATTCGAATCAGGGTCTATAATTAGGGATAGACTCGAGTCATTAGAGGACTTTTAGCAGAATTCGTGAGGAATTAAGCTTAAGGCGATCTCGAGTTTATCAGCTAGGTGAGTGCTGTTTCGGAGAGAATTAGTTCGTAGGAGCGTTCGTGTGTCGTTCGTTCAGCGTCTAATAGTCTCCGTGTTTCGTGGTTGAGAGTTGTCCATCTAACCGTCAACGAGGATTCCGCACTCGTTCACGGATCCGCGTCTAGATAGATCTTGCAGTGGTAGACCTTACAAGTGGTATCAGAGCCTACGGAGTGTTCTTGGTGTTCTTCGTGTTCATCAGATACATTCTAGGTTTCTTGACGCTAGTTGGACGGTTTTGCTCTCAAAAACGTATTTTCAAGCTTAGCAAATTCATATTTGGGAAACACTTTGTGGTTTTTCACGTTTTTGATCGAAATCATTATTTTTCGTTAGAAAAATAGTGATTTAATCTGCAAAACGTCAAAAAATCAAAGTGTTAGCCGTTTTTCGAGTTTGCGGCGCTCGAATCTATAGGGGTAATTAGGGTTTCACTTTAGTCTCGAGTCTAACCTAAATACGCTCCTTTCGAGTCAATTTCAGAGGTTTTCGAATCTACCTAGTTTCGAGTCTGTTACTTCATTCGAATAGGATCTCGAGTCTAGCTTAGTTTCGAGTTTATTTCGAGTCTAGTATTGCTTCGAATCTGGTGTTTCGAATCTGCTGAATTTCGAGTTTGCTGACCTTCGAATCTAAGGACCATCGACTCTAAGGATATCTCGAATCTGACATAATTTCGAATCTAATTGAATTTTAAAACTTATTCGAATTTAATCCCAAAAGATTTACCCTTAATTAGTTTCGAATCTACCTAGATTCGAAAAAGTTAGTCTAAATCAGTTTCGAATTAAATTAATTAAGTTCAAATTCAATCTCTTTAGAAAAGATGTCAAATCTTCAGAAATTCTTAGAAATGGACCACGAGGTTGGGAAGGCAAACGCCCCGCCTAAGCTAATGAAGGTCGAGGACTATTACTGGTGGAAGGACCTATTTACCGATTTCGTACGGTTCAACGATATGTGCATGTGGGTGTGCATAGATGAAGGGTATATTCCACCGGTATCTGAAGTTGAAGGCCGTCAAAAGGTCTTGTCATACCAGATGATGAAGGAGGATGACAAGAAATTATTTGAAGCCGAAAACAAAGCTTTCTCCATAATCCGTATGGCTTTACCTCAGGATATACTACACACATTTCGGACTCAAAGGACGTCGAAGGAACTTTGGGAGTCTCTCGAGAAAAGGTGTGAGGGTAATCCTCGGGTGCGTAGAAAGCGTACAGAGCTGTTGAAATAACAGTTTGCGATTTTCAAGGCGATTAAGGATGAACAGCTGGATGATATTATCACGAGGTTCTATCATCTGATAACGGAACTTGAAAGTCATGGAATTGAGTATTCGGACACTGACAAGAACAACAAGCTTCTTGATGCGCTACCAGCCAAATGGGCTATGTACGTGGCAATGATTAAGCTGAATGAGGACAAATACTAAACTCAATCTCTTAATGACATTGTGGGAACGTTGAGGGCATATAACTTCGAGTTAATTAAGGCCGAGACTGATTACGAGCAAGTCCGGAATCCAGCAATGTATTTTGGAAAGACAACTAAATCTTCAGTGACAGCCGATTCGAAGACTGCTACAGCGTTTTTCACCGGAGAAACGTCATCACCAGCAGAGTCTGAAGACTCACTGACTCGCGCGTTCTTAGGATTAGGAAGATCGGAAGAACCGCAACCTCAAGTCCAACAGGCATCGACAAGTCAGAGCTATTCGAAGATGCCCATGAGCGCAAAGTCAGCGGAAGAGCATCTGAATCTACTTGCTTCTTTTGTGGCCGCATACGGAAATTGTGTTCAAGGGAAGATTAACGATCCGGCTCTATGGGACGAAGATTACGATCAGGTCGACCCTGATGACTTAGAGGAAATGGATCTTAAATGGCAACTGGCCATGGTGACCCAGAGGGTTAAAAGATTCATTAAGAGAACTGGAAGGAATTTGCAAATGAATAACAAGGGGATCGGGTTTGATAAGTCCAAGGTGAAATGCTACAACTGTCAGGGATTGGGACACTTCGCCAGGGAGTGTCAGAGACCAAAGGTAGAGACATACCAAGGACAGAGTCAGCATCAGGGACAGTACCAAAATCAGTCCCAACAACGATTTCTTCCAAGTTCCTCATCTGGACAGGCCAATCTAGCGGGTCTTCTATCCAATGTCACTTCAGATAGACAACTAGATGGTACGTATGATTGAAGTTCACATCCTGAGTCGAATGCTAGAGCCTTCATGGCTGAAGTCACAGAAACTGGATGTGATGGGAACGAGCAGACTACACGGGACAGCAGTCCAATGTGGGTAGAGAAGGCGAATGATCAGACAGTGCTGGAGTTTGGTGCTCAGATGGCCAACGTGGAATCTGATAACTCTAAGGCTAGTCTATCTTACTCTCTATTTCAAGAATTATGTGCTTTGTGTGCTACTTCTAATGATAGGTTAAATCTAGTCTTAGAATCACATAAAACCATATCTGCTCAAAATGAGAACTTAAAAATAGAAAACGCTAGCCTAAATGATATCAAGCAAGATCTAAAAGAAAAGCTTAAGGCTAAAAGACAAACTCAGTGAGCAGTGTGTTAGGATAGAGCTAATGTATGAGCACGTAGAGGCCTTGACAAAAAGTCTTAAGGACAAGGATATAGAGCTAGCAGAGACAAAAGTTAAGGTAGCAGAGGCAAATAGCAAGCTGGAGAAGTTTAGGAATTCGAGCCTGAATCTAGGGAAAGTCTTAGATGCCCAAAGACAGTCTAAGAAGCCCGTAGGTCTAGGTTTTCACGAAATTCCTCCACCTTTCAATGCGAACTATGTGCCTCAGCCTCAGGAGAAAACTGACAAGTCAGTAGACTTAGAGGACCTACCTGAACCGACACCTGAGCCTATAGTAGAAAATGCACCTAAGGTGGCTGACTCAACCGTCAAGGTCAAGAAAGTGAAATTTGTGTCTTCCTCCAGTGAAACACCTGCAGGAAAACAGAAAATTTCATGGGCTGACCAGGTCGACGAGTCAGACATCATAGCTGTACCAAAGGAAGTAGACACTAGTGAGACACCTAGACCTAAGGGAACAAACAAAAAGTCCATAGATAGGATGTCTTGCTTCAGATGTCACGAGAAAGGGCATGTTGCTTCTCACTGTCGACTTAGGAAAGCCGATGTTACCCCTAAGACAGTGAACCCAACACCTGTCAAGCCCTCACCCAGTGTGGCAAGCAGCAGTAGTTCTCAACCTACCGAGAAAACCGTGCAGGCCGCACCCAAACAAGTTGTGAAAAACACACCTGTTAAGGTTGGACCAAAGGAAGTGATTAGGACAAATTCACCGAATCGTGTCAATAATCAATCTAGGTCAGCACCACAACAAGTCTATAGGAGTACCACACCTAGCAGGTCACACACTCCAGTTAGGTCTCATACTCCAGTTAGACAGTATACACCGGTAATAGCTCAGGGATCACAGTCAGAAATGACATATAATAGGAATTATTCTAGAGCTCCACAACAAATGCCTACACCAAGGCAAAGAGTGAACTTAAATCACTCGGCACCACAACAAAATTCAGTTCAAAGGCCCAAGTCACCTGAAAGGCGAGATGGGTACTTGAAAGAGTTCACGTATGTGGACGAGAATGGTATTACCAAGTCAGTCATGGCTTGGGTTCCCCGTGATAACTAACCTCTTTTCTTTCATGTGCAGGAGATAACTACCGGTCCAAACAACAAGTGGTTCGTCGACAGTGGTTGCTCCAGGCACATGACGGGGGAAAGAAGTCTACTCACAGACTTCAAGGGAGGTAATAGGGGATTCGTATCATTCGCGGGTAACAAGGGTGGAAATATCACTGGAACTGGAGAAGTCACTAATGGGACGATTACATTGGATCAAGTTTATCACGTTGATAAACTGGTTCATAATCTCATTAGTGTATCTCAAATCTGTGATAAGAAGAACTCGGTGTTATTTACTGACACTGAGGCGTTAGTGCTAAAGCCTGGATTCAAGATACCTGAAAATTGGATATTGATGAGGGCGCCATGGAAGAATGACTTGTACATGCTCGATTTGAACAAGCCAGATACTTCGATGGGTCCAATCTGTCTACTATCCAAAGCTTCGGAGACGGAGTCCGTACTGTGGCACAGACGCATGGCTCACCTGCACCTAAGGAAGATGAATTACATATCGAAGAATGGACTGGTGCAGGGTGTGCCATTGAAGAGTTTTCAGTTCGAGGACAAGTGTCTACCGTGCATGAAGGGCAAACAGCATAAAAAGTCACACAAGTCCAAGAAACAAAATTCAATCGCCTCAACATTCGATTTGTTGCATATGGACCTTTTCGGCCCAATCAACAAAAGGAGTATAGGAGGTAGTTGGTTTTGCTTAGTTATCACTGACGATTACTCACGTTTTTCTTGGGTTTTCTTTTCAGGTACGAAGGACGAGACGGCTTCCAAGCTTATCGGGTTCTTAGACCAAGTGGAGAACTCATACGGAAAAAGGGTTAAACATATTCGTAGTGATAATGGAACTGAATTTAAAAACTCTGTAATTGGTGTATATTGCCTATCAAAGGGCATAGTGCATCAATTCAGTGCACCATATGAACCTCAACAGAATGGGGTGGCCGAACGTAAAAATAGAACTTTGATTGAGGCTGCAAGGACTATGCTTTCGGATTCAAAGCTTCCTACCATGTTTTGGGGGGAGGCAGTGAATACCGCGTGCCACATTTTAAACCGAGTCCTTACAGTCAAATCATTGAACAAAACATGCTATGAAATTTTGAATAAACGGCCACCTAACTTAACTGGATTCGAACCGTTTGGAGTACCATGCACTCTTTTAAGAACAAAACATCAACCGAAGTTTGGTGAAAAGGCTGACGAAGGATACTTCCTAGGTTACGTGCCGAACTCACCAAACAAACGGGTTTTTAATAAAACGAGTGGTACTGTGGAGATTGTGTATAATATTGAAGCCACAAGTTATACACATGAACCCCAAACTGGTCCGGAATGGTTATTTGACTATGATAAATTGTTTGAGTCATTTAACATTTCCTTGGATGATACTGCAGGTACAATCGAAAAAGACATGGCGACGTTGCACCTAAATGACGATGGCCAAATCTTTCCGAGGACCACGTTCGAATCTACATCCGAGCCTACTGCGACTGTAGATGGGTCTCCAGAAGTTGCTGATCAAGAAGCACCTACCACTGAGAATCAGACTCAAGCATCGAGTTCCAACTCTGAGGAAAATGTCCGTGAGGAGGAAAATGTAGAAGCTGAGCCTGTTCCCCCATTAGGTGAAATAGGATCCAACTTAGGAGATAATCTAAGAGTTGATGATATAGAGACCTCTAGGATTAACAAGAACCATCCAATAGAAAGCATCATAGGAAATCCTAACGAGGGTGTGAGGACTCGGAGTAGTGTAAATAACAACACTGTGTTGTTGTCGATGATAAACGACTCCGAGGCATATCACACATGTCTATATTCGTGTTTCATATCGCAAGTAGAGCCCAAAAATGTGCAAATGGCACTTAAGGACAACTCCTGGGTTGAAGCGATGCAGGAAGAACTTTCGCAATTTAGGAAACTAGAAGTGTGGGAGTTAGTTCCGTTACCTCGAGGGGAGATTGCCATAGGAACCAAATGGGTTTTTAAGTGCAAAAGAGACGATCGAGGTATAGTCACGCGCAACAAGGCGAGGTTAGTTGTAAAGGGTTTCAACCAAGAGGAGGGAATCGATTACAACGAGGTTTTTGCACCAGTAGCAAGGCTGGAAGCCATTAGGTTGTTTCTAGCGTTTGCCTCCTTCAAAGGCTTTAAGGTATATCAACTAGATGTTAAGAGTGTTTTTCTGTATGGGAAAGTGAAGGAGTTGGTGTATGTAGAACAACCGCCCGGATTTACAGATCCAAAATATCCTGATAGAGTATATCGCTTAGATAAGGCTCTATACGGATTACATCAGGCACCTAGGGCGTGGTATGAGACTTTATCCAACCATCTTTTAGAAAACGGGTTTGAAAGGGGTAGGATAGATAGTACTCTGTTTGTGAAGAGGAAGGGTGATCACTTTATCTTGGTACAAGTGTACGTCGATGATATCATTTTTGGATCATCAGACGAACAGATGTGCAAAGATTTCGAGAAGGTGATGAAGTCTAAGTTCGAGATGAGTGCTATGGGGGAGTTGAATTTCTTTTTGGGGTTACAAGTTGACTAGAAGAAGGAAGGAATGTTTATCCATCAGACGAAGTATGTCTATGACATATTAGAGCGTTTCGGGATGGAAGGAACAAAGTTGACTGCCCACTTCAGCACGCCGATTCAAGTGAATCACAATCTCGGGCCGGGTACTGAGAGTGATACCGATGTGGATCCGACGTTATATCGGGCCATGATTGGGTCACTTATGTATTTAACTGCTTCAAGACCTGACATTATGTTTGCTGTGTGTATTTGTGCTAGGTTTCAAGCGAATCCAAAGGAGATGCATATGAAAGCTGTGAAGCGGATTCTACGATACCTCAAGTCGAAACCGAAGCTGGGACTTTGGTATCACGCGGAGGGAGATCTAGAGTTGGAAGCGTTCACAGACTCTGACCACGGAGGATGCAGCTTGACGCGCAAATCAACGACTGGAGGTTGTCAGTTCCTAGGAGGGAGATTGGTATCCTGGCAATGCAAGAAACAAACATCAGTAGCCGTGTCAACGTGCGAGGCTGAGTATGTTGCTGCTGGTAGTTGCTGCTCACAGGTTCTGTGGATACAACAACAATTGCGGGATTACGGTTTCGCTTACACTCAAACTCCAATTAGGATACACAATCAATCTACTATTGCTATAACTAATAATCCAGTCAAACACAACAAAACAAAGCACATAGACATAAGGCATCATTTTATTCGTGATTGTGCTGAAAAGAACTTAATCAAACTGGTAAAAGTGGCAACAGAAGATAATAATGCAGATTTATTTACCAAAGCGTTTGATAAGTCACGGTTTGAGTATTTAATTCAACTGAATGGAATGCGCAACCCAGAGTAATTTGGCCTTAGTAGTAGTAATTTATTTTCTTTTAGAGTCTTAGTATTTCTTTCTTTATAGTAATCTGCTAATTTAGGAAAGTTTCTATTTTTAGTAAGTTTCTATTTTTAGTAAGTTTCTATTTTTAGTAAGTTAGTAGGTTAGCTTATTTTACTGCTTTTCTTATGAAAAACTAAAGAAAAAAGAGAGAAGATTACAAAAAAAAAAAAAGGAATATCAGAAAAAAGAGTTAAGTCTTAGATACATAGGTTCAAAGTGACGAAAATTAGCACCGTCGTTACAGACTCTAAGTGTTTAGGCTTTCACACATAATGCAACTAATTCTAAGTGTTATACTTTATTTTAGTCTGATGTGTTGGTAGGCATAATACATCTAGGGAATCTCAAGGCTAATAAAATAATCTAGAAAAAGTCAAGCGTGTCACTAACTTAGATGTACGACCAATCGGTCTTAATTTTTATGAACAAGACATACAAGCTTTGAGTCTAAATGAGGTATGCAAACTTTCTGGGGATGTATGGAAACATCAAATACATCTGAAAATGGAAAGAATAGAAATATCATATAAAACTGAGAGTCGAAAACATGCAACTCTGTTGTACGTAAGTACAGACCTGTTGTCTCTGTTTAGATTCGGGTTAGCAGATATGTCGCTTTGTTGTACGTCAGTACAGACCTGTCACCGCTGTCTGCTAACTTTAAAAAAATAAACCTTAAGTCGAACTAAGACACTTTGTTGTATGAAAATACAGACCTGTGTCCGATGTTTGTCTTTTAAAGAAAGTTTGCAAATACCAACAAGTTAGAATCTTTGTCTGTGTGCCTTGATCATAAAAGTATGTCTATGTCTGAGTCACGTAAGATAATTTCCTGATAAATAAAAAGGCCAAGGGATATTCCGAAATGTAGAATGTTTAACGGGGTACAATACCAACAATCGGCTAAATAGGCATGTCACGACAAACAATCAAAGGAATCAAAAATTCCTAAGTGTGAAAGTTTAAGTACTGAAAGTTAGTATCAGACATCGCTACCTGATTGAACCACTCTTAGACTATACTCATCAAAAATATGTTGTTTAGTATTTAGCTTAGCTTGTAAATTCTTTAAGTTTAGCTTAAGTCTAGAATAAATTTTTTGGTTAAAATTTTATTTTATTTTATTTTTTATTCTTTATTTTTACCTTAGTTTAGTTTAATTTTTACTTAGGTAAAAGGTCAAAAGTTACTGAGGGTGCATTCAAAGTTGGATAAAATAAACAACGCGTGAACTATCTTGAGCTTAGGGTAAAAGAATTGGCATAGTTTATCTGGTTACACGCCGTAGAAAAAGGTTGGAAAAGTTGAATTTATTTCAAAATTTTCGAAATTTTTCTAAGTATTGGTGGTTTCGAATCTAAGACAGACTCGAATAAGGAGTACTTCGAATCAGTCAGTAGACTCGAATCTATGCTTAGGATCGAGGGTTGGTGGTATATATAGGTCAACAGTGAAGTCATTTAAGATTTACTGTTTTCGAATCTATACACTCGAGTCTAAAGGCGATTTCGAATCTATTCTTCGAGTCTATCGTAATTCTCCTAAACGACATTTTGTCGAGTCTCTTACTTGGTGTTTCGATTCTACAGATACTTCTAGGTATAATCAACCGGATTGTACAAGATTTGTGTAGTTTTATACACAATTTTAGGCGAAATCATCGTATTTTGAAGTTTTATGGGTCGATATAGGGTTTTTGCTAAATTACCAAGTTTGGACCTATAAAAGATCAAATTAAAGGCATAAATCAATGATTAGAACCTAGTTGAACTAATGTATGTGATTTGCTAAGTTCAAAATGGTTAAAATCTTGGGTTTTTGTTGGAAAAATGACCGACGGGCTTTCGAATCTGTTCATGGCTATTCGAATCTGTTCATAGGGTTTTTCTCGAATCTGTCATTAGACTCGAGAAGACCAACACCTTCGAATCTGTCATTAGAATCGAACAGATACTAATTCGAATCTGTTACATTCGAATATGTTTCATTCGAATCTGTACTTTATTTACTTTAGTTAATTTAAATTTTATTAAACTTGTAGAAATTTAATTGTGTTAGATTTTGTACTTAAACAAGTACAAAATAAAACAAATTTGAATTAAACAAGTTTATTGATTTTTAATGAGTCTAACAGTTTTGTTTATTGTGCAGAAATGGCGGTTTGAGCTTTTGTTCCGAAGCATAATATGGTCCTTAATCCCGACAATAATATCCTTGAGGCGCAGGGTTATCGCCAAGTATTTGATTTCCTAGCTGAATCTAGGATTAGCTTTGCTCTGTACCATAACATCCCAATAGTTCTCTCATATGTACGGCAGTTTTACGACCATTTACAAGTTGATTGCACTGTCACCCCGACAGTTCTAAGAACTAGAATCGCTGGACAGCCGTTAGTCTTCTCTGCAGACATGTTGCGTCAGGTTCTGCAGTTGGGATCTCAGGAACAAGAAGATGGGGCTATTGACTTTCCGTTAAGTATTAGGCAGACTGCTTTTCTGAGGATGGGATACAGTTTAGATGTGGCAAAGTCGTCATACATGAAGAGTGGCCTGATTGGGCAATGGAGATTCTCGGTGCATGTATTCATGGTCTGTTTTGCGCCGAAGAAAGCTGGATTTGATTATATAGTGTCAAAGATCCAATCTGGGGTTATTGCATTGGTATACAATAGGAAGTTCAGCTTTTCACAGATGTTCTTCTCGGAGTTCGTTCATCAGATTACGGCTCCTGACAGGGAAAGATTTTTGTTGTACCCAAGGTTCATTATGATGATGATAAGGCACTTCTTGCCAAACCTGCCGCCGTCAGATGACTTTCTGAGTGTTAATATTATGGACAAACGGATTTTCGCTGATTGTTCCTCACACCGATGAAGATTGACTGTTCCTGTTGCTCGTCCATTGTTTGGAGCTATTTTGGATAGGAACTTTCAAGCCCCGGAAGATGCCAACTGGGCAGGGGTCGTTGAGTTTCCACCACAACAACTACCACAACAACGTCAACAACAACAGCAGCCGCGCGCTCAAAGACGCCGTCAAAGGCCTGCAGCAAGTCAAGTTCAGGCTTCCAGGCCTTCAACAAGCCAACAACCGGAAGCTCAAGAAGCTGGGCCATTAAATGTTCAAGAAGCCGGGCCCTCCAATATTCAGAGTGCAACTGAACAGCTTTGCCAGACGCTAAATGGAACATGGGAGGCAGGGCCTCATGCAAACGAAGATGTGGCCACAGCATTAGTTGGTGAATTGCTAAGTCCACCAGAAGGAGAAGAAGACGTATTAAGAGATGTCGAAGAGTATGAGCCAGAACAGGCAGATAAAGGTTTGACATCATCTGAATCCGAGTCGGACGATATGGAGGAGATTGAAGTTGAAGCTCCTGAATCTGAAGCTACTGACTCTCGAGTTCGCATAGAAACTTATGGCTCACGAGTCGTCGTTATCAATGAAGAGCCATCGAGAAGGAGAGTAGCCAGGGAATCGGAAGAATCAGACTTCGAAGAGGAGGAAGTTGCTCCCTTGGTGACTAGGCAGCGGGCCAAACGTCACAGGTTCATGCAAGGGTCAACATCAGCATCTGAAGCATCTGAAGCCCAACAAACTCAAACTCCAAGTTCAGAACCTCAAGCAACAGCTCCACCATCTCCACCACCCCAACATGAACCATACATTCCATCAACCTTCATCCCAGCTCCTTTACAATCCATTCCATCTACTTCCACCGCCTATGCTGAAAATCAGAGGTTTATGCAGCTAAAGGGACGTGTTGACTTCCAGCATGTTCAGATCTTAACCCTAACAAAGGCTGTCGGCGAGCTCCAGGCGCATAATGCAAATCTTGATAAAGACAATGCCGAGTTAAGGAAGATTGTGGAAAATGTCAGGGACGAAAACACAGAATTAAAATCTTTTATTGCAGATCAGTCTTCAGAGATCCGATCAATGAGGTCACTCCTTGAGCAGCTCATGAAAAATATACAAGCTCAGGGGGAGACAAGTTGTTGGGATCAGGAGGTGCAGCGTAGAGAGGATGATGACGAAGGCAATGATCCCGGTGCAAGTAAGGAGAATGAGCCTGTAGATTTTCCTGCAGCTCAAGTTACACAAGTTCAGGGGGAGCCTAGTCAAGGTGAAGGAGAAATGGGAGAAGCTAGTTCATCAAAACAGCCTACAGACTTTGAAATCAGTGAGATGATTGACGCGCTTATGGATCTCGATGATGATCCTTTGGATGTAGGTTTTGATAATGAAGATGAAGAGCTGGAAGAAGGCGAGTTTGTGCCAGAAGAGATAGTGGACTGGCTGTAAGATGATGAGGTAGTCGCTGATGAGGATGATGAAGCTGATGAGATAGTTGTGCAGCAGAATCCTATCACCGGTACCTACATGATTGATGGAAATAGAATTGTCAATGTAGATATAGTAAATGCTGCATTGAATCCTCAGCCATCGACAGAAGAACCTGCAAGAGAGCTAACAAATGAAGAAAAAAGAAAGTTATGGTTCAGGGCTGAAGAGAAGGAGTTAGCGATTAAGAGGACAATGAGAGTGCCGGGTACTGGGAAGCTGTCTGAGCGAATTTTAAGTTGGTTCTTTGACAGAGATCTGCAGCTATTTGTAATTAAAAGAAAAGACGGGCTTCAGTACATGAGGCGAACTTTAAAAGCGTTCAACTCCCTGCCAAAGATCGAAATCACTGCGCTAGCTTGGAAAGATCTGATAAACATTGGCAATGATCCCTACGCGAGCGTAATCGAAAGAATCATAAGAAAGGAAGGGAGATCAAGGAAGTTCGAGCGTTTGAATCCAAGGGTCGGGAGAAGAGTAGAGGATCCGTCACGTAATGATCCTCTAACTGGACGACCTTGGATGAGGATTCACTATAAGCCGGCTAGATGTCTTAGGAAGGTTCCTCTCAAGCATATGCCACAAAATATTTTGAAGAATCTGAAGTGGTGGTATGCTGACACGGAGACTGGGGAAGCGGTCATGGAAGACTTAGAAGAAAATGTTATTCTTAGAGTCTACGACCCTCTTCACCTGGTAAACCTCTCCAAAGATGATCTTCACATTTTGCATGCCTGTAAGATCTCAAGTGATACACATATGGACGGTGAAGCTAATAAGTATGAAAATGTAGTCAAGGTATGTGTCGAGAAAGGTTTGTATGCTGGTAGTATTTTGAAGCAATAAATGAACAAAGTTTTTAAGTCAAATGTGTGAATTATTAGAAGCTATCGTCAAGGGGGAGTCTGTTGGTACATCCTGTGTGACGATAGCAGTCTAAGTGATCTTACATTGTGATTTAGCATGTGTTTATTATATATGTTATATATGGTTGATATTTATTAGTGTTTGTATGTTTGAACTTGATGTAACGGATTACAAGAAGTTCAAACATAAAGTTCAAAGATAAAATCAATCATAAGGTATTAACATAAGTTTCATCGCTTAAGTGTTTAAGTGTATTGGCTAGATTCGAATTACATAAGGGAAGACATTCGAATCTGTGATAGATTCGAATGTGTCCTTAGATTCGAATATGCCCAGATTCGAGAATGTCATTGTGGACAGACTCGAATGGGCCTTGGGCCAGATTTGAGTTTGGCCCACATCAGATTCGAATCAGGGTCTATAATTAGGGATAGACTCGAGTCATTAGAGGACTTTTAGCAGAATTCGTGAGGAATTAAGCTTAAGGCGATCTCGAGTTTATCAGCTAGGTGAGTGCTGTTTCGGAGAGAATTAGTTCGTAGGAGCGTTCGTGTGTCGTTCGTTCAGCGTCTAATAGTCTCTGTGTTTCGTGGTTGAGAGTTGTCCGTCTAACCGTCAACGAGGATTCCGCACTCGTTCACGGATCCGCGTCTAGTTAGATCTTGCAGTGGTAGACCTTACATAAAAGTTGCTCGCAATTGTCAGAAAGTTATGCAGATGTAGGGAGAAAATCCCTTGATTTCTAATTAGGAGAACAAGTACCAATGAAAGTCTCGCCATGGAAGGGTGTGACACGATTAGGAAAATAAGGAAAAACTAAACCCTTGATACATTGGCAATGCAAAGTCTCAAAGGGAATTGGACTCGTAGCTTATCGTTTAGAGTTACCAACAGAGCTTAGCAGCATGCACAATACCTTCCATGTATCAAATATGAAGAAGTGTTTGTTAGAGGAGACACTTGTTACCCCCTTGGAAGAGATCCAGCTAACTAATAAACTTCACTTCATCAAAGAGCCGATTGAAATCATGGAACATAAGGTCAAAGGATTGAAGCATAGTTGTATACCCATCCTCAAGGTCAGATGGAAATTCTAGACATGGACCACAATTCACTTAGGCATGCAAAGGCTAGTTTAAGCAAAGATACTCTCATCTACTCTTAAGTAACAATACCCCTGAGGAAACAGGATAAATTTTCGGGACGAAATTCCCTTAACAGGGGGAGACTGTAACATCCGGCATTGAACCAGGTTAGCAACAACGACATAATTAGTAATTAATGGCCAATTATAACCTAATAAGTGGTCATTAGAAATTAACCAAAGTGATTAGCAAGGTTCATGAAGAAATTCAACTCAATTAGAATCAAATTCATCGGTGCGATGAATCAAGAAATTAATTAATCCGATCGATTTACGATATGAGGGATTAATTCAACTAAGTACATAATTAAATTATGATTAGTAACACTAATCAAACACTAATACAATTACTTAACATTAATTATGCAAGACAAACAATGCATCCATAAGTATTTATGAAATTACAAAAAAAGGGAAATACAAGAATACATTTCTAAATACATTTATACACAAAAAAAAAATATAAATACATGTATGGCTGGCCTATAGGCCAAGTGTGTATTAGAAGTTAACTTTTATTTTTTTAATATTACTTTAAACACAATCATTTTGTTTAAAGGTGCACTCTACCTTTTCATCCATGCCTTTCATCATTTGAAAGACCAAACACTTTGCCTATAAATAAGACCTCATTTCTCACTTCTTTTCCACACTTCAAACAACAAAAACCTCTCCTTTTCTTCTCTCAAAACCGGATTTATACACTCATACATCACAAACTTGTGCATTCAAGTGTTCTTCAAGTGTTCTTCAAGAAAATCAAGTGTTTTGGTGCATATCTTGCAAGGATTTCAACTTCTACTCAAAATCATATTGTAAATACTTCAAAGTAAGTAAATACTAACTTATTTCATCATACATTTATGTTTATATAAGTCTTGCATAATATATATAATCACCAACAACAACAAGTTTCATAAAAACTCAAGTTTATAAGTTTCTAGTTTTTATTTTTAAGTTGT
This sequence comes from Centrapalus pauciflorus, assembly GCA_020465985.1. NCBI lineage: Eukaryota > Viridiplantae > Streptophyta > Magnoliopsida > Asterales > Asteraceae > Centrapalus > Centrapalus pauciflorus. The sequence goes on from JAANYP010001136.1 coordinate 361,932, forward strand.
TTCTTTAAATGTGCATATGAATACATGAACACATTATAAACATTTTAATATTATGAAAACGTGTGTTATATATGTGTTATATAACTTTTACAACTTTTATACAAGTAGTCTTTGAATAAACAACAAGAATCATAAGTTGTTTCAAGTTTATAAAACTGCGGATATTCAGCAGAAAATTTATATCGACTTTGAAAAATCATAACTAATTCATAACTCAACGAAATGAGTTGATTCTTGTCTCAAAAGTAACATCTATGTCTTAACTATAGATCTGGAATTTTTTCATAATTTATTTTGGAGTTTAAGACCTCCAGAAATTATTTGGGAAACCGAAAGTTTGACAGCTCAAAAATGGCCAACATAGGGTTTTTAACGAGCTTTTTGACCAACCTAAACATCTCGAAAAATGGCCGTTCTTGATTCTAAAAATCCTTTGTATATAGTAGTTTAATGTCCTAGAAAACCAAAGTCTAAAACATTTTGGAGCTTGGTCAAAAACAACCTCAAAGTATGCCGAAAAACCTCCGAAAAAGCTGGAAAATTATATATATATAAACTTGACGTTTTAAGTGAATTTTATTTATAAACTTGTAATGTTGGGTAATTTAAGACATAAAAATCTATAAATATATATATATCATCATATATTAGAGATATTAAGTCCTTATTATCATTTAGAACTCGATTAAACCTACTCGACACATCATCCATCCATTTACGCTAAAAGCTTTTTACTCTAGATTTTTGCCATCGCAATCCCGGTGAGTTCTCATAGCCCCTATTTTCACACAGTTATGTTTTGTAGATGAAATACATGCTTCGTTTTTTTATGGACACGGAAATATTTTCATTTCTATTATGTATTACACATGTGGTTCCATTAGCCCTGATATCATGAACCGTTAATTGCATTTATTTGTAAGCGCGAATATATTGTGGATAGATCTATTGGGAGTCATGTCCCCCACTCGGGTTAGTCGGGTCGGCTAACAGCGGGTGCATATATATTCAACACACGGTATTACGTATGGGAATACTGCACAGGGCAAACTCATTTTAAATTAAGCTTCGGTTGCATGATGGTTTATATGTAATACATAACAAGGAATTTATGATTTTATAAATTCAATCTCTATTATTGTTGTCCATACGAGTCAGATTTACGTGTAAACCTATGAGCTCACTAACAATTTTGTTGACGTATTTTAGCGTGTATTTTCAGGAATATAAGGCAAGTCCATCACATCGGTAGTATTTTCAAGCTTCCGCATTTAAGGAGTCGCACTCAGTTTCAAACCATCGGAGATTTATTTGCATTATTTTGGATCATTTAATTATGTATTTAAATCTCAGTACCTTGCGAACTTCTCTTTATCATTTTGGGTTATGTAAAACATTTATGTCTTTTAAAGTTACGCCGATGTATTTTTGAAAACGTCCATATAGTGGTCGTTCATTATGATTATGGTTACGCTTCCGCGACGTCGCGCTTCGTTGCCAACCGGGGTAACGGGTGTGACAGAAATGAATTTTTCAGAATACAGAGATTTAATTACATAATTAAAATATCAAAAATAATGCAGCTAAATCTCCGTTAATTTGGAATATGCATGCGACTCTATGGATGTGGAAGTTTGAATGTAAATACATCATAAGGCATACTTGCCTTAATTTCCTGAAAATACACGCTAAAATACGTCAACAAAAATTGTTGGTGAGCTCATAGGTTTACACGTAAATCTGACTTGTATGGACAACAACGGTACAGTTTGAATTTATAAAGTCATAAATTCCATGTTATGTATTACATATAAACCATCATGCAACCGAAGCTTAATTAAAAATGAGTTTGCCCTGTGCAGTATTCCCATACGTAATACCGTGTGTTAAATATATATGCACCCGCTGTTAGCCGACCCGAACTAACCCGAATGGGGGACATGACTCCCGATTGATCTATCCACAATATATTCACGCTTACAAATTAATGCAATTAACGGTTCATGATACAAGGGCGGATGGAACCACATGTGTAATACATAATAGAAATGAAGTTGTTTTCGTGTCCATATAAAAACGAAGCATGTATTTCAACCCCAAAACATAACATTGTGAAAATAGGGGCTATAAGGACTCACCGAGTTTGTGATGGCAAAAACGAGCGAAAAATGCTATTTAGCGAAAATGGATGGATGATGCACCGAGAGAGTTTAATCGAGCCCTAAATGATAATAAGGACTTAATATCTCTAATATATGATAATATATATATTTATAGATTTTTATGTCTTAAATCACCCAACATTACAAGTTTATAAATAAAACCCGCTTAAAATGTCAAGTTTATATATATATATATATATATATATATATATATATATATATATATATATATATATATATATATATATATATATATATATATATATATAATTTTCCAGCTTTTACGGAGGTTTTTCGGCCTACTTTGGGGCTGTTTTTGACCAAGCTCCAAAACGTTTTAGGCTTTGGTATTCTAGGACACTAAACTACTATATACAAAGGATTTTTAGATACAAGAACGGCCATTTTTCGAGATGTTTAGGTTGGTGAAAAAGCTCGTTAAAAACCCTATGTTGGCCATTTTTGAGCTGTCAAACTTTCAGTTTCCCAAATAATTTCTGGAGGTCTTAAACTCCAAAATAAATTATGAAAACTTCCAGATCTATAGTTAAGACATAGATCTAACTTTTGAGACAAGAATCAACTTAAGTTACGAATTACTTATGATTTTTCAAAGTCGATATAAATTTTCTGCCGAAAATTCGCAGTTTATAAACTTGAAATAACTTATGATTCTTGTTGTTTATTCAAAGACTACTTGTATAAAATTTACAAAAGTTATAAAACACATATATATCACTTGTTTTCATAATATTAACACTTTTATGATGTGTTCATATATTCATAAACACATTTAAAGAAACAACTTAAAAACAAAAACTAGAAACTTATAAACTTGAGTTTTTATGAAACTTGTTGTTGTTGGTGATTATCTATATTATGCAAGACTTATATAAACTTAAATGTAAGATGAAATAAGCTAGTATTTACTTACTTTGAAGTATTTAGAGTATGATTTTGAGTAGAAGTTGAAATCCTTGCAACATATGCACCAAGAACACTTGAATTTCACCAAGAACACTTGAATAAAAAGGTTTGGGATGTGTGTGGGTGTGGATCCGGATTTTAGAGAGGGAAAGAAGGATTTTTGGTGTGATTAAATGAATGAAAAGCTTCTCTATTTATAGAATAAATTTGGTCTTTCAAATGATGAAAAACATGGAAGGAAAAGGAAGAGTACACTTTTAAACAAAATGATGGTGTTTAAAGTAATATTAAAATATTTGAAGTCAACTACTATAAAGCATGCCTTATAGGCTGGCTTCCTCATGTATTTATGGTGTATTTATATTTTTTTGTATAAATGTATTTAGAAATGTATTCTTGTATTTTCCTTTTCTTGTAAATTCGTAAATACTTATGGATGCATTGTTTTAATGAATTGTTTTAGTCTTGCATAATTAATGTTAAGTAATTGTATTAGTGTTTGATTAGTGTCACTAATCATAATTTAATTATGTACTTAGTTGAATTAATCCCTCATATCGTAAATCGATCGGATTAATTGATTTCCCGATTCATCGCACCGATGAATTTGATTCTAATTGAGTTGAATTTTTAATGAGCATTGTTGATATCTTTGATTAATTTCTAATGACCACTGATTAGATTATAATTGGCTATTAAATACAGATTAGGTCATTGTTGTTAACCTGGTTTAGTGCCGGATGTTACAGTCTCCCCCTGTTAAGGGAATTTCGTCCCGAAATTAGCTCGTGTTCTCCACTGCTTGAGTATTTGAGAACAGCTGAGGGTATCTTTCTCGGAACTGATCTTCACGTTCCCACGTAAACTCAGGACCTCGCTTAGAGTTCCATCTGAATTTTATTATCGGGATCCGGCTGTGCTTTAGTTTCTTGACCTCTCGGTCCATTATTTCCACGGGTTGTTCAATGAAGTTCAACTTATCATCTAGCTCTAGCTCGTCCATAGGTATAACGAGTGTTTCATTAGCCAGGCATTTCTTAAGATTGGACACGTGGAATGTATTATGAACGTTACTAAGCTCTGGGGGCAAATCGAGTCGGTAGGCTACCGGGCCAATTCTTTTGGTGATCTTGAATGGTCCAATATAATGAGGATTGAGTTTTCCTCGTTTCCCAAAACGGATTACGCCCTTCCAAGGCGAGACTTTCAACATTACTTGATCTCCCTTTTGCAATTCCAAATCTTTCCGTCGAACATCTGCATAACTATTTTGTCGATCCCGCGCGATTTTTAATCGGTTACGAATCTGGGCTATCTTTTCTGTAGTCTCCTGGATGATCTCAGGTCCAGTAATTTGGCTATCTCCTACCTCAGCCCAACAAAGTGGTGATCGACACTTTCGCCCATAGAGTGCCTCGAACGGAGCGGTCTTAATACTTGAGTGATAGCTGTTGTTGTAGGAAAACTCGACTAATAGCAGGTGCCTTTCCCAACTTTTGCCAAAGTCGATAACTCATTCCCTTAGAATGTCTTCCAAAGTCTGAATCGTCCTTTCACTCTGACCATCCGTTTGCAGGTGATAGGTTGTGCTCATATCTAGGCGTGTACCCAGTGCTTCTTGTAATGACTGACAAAATCTTGATGTGAACCGGCTGTCCCTGTTTGATATAATTGATACTGACACTCCATGCCTTGAGACGACTTCTTTAGGATAGATTCGTGTTAGCTTATCCATCTTATCAGTCTCCTTGATTGGTAGAAACTGTGCGGTCTTGGTAAGTCGATCCACAATCACCCAAATGGTGTCATAACCTCCAGAAGTCTTTGGCAACTTGGTGATGAAGTCCATGGTGATGTTCTCCCACTTCCATTGGGTATTTCTGGTTGAACTAACAATCCTGATGGTTTCTGGTGCTCAACCTTATCTTTCAAACACGTCAAGCACTTGCTGACATATGTAGCAATGTCAGCCTTCATGTTTGGCCACCAGTACATTCCCTTCAAGTCGTGGTACATCTTATCTGACCCTGGATGAATAGCATATCTTGTTTTATGCCCTTCATCCATGACCAGCTTCCTTACTCCTCCGAATTTTGGTAGCCAAATTCTGCCCATGAAGTACCGACATCCATCTGTCTTGATTTCAAACTGCTTATCGATTCCTCTCAAGGCTTCATCCGGTAGATTACCCTCCTTGACTGCTTCTTCTTGTGCCTCGCGGACTTGAGAGTTTAGGTTTGACTGTATAGTCATGACCAAAGCTCGGACTCTCAATGGTTTAACCCGTTCCTTTCGGCTCAGGGCATCAGCTACAACATTTGCCTTCCCCGGATGGTAACGAATCTCACAGTCGTAATCGCTAAGACGCTTAACCCAACGACGTTGCCTCATATTTAACTCTTTCTGATTCAAAATGTGGTGGAGGCTTTTATGGTCTGTGAACACCGTGCACTTAGTTCCATATAGATAGTGCTTCCATATTTTGAGAGCAAACACCACTGCTCCAAGCTCCAAGTCATGAGTCGTATAGTTCACCACATGGATTTTGAGTTGCCGTGATGCGTAAGCAATGACTTTATCCTTTTGCATGAGCACACAACCTAATCCATTGTGTGAGGCATCACAGTAGACCACGAAATTTTCTGTCCCTTCAGGTAAGGACAGAATTGGTGCACTACACAATCTTTGCTTTAACTATTGAAACACTTTTTCCTGCTCTTCACCCCAGATATATATTACATCTTTCCGAGTCAGCTCTGTTAAGGAACCTGCTATCTTTGAGAAGTTTTCAATAAATCGCCTATAATGACCGGCAAGTCCTTGAAATTGGTGGATTTTTGTGGGAGTTCTAGGAGTTACCCAGTTCTTTATGGCCTCGATTTTTGATGGATCAACTTGGATTCCCTGGCTGTTGATCACATGTCCAAGGAATTTAACTTCTCGCAACCAAAATTCACATTTCGAAAATTTAGCGTATAACTATTCCTTTTCTAACAACTCAATCAGCTTGAGATGTTGTTCGTGCTCCTCCTTATTTTTGGAATAGATGAGGATATCGTCTATGAACACTATTACAAATTTGTCAAGATACAGTTTACACACTCGATTCATGAGGTCCATGAATACAGCTGGTGCATTGGTCAAACCGAATGGCATCACCTCGAATTCGTAATGTCCATAACGAGTTCTGAATGCTATCTTGGGAATGTCTTCTTCTCGAACCTTTACTTGATGATAACAGGATCGCAGATCAATCTTAGAGTAGAAGCTAGATCCCTATAGTTGGTCAAATAGATCGTCAATTCTGGGAAGGGGGTAGCGCCTCTTTAATGTAGTTGGTCAAATAGATACATCTTTCTTTTTCACAAATAAGACCGGAGCTCCCCAAGGTGAGGAACTTGGTCGAATGAATCCTTTATCTATCAACACTTGTAATTGATTGGATAGCTCTTGCATTTCAGAAGGAGCGAGTCTATATGGAGCTCTTGCGACCGGTGCAGCTCCCGGCACCAAATCGATTTGGAACTCCACTTGCCTAGCTAACGGAAGCCCAGGAAAATCTTCCAAAAAGACCTTTGGATAGTCACAAACTACTAGAATATTCTCGAGTCATTTTTCCTCCGACTCTTTTTCTGCAATCTGTACTAATACTGCATGGCAACCTTTCCTAAGGCACTTTAATGTTCTTAGGCCGGATATGACATTCAACTGACGGTTCTTTCTTTCCCCTTGGACTGTTAGGACCTTCTTCTTGTGGAGTGGTATCCGTACCACTTTCTTACCGCACAAAATCTCGGCATGATTGTGTGACAACCAATCCATACCAATTACTACATCAAAACTTCCGAGTTCTAAAGGCATCAAGTCTATCTTAAAGGGATGATCTGCCAGCTTCAGTGTGCATTCCTTAATAATACTACTTGCTTCTATTATTTTGCCGTCAGCCAGTTCTATAGTATAAGAGTTGTCTAAGGGAAAAGGAGTGGCATTCAATTGCTTACTAAACTTATCCGATATAAAGTTCCTATCAGCCCCAGTATCAAAGAGTATGTAAGCGTAAATGTCATTTAAAAGAAACGTACCTGATACCACATGGGGATCCTGACGAGCGTCACCTACTCCTAACACAAAAGCTCTCCCCTGAGCTCCTCCACCATTTCTCAATTTTGGGCACTCAGTCCTGAAGAGCCCGGCAGCTCCACATTCATAGCAGCCTCTCTGATTGCCGCCATTGACACACGGGGTACCGAATTTACAGTCCTTGGCCAAATGACCAAGACGTTTGCATTTTCCACAAGGGGTTGGGCAGGGACCCTTGTTGTGATGATAGGTGCATTGGGTGTAGAAAGGCTTTGTACCTGTGTAGCCCTTCCTTGTCTCAACTCCTGCTACATAAGCCTTGATGGTTTCGGGCTTCTTGGATTGCGAGCATGTATTCTTTCTAGACTTGTCCTCCCATTTCCTCATGTTTTCCCCGGCCTTGGCTTCGTTTCTTCGGGACACTTGATCCATAAGGTTGTTGGCCATTCTGATGGCGTCCTGAATGGTAGTTGGGTTGGAGGCAGTGACATTGCCTTGAATTTGAGGAGCGATTCCCCAAATGTAACACTCAGTTTTCTTGTATTCAGGGGTCACCATCTAAGGGCACAGAATGCTAAGTTCGTGGAATCGGTTGGTGTACCCAGCCACATCCGTTCCTTTCATAATCTGATTCCAAAACTCTGACTCTATCTTCTGTAGTTCATTTCTTGGGCAATACTCATCGGTCATCATTTGCTTTAACTCGGTCCAGGCGAGTTGGTAGGCTGCATCAATCCCCACAGACTGGGTATACGAGTTCCACCATGTCAAGGCACTATCTTGCAGAGTGTGGGTGGTGAATTTCACCTTTTCTGCTTCAATGCATCCGCTAACACGGAAGACAGACTCCAATTTTTCGAACCATCGTACCAATCCGACGGCTCCTTCAGTTCCATTGAAGTATCGGGGCTTGCAACTCAAAAACCCCTTAATTCCACAACCCTTTGGGTGGGTTTCAGTACCTCCCGTGGTGCGGCTAGCATTACCACCTCCATTAACAGAACTGTTCCGGTTGGTCTCATAAGTGGCTATAGCAGCGGCCACTCTTAGTGCGACTAGTTCCTCGATTTCTGCAGCGTTCATAGCTCTTCTTGGCGGCATTATCTTAAAGTTTAAAGAAAGAGCATAGTGTAAGAAGTTGAATCTTAAAGATTTAAATTTTTCATAAGGCACAACACTATAACCATCAAACAATATTTCATAAATAACTTGCAATATCCATTAATCATTCATAACTTTCTTACAATGGGCGGGTTATTACCCGAAAATTTTGTCATACACTATTACATAATATTTTTCCTAACATTACAAGGATAGATAAAGGGTACTAAGTGTGGGAGTGATCAGGGGTCTCTCCCTTCTCCAACGCGTTGAGGCGTTGAGCTAGCTACTCGTTCCGAGCCTCGCTTTCGGCTAGTTTCTGCCGAAGCTCATCCAGGCCATCCTGTTGGATGGTGAGGGCATGCTGGTTAACCCAGTATAAATTGGAGTTCTGAATCTCCTCCCGCTCCAAGCGGGCAGTCAACTCTCCAATATCCTGGTCAAGTAACCGGATTTGGAGGTCATGTCGTGAAGACCATGCTACTAGCAGGGGTACGGTCTGGTCAGCCGTCTCCTGGGTGAGTGGTGGGATCGGTGCAGAGGATGGTCCTCCGACCTCGAACTAGGAAGGGATTCCTTCCTCTTGTCTCCACTCACGGAGAGTCTTAGGCATCCAGCCCAATCTTCGGGCGTCTACCCTTCGGTGATGTGGTGGGGTATTTGGTTGAGGAGTCGAGATGGGAATAGACTCCTGCCTCGGTGTGATCACCCTCTTTCGGGGTGTGTACAACATCTTTGGGCCGTTTGGGTATGGATGGTACGGCTTGAATGATGGTGCCGCTGGGTGGTATGGAGTGCGGGCGGGGATCGCCGGGGATGGTGGATTTACCCTGGCGTTGTCCTCTTCCATCGGTTCTACTTCGTCTGATACTGCCATTGGATCCTCGTCCTCCGAGGGGTCTTCCTCCTCGGTCGGGTCCTCCTCATAAAATACTTCCGGGTTGTATGGGCTGGTAGGGGTATACTCCTCCTCTGAGTCGGACAAAATGATTATCTCTTGGTGGGACATGTTTTCTGCTATAAAGGTCCATGCATAGTCTTTTAGTTAGTTACAAAATATTTTCAAAACCAGTAAAACTTAAGTGCAGTTATAGTCTAGGGTACTAATGCAACCTAGTTCACTATAACTATGGCTCTGATACAATCTGTCACACCCCGTTACCCCGGTTGGCAACGAAGCGCGACTTCGCGGAAGCATCACCATAATCATAACGAACGACCACTATATGGACGTTTTTAAAATACATCATTAAGACTTAAAAATATAGCAATGTTTTACATAGTCCGATATGAGAAATGAAGTTCGCACAATACAGAGATTTAATTACATAATTAAAATATCCAAAATAATGCAGCTAAATCTCCGTTAATTTTGAATATGCATGCGACTCCATGGATGCGGAAGCTTGAAAGTAAATACGTCCGAAGGCATACTTGCCTTAATTTCCTGAAAATACACGCTAAAATACGTCAACAAAAATTGTTGGTGAGATCATAGGTTTACACGTAAATCTGACTTGTATGGACAACAACAGTAAAGTTTGAATTTATAAAATCATAAATTCCATGTTATGTATTACATATAAACCATCATGCAACCGAAGCTTAATTAAAAATGAGTTTGCCCTGTGCAGTATTCCCACATGTAATACCGTGTGTTAAATATATATGCACTCGCTGTTAGCCGACCCGAACTAACCCGAATGGGGGACATGACTCCCGATAGATCTATCCACAATATATTCACGCTTACAAATAAATGCAATTAACGGTTCATGATATAAGGGCGGATGGAACCACATGTGTAATACATAATAGAAATGAAGTTGTTTTCGTGTCCATATAAAAACGAAGCATGTATTTCAACCCCAAAACATAACATTGTATAAATAGGGGCGATGAGGACTCACCGAGCTTGTGATGGCAAAAACAAGCGAAAAATGCTATTTAGCGAAAATGGATGGATGATGCACCGAGTGAGTTTAATCGAGCCCTAAATGATAATAAGGACTTAATATCTCTAATATATGATAATACATATATATATATATATATATATATATATATATATATATATATATATATATGTCTTAAATCACCCAACATTACAAGTTTATAAATAAAACCCGCTTACAAGTTTATATCTGAAAGCGCGTAAGTATCTTTCTAAGGGTCACGAATCCTATCTGTGTTATGTCTCGTCTGAATCCGCCTCGGAAGCCAACAAGAAATCTGTATCTGATATTCCTATCGTCTCTGAGTTTCCAGACGTATTCCCTGATGATATATCTGGAGTGCCACCAGAACGACAAGTTGAATTCGGCATTGACTTAGTTCCTGGTGCGGCTCCCATCGCTAAAGCTCCCAACAGACTCGCGCCTGCAGAAATGCAGGAAATGTCAAAGCAACTGCAAGATCTGTTAGAGAAGGGATTTATCCGACCAAATTCATCTCTGTGGGGTGCACCTGTCTTGTTTGTTAAAAAGAAAGACGGAACTCTTCGTATGTGCATCGATTATCGCGAGTTGAACAAAGTCACCATCAAGAATAAATATCCTCTGCCCAGAATCGATGATTTATTTGATCAGCTACAAGGAGCCAGCTACTTCTCCAAAATTGATCTTCGTTCTGGGTATCATCAGCTAAAAGTAAAAGATGAGGATATTCCAAAGACAGCCTTCTGAACCAGATATGGTCATTACGAATTTCTCGTAATGCCTTTCGGTTTAACAAATACACCAGCGGCGTTCATGGATCTCATGAATCGCGTGTGCAGACCAATGCTGGATAAGTTAGTTATCGTATTCATTGACGATATTCTGATTTACTCCAAAACGAAGGCTGATCATGTTGTTCATTTACGTCAACTGCTAGAGTTATTGAGAAAGGAAAGACTCTATGCAAAATTCTCTAAGTGTGAATTCTGGCTCAGACATGTATAATATTACATTGTCTTGAGTTATTTCTTAAAGTGTTATTTGTTTCAAACAAACCTTGAAATTCTACTCTGAATTCTTTATAGATCCAATTCCTTGGCCATGTTGTATCTGGCGAAGGCATCTCCGTTGATCCTTCCAAAGTCGAGGCCATTCAAAAATGGCAAACGCCTCGCAATGCCTCCAAATCAGAAGTTTCCTTGGATTGGCCGGTTACTATCGGCGATTCATTAAGGACTTCTCAAAGATTGTTGTGCCAACAGGAAAGAATACACCTTTCGTATGGGCTGATAAACAGCAAGAGGCATTTGAAACATTGAAGCAAAAGCTAATTCAAGCGTCAATCCTAGCCTTACCAGAGGGCAATGATGACTTCGTTGTTTATAGCGATGCATCTGGTACTGGCTTAGGTTGTGTCCTCATGTAAAAGGGAAAAGTTATTGCCTACGCTTCAAGGCAATTGAAAGACTATGAGAAAAGCGCACCAACTCATGGTCTTGAGTTGGCTGCCATTACCTTTGCATTAAAAATTTGGCGTCATTATCTCTAAGGGACTCGGTGTCAGCTTTACACCGACCATAAAAGCCTCAAACATCTCTTTACTCAAAAGGATCTAAATATGAAACAGCGTCGGTCCTTGGAGCTTATCAAGGACTATGATTGTGAGATCCGATATCATCCCGGCAAAGACAACGTGGTCGCGGATGCATTAAGCAGAAAAGTATACCCATAAAAGTGTTGCTATGCCCTGACTCGGATTGTATTCTCTTCTGATCTTATCGAAGACATCAGAATTGCCCAAGCTGAAGCGTTGAAGGAAGAGAATCTCTGTTCTGAAAATCTCAAAGGGCAACTTTAGTTTCTAACTATGAATCATTTGGGACTTCAATGTCTCAAGGGAAACCGAATCTGGATTCCTAAATATGGTTCTATTCGCAACACTCTTCTATCTGAAGCCCATCAGTCCAAGTTATCCATTCATCCTGGCAGCTCAAAGATGTATTTCGATCTGAAAGCTGATTATTGGTGGCCAGGAATGAAGAAAGACATCGATCAGTTCGTTGAAAGCTGCATAGTATGTCAAATGGTTAAGGTTGAACACCAGAAGCCCTTCGGGAATATGCAACCACTACCAGTTCCTGAGTGGAAGTAGGAGCATATAACCAAGGACTTTGTCACGAAATTGCCAAAGACAAAGAGACAGCACGACTCCATCTGGGTAGTCGTGGATCGATTAATGAAGTCAGCACATTTCATACCGATGAAAGAGACATACTCTTTTGATAGATTGCCACAGATGTACATCACCGAGGTTATTTTGCGTCACGGTGTGCCGAAATCTATCGTCTCTGATCGTAATAGTCGTTTCACTTCGAGATTCTGGAAAGCGCTGCAAGAAGGGATGGGTACTCGAATCTCAATGAAAACTGCTTATCATCCTAATGCAGATGGCCAAAGTGAACGCACTATTTTAACTCTTGAAGATATTCTCCGTGCTTGCATTCTTGATGTGGGTGGTAACTGGGATGACCACCTCCCTTTGGTCGAATTCTCATATAATAAGAGTTATCATTCAACGATCAAGATGGCTTCTTTTGAAGCTTTCTACGGAAGAAAGTGCAGAACTCCCACCTGTTGGCGCGAAACAGGTTAGCAGGACCTGCCCTTCTGCAGTTGACTCATGAGAAGATTCAACTTGTTAGAAGAAATATCCTTTAAACTCAAAGCAGGCAGAAATCTTATTATGACAATTGGCATAGATCAATAAGTTTTGCGGTTACGATTGGGTGATGCTGAAAGTATCTCCAATGAAGAATGTGGTCCGATTAATAAAGAGGAACAAGCTAGCTCCAAGATTCATCGGTCCGTTCAAGATCGTTGAAAAAGATAGGAAACCAATCTTACCGTCTTGAACTGCCAGTTGACTTAGCTGGAATACATCCTGTATTCCATGTTAGTCATCTACGAAAGAGCCTAGCTGATGAAAGAGAAGTACAGATACCACATGTTGATCTAAAGATTTATGAAAAGCTTTTAGTGGTTGAAGAGCTGGAATGTATTCTGGACTTAAGACCAAAAAGCTTCGAAATAAAGATATACAGGTGGTGCTCGTTCAGTGGAAACACCACATGGGTTCGCATCAGTCTTGGGAATCAAGAAACGCCATGAAAGCTACATATCCAAGTCTGTTCGAACATAGCTAACTTCGAGGATGAAGTTTGTGCGTGGTGGAGCTCAGTCTGTAACAACCTAGCTTTTGCCTTAACTTTAATTTCTGTTTTTGATTCAATATTGAAATTTTATTGCATTATATTGTAATTTTAATTAAGTAATGAAAATATTTAATTAGGATAAATTAAGTTAGTGATGATAAAATGAAGATAAATCTGTATTTAAATGAAAATCCGATGTTGAGGGACCAATTGTGTCAATATTCGAAAGTCTTGAAATAAAAAGACTCTAAGTCTTTATTTCGTCATTTCATCATCTTGCAACTTCAAAATCTCTCAAACACTCTCTCAATCTCTCTAAAAATCTGCTGAAATCAAAGAATCAAAGGAAGAAATTCGTGAGATTAACTGACATTATCAAGGATCAGAAGAACATTAAGGTAAAAAAACAAAATTCTAAGTTTTAGTTTGTATTTTTAAGATATTAAATGCACAAATTCGGATTTATAATCTGTAAAAATTATATTGAATGTTTGAAATGTTGGTTAAAAATCTTATAATGAAACCCATAAATGATTCAGAAACAAAAATCGTAGCTTAAATCATCCAAAATAATCAAAAATCTGAGTTTTTATAAAATTTTATGTTCTTGAGAAAAATTCAACATTTTGGACAAATCTGGATGATTTAAAGTGTTTAATACAGGGGAAAAAGTGTAGAAACACCCCAAAATTGATAATATAACGTTGAATTAATTGCATGTTGATATAAATTTAGTTTGGAGAATTTTTGGTAAAACCCGTATGGGTCGACCTGCAAACCTCCAAGTCGACTCAGCAAGTCGCCTATGGTGACTCGGCGAGTCGCCAAGAACACCATGAATTTCTTGAAAAATTTTAAGTATTCGATCCGAATTTGATTTAGATCCGAGTTCGGATGAGATCTGAATTCATTTTTGACCCGAATTCGGATGGGTTAATCTCGGATCCATAGACTTTTCGAATGCATGCAAATTCGGTCAAGATCCGCATTTCGGACATTGACTCGCCGAGTCGGTCCCAGATGGAGCGAATTCGGATGTGGGTTATGTCATCCGATATACACACTAATAAACTAACTTAGTGGATATTCTTTTGTAACTTAATAAAAGATATAATTCAGAGCCAATACTAAGCAATATTAAACGAAATATGAGATATTTATATGCAAGATTTGGGCATAAAATACATTTGAAAAGATTATGAGTTATCAGAATCAAGTCAATGAAATTCCTAGATTTATAATGATATGATATGATAAATTCTGGACAGGTTCAGATAAATCGGAACAAAGAATTAAAGCTGCATGGTATGTCAAATGGTTAAGGCTGAACACCAGAAGCCCTTCGGGAATATGCAATCACTACCAGTTCCTGAGTGGAAGTAGCAGCATATATCCATGGACTTTGTCACGAAATTTCCAAAGACCAAGAGACAGCACGACTCCATCTGGGTAGTCGTGGATCGATTAACAAAGTCAGCACATTTCATTCCGATGAAAGAGACATACTCTTTTGATAGATTGGCACAGATGTACATCACCGAGGTTATTTCACGTCACGGTGTGCCGAAATCTATCATCTCTGATCGTGATGGTCGTTTCACTTCGAGATTTTGGAAAGCGCTGCAAGAAAGGATGGGTACTCGAATCTCAATGAGTACTGCTTATCATCCTAATGCAGATGGCCAAAGTGAACGCACTATTTTAACTCTTGAAGATATGATCCGTGCTTGCATTCTTGATCAGGGTGGTAACTGGGATGACCACCTCCCTTTGGTCGAATTCTCATATAATAAGAGTTATCATTCAACGATCAAGATGGCTTCTTTTGAAGCTTTCTACGGAAGAAAGTGCAGAACTCCCACCTGTTGGCGCGAAACAGGTTAGCAGGTCCTGCCCTTCTGCAGTTGACTCATGAGAATATTCAACTTGTTAGAAGAAATATCCTTTAAACTCAAAGCAGGCAGAAATCTTATTATGACAATTGGCATAGATCAATAAGTTTTGCGGTTACGATTGGGTGATGCTGAAAGTATCTCCAATGAAGAATGTGGTCCGATTAATAAAGAGGAACAAGCTAGCTCCAAGATTCATCGGTCCGTTCAAGATCGTTGAAAAAGATAGGAAACCAATCTTACCGTCTTGAACAGCCAGTTGACTTAGCTGGAATACATCCTGTATTCCATGTTAGTCATCTACGAAAGAGCCTAGCTGATGAAAGAGAAGTACAGATACCACATGTTGATCTAAAGATTGAAGAAAAGCTTCAACTGGTTGAAGAGCTGGAATGTATTCTAGACTCTAGGACCAAAAAGCTTCGAAATAAAGATATAGAGATGGTGCTCGTTCAGTGGAAACACCATAAGGGTTCGCATCAGTCTTGGGAATCAAGAAACGTCATGAAAGCTACATATCCAAGTCTGTTCGAACATAGCTAACTTCGAGAACGAAGTTTGTGCGTGGTGGAGCCCATTCTGTAACAACCTAGCTTTTGCCTTAACTTTAATTTCTGTTTTTGATTCAATAATGAAATTTTATTACATGATTTGTATTGTATATTTAATTAAGTAATGAAAATATTTAATTAGGATAAATTAAGTTAGTGATGATAAAATGAAGATAAATCTATATTTAAATGAAAATCGGATGTTGAGGGCCCAATTGTGTCAATATTCGAAACTCTTGAAATAAAAAGACTCAAAGTCTTTATTTCGTCATTTCATCATCTTGCAACTTCAAGATCTCTCAAACACTCTCTCAATCTCTCTAAAAATCTGCTGAAATCAAAGAATCGAAAGAAGAAATTCGTGAGATTAACTGAGATTATAAAGGATCAGAAGAACATTAAGGTAATAAAACTAAACTCTAAGTTTTAGTTTGTATTTTTTAGAATTTAAATGCACAAATTCTGATTTATAATCTGTAAAAATTATGTTGCATGTTTGAAATGTTGGTTAGAAATCATATAATGAAACCCATAAATGATTCAGAAACAAAAATCGTAGCTTAAATCATCCAAAATAATCAAAAATCTGAGTTTTTATAAAATTTTATGTTCTTGGGAAAAATTCAACATTTTGGACAAATCTGGATGATTTAAAGTATTTAATATAGGGGAAAAAGTGTAGAAACACCCCAAAATTGATAATATAACATTGAATTAATTGCATGTTAATATAAATTTAGTTTGGAGAATTTTTGGTAAAACCCGTATGGGTCGACCTGCAAACCTGCAAGTCGACTCAGCGAGTCGCCTATGGTGACTCGGCGAGTCGCCAAGAACACCATGAATTTCTCGAAAAATTTCTAAGTATTCGATCCGAGTTTGATTTAGATCCGAGTTCGGATGAGATCTGAATTTGGTTTGACCCTAGTTCGGATGAGATCCGAATTCATTTTTGACCCGAATTCGGATGGGTTAATCTCGGATCCATAGACTTTTCGAATGCCTGCGAATTCGGTCAAGATCCGCATTTCGGACCTCGACTCGCCAAGTCGGTCCCAGATAGAGCGACTTCGGATGTGGGTTATGTGATCCGAAATACAGACTAATAAACTAACTTGGTGGATATTCTTTTGTAACTTAATAAAAGATATAATTCAGAGCCAATACTAAGCAATATTAAACGAAATATGGGATATTTATATGCAAGATTTGGGCGTAAAATACATTTTAAAAGATTATGAGTTATCAGATGCAAGTCAATGAAATCCCAAAGATTTATAATGATATAATATGATAAATTCTGGACAGGTTCAGATAAATCTGAACAAAGAATTAAAGCTGCATAGTATGTCAAATGGTTAAGGCTGAACACCAGAAGCCCTTCGGGAATATGCAACCACTACCAGTTCCTGAGTGGAAGTTGGAGCATATAACCATGGACTTTGTCACGAAATTGCCAAAGACCAAGAGACAGCACGACTCCATCTGGGTAGTCGTGGATCGATTAACGAAGTCAGCACATTTCATAACAATGAAAGAGACATACCCTTTGATAGGTTGGCACAGATGTACATCACCGAGGTTATTTCACGTCACAGTGTGTCGAAATCTATCGTCTCTGATCGTGATAGTCGTTTCACTTCGAGATTCTGGAAAGCGCTGCAAGAAGGGATGGGTACTCGAATCTCAATGAGTACAGCTTATCATCCTAATGCATATGGCCAAAGTGAACGCAATATTTTAACTCTTAAAGATATGCTCCGTGCTTGCATTCGTGATCTGGGTGGTAATTGGGATGGCCACCTGCCTTTGGTCAAATTCTCATTTAATAACAGTTATCATTCAACGATCAAGATGGCTTCTTTTGAAGCTTTCTACGGAAGAAAGTGTAGAACTCCCTCCTGTTGGCACGAAACTGGTTAGCAGGACCTGCCCTTCTATAGTTGACTCATGAGAAGATTCAACTTGTTAGAAGAAATATCCTTGAAACTCAAAGTAGGCAGAAATCCTACTATGACAATCGGCATAGATCAATAAGTTTTGCGGTTAAGGATTGGGTGATGCTAAAAGTATCTTCAATGAAGAATGTGGTCCGGTTCATAAAGAGGAACAAGCTAGCTCTAAGATTCATCGGTCCGTTCAAGAACGTGGAAAAAGATAGGAAACCAATCATACCCTCTTGAACTGCCAATTGACTTAGCTAGAATACATCCTGTATTCCTTGTTAGTCATCGATGAAAGAGCCTAGCTGATGAAAGAGAAGTACAGATACCACATGTTGATCTAAAGATTGATGAAAAGCTTCGAGTGGTTGAAGAGCCGGAATGTATTCTGGACTCTAAGACCAAAAGCTTCGAAATAAAGATATACAAATGGTGCTCGTTCAGTGGAAACACCACAAGGGTTCGCATCAGTCTTGGGAATCAAGAAATGTCATGAAAGCTACATATCCAAGTATGTTCGAACATAGCTAACTTCGAGGATGACGTTTGTGCGTGGTGGAGCCCATTCTGTAACATCCTAGCTTTTCCCTTAACTTTAATTTCTGTTTTTGATTCAATAATGAAATTTTATTACATTATTTGTATTGTAATTTTAATTAAGTAATGAAAATATTTAATTAGGATAAATTAAGTTAGTAATGATAAAATGAAGATAAATCTGTATTTAAATGAAAATCAGATGTTGAGGGACCAATTGTGTCAATATTCAAAAGTCTTGAAATAAAAAGACTCTAAGTCTTTATTTCGTCATTTCATCATCTTGCAACTTCAAAATCTCTCAAACACTCTCTCAATCTCTCTAAAAATCTGCTGAAATCAAAGAATCGAAAGAAGAAATTCGTTAGATTAACTGAGATTATCAAGGATCAGAAGAACATTAAGGTAATAAAACTAAATTCTAAGTTTTAGTTTGTATTTTTAAGAATTTAAATGCACAAATTCGGATTTATAATCTGTAAAAATTATGTTGCATGTTTGAAATGTTGGTTAGAAATCATATAATGAAACCCATAAATGATTCAGAAACAAAAATCGTAGCTTAAATCATCCAAAATAATCTAAAATCTGAGTTTTTATAAATTTTTATGTTCTTTTGAAAAATTCAACATTTTGGACAAATCTGGATGATTTAAAGTGTTTAATATACTGGAAAAAGTGTAGAAACACCCCAAAATTGATAATATAACGTCGAATTAATTGCATGTTAATATAAATTTAGTTTGGAGAATTTTTGGTAAAACCCGTATGGGTCGACCTGCAAACCTGCATGTCGACTCAGCGAGTCGCCTATGGTGACTCGGCGAGACGCCAAGAACACCATGAATTTCTCGAAAAATTTCTAAGTATTCGATCCGAATTTGATTTAGATCCGAGTTCGGATGAGATCAGAATTCGGTTTGACCCGAGTTCGGATGAGATCCGAATTCATTTTTTACCGGAATTCGGATGGGTTAATCTCAGATCCATAGACTTTTCGAATGCATGCGAATTTGATCAAGATCCGCATTTCGGACATCGACTCGCCGAGTCGGTCCCAGATGGAGCGAATTCGGATGTGGGTTATGTGATCCGAAATACAGACTAATAAACTAACTTGGTGGATATTCTTTTTTAAATTAATAAAAGATATAATTCAGAGCCAATACTTAGCAATATTAAACGAAATATGAGATATTTATATGCAAGATTTGGGTATATAATACATTTTAAAAGATTTTGAGTTATCAGAATCAAGTAAATGAAATTCCAAAGATTTATAATGATATGATATGATAAATTCTGGACAGGTTCAGATAAATCTAAACAAAGAATTAAAGCTGCATAGCATGTCAAATGGTTAAGGCTGAACACCAGAAGCCTTTCGGGAATATGCAACCACTACTAGTTCCTGACTGCAAGTAGGAGCATATAACCATTGACTTTGTCACGAAATTGTCAAGGACCAAGAGACAGCACGACTCCATCTGGGTAGTCGTGGATCGATTAACAAAGTCATTCATTTCATACCGATGAAAGAGACATACTCTTTTGATAGATTGGCACAGATGTACATCACCGAGGTTATTTCACGTCACGATGTGCTGAAATCTATCGTCTCTGATCGTGATAGTCGTTTCACTTTGAGATTCTGGAAAGCGCTGCACGAAGGGATGGGTACTCGAATTTCAATGAGTACTGCTTATCATCCTAATGCAGATGGCCAAAGTGAACGCAATATTCTAACTCTTATAGATATGCTCCGCGCTTGCATTCTTGATCTGGGTGGTAACTGGGATGGCCACCTGCCTTTGGTCGAATTCTCATTTAATAACAGTTATCATTCAACGATCAAGATGGCTTCTTTTGAAGCTTTCTATGGATGAAAGTGCAGAATTCCCACCTGTTGGCGCGAAACAGGTTAGCAGGACCTGCCCTTCTACAGTTGACTCATGAGAAGATTTAACTTGTTAGAAGAAATATCCTTGAAACTCAATGCAGGCAGAAATCCTACTATGACAATCGGCATAGATCAATAAGTTTTGCAGTTAACGATTGGGTGATGCTGAAAGTATCTCCATTGAAGAATGTGGTCCGGTTCATAAAGAGGAACAAGCTAGCTTCAAGATTCATCGGTCCATTCAAGATCGTTGAAAAAGATAAGAAACCAATCTTACCGTCTTGAACTGCCAGTTGACTTAGCTGGAATACATCCAGTATTCCATGTTAGTCATCTACGAAAGAGCCTAACTGATGAAAGAGAAGTATAGATACCACATGTTGATCTAAAGATTGATGAAAAGCTTCGAGTGGTTGAAGAGCCGGAATGTATTCTGGACTCTAAGACCAAAAGCTTCGAAATAAAGATATACAGATGGTGCTCGTTCATTGGAAACACCACTAGGGTTCGCATCAGTCTTGGGAATCAAGAAACGTCATGAAAGCTACATATCCAAGTCTGTTCGAACATAGCTAACTTCGAGGACGAAGTTTGTGCGTGGTGGAGCCCATTCTGAAATAACCTAGCTTTTACCTTAACTTTAATTTCTGTATTTGATTCAATAATGAAATTTTATTACATTATTTGTATTGTAATTTTAATTAAGTAATGAAAATATTTAATTAGGATAAATTAAGTTGGTAATGATAAAATGAAGATAAATCTGTATTTAAATGAAAATCAGATGTTGAGGGACCAATTGTGTCAATATTCGAAAGTCTTGAAATAAAAAGACTCTAAGTCTTTATTTCGTCTTTTCATCATCTTGCAACTTCAAAATGTCTCAAACACTCTCTCAATCTCTCCAAAAATCTGCTGAAATCAAAGAATCGAAAGAAGAAATTCGTGAGATTAACTGAGATTTTCAAGGATCAGAAGAACATTAAAGTAATAAAACTAAATTCTAAGTTTTAGTTTGTATTTTTAAGAATTTAAATGCACAAATTCGGATTTATAATCTGTAAAAATTATGTTACATGTTTGAAATGTTGGTTAGAAAGCGTATAATGAAACCCATAAATGATTCAGAAACAAAAATCGTAGCTTAAATCATCCAAAATAATCAAAAATCTGAGTTTATATAAATTTTCATGTTCTTGAGAAAAATTCAACATTTTGGACAAATCTGGATGATTTAAAGTGTTTAATATAGGGGAAAAAGTGTAGAAACATCCCAAAATTGATAATATAATGTTGAATTAATTGCATGTTAACATAAATTTAGTTTGGAGAATTTTTGGTAAAACCCGTATGGGTCGACCTGCAAACCTGCAAGTCGACTCAGCGAGTCGCCTATGGTAACTCGGCGAGTCGCCAAGAACACCATGAATTTCTTGAAAAATTTCTAAGTATTCGATCCGAATTTGATTTAGATCCGAGTTCGGATGAGATCAGAATTCGGTTTGACCCGAGTTCGGATGAGATCTGAATTCATTTTTTACCCGAATTCGGATGGGTTAATCTCGGATCCATAGACTTTTCGAATGCATGTGAATTCGGTCAAGATCCGCCTTTCGGACCTCGACTCGCCAATACTAAGCAATATTAAACGAAATATGAGATATTTATATGCAAGATTTGGGCATAAAATACATTTGAAAAGATTATGAGTTATCAGAATCAAGTCAATGAAATTCCTAGATTTATAATGATATGATATGATAAATTCTGGACAGGTTCAGATAAATCTGAACAAAGAATTAAAGCTGCATAGTATGTCAAATGGTTAAGGCTGAACACCAGAAGCCCTTCTGGAATATGCAACCACTTCCAGTTCCTGAGTGGAAGTAGGAGCATATAACCATGGACTTTGTCACGAAATTTCCAAAGGCCAAGAGAAAGCACGACTCCATCTGGGTAGTCGTGGATCGATTAACGAAGTCAGCACATTTCATACCGATGAAAGAGACATACTCTATTGATAGATTGGCACAGATGTACATCACCGAGGTTATTTCACGTCACGGTGTGCCGAAATCTATCGTCTATGATCGTGATAGTCGTTTCACTTCGAGATTCTGGAAAGCGCTGCATGAAGGGATGGGTACTCGAATCTCAATGAGTACTGCTTATCATCCTAATGCAGATGGCCAAAGTGAATGCACTATTTTAACTCTTGAAGATATGCTCTGTGCTTGCATTCTTGATCCGGGTGGTAACTGGGATGACCACCTGCCTTTAGTCGAATTCTCATATAATAACAGTTATATTCAACGATCAAGATGACTTCTTTTGAAGCTTTCTACGGAAGAAAGTGCAGAACTCCCACCTGTTGGCGCGAAACAGGTTAGCAGGACCTGCCCTTCTACGGTTGACTCATGAGAAGGTTCAACTTGTTAGAAGAAATATCCTTGAAACTCAAAGCAGGCAGAAATCCTACTATGACAATCGGCATAGATCAATAAGTTTTGCGGTTAACGATTGGGTGATGCTGAAAGTATCTCAAATGAAGAATGTGGTCCGGTTCATAAAGAGGAATAAGCTAGCTCCAAGATTCATCGCTCCGTTCAAGATCGTTGAAAAAGATAGGAAACCAATCTTACCGTCTTGAACTGCCAATTGACTTAGCTGGAATACATCCTGTATTCCATGTTAGTCATCTACGAAAGAGACTAGCTGATGAAAGAGAACTACAGATACCACATGTTGATATAAAGATTGATGAAAAGCTTCGAGTGGTTGAAGAGCCGGAATGTATTCTGGACTCTAAGACCAAAAAGCTTCGAAATAAAGATATACAGATGGTGCTCGTTCAGTGAAAACACCACAAGGGTTCGCATCAGTCTTGGGAATCAAGAAACGTCATGAAAGCTACATATCCAAGTCTGTTCGAACATAGCTAACTTCGAGGATGAAGTTTGTGCGTGGTGGAGCCCATTCTGTAACATCCTAGCTTTTGCCTTAACTTTAATTTCTGTTTTCGATTCAATAATAAAATTTTATTACATTATTTGTATTGTAATTTTAATTAAGTAATGAAAATATTTAATTAGGATAAATTAAGTTAGTGATGATAAAATGAAGATAAATCTGTATTTAAATGAAAATCAGATGTTGAGGGACCAATTGTGTCAATATTCGAAAGTCTTGAAATAAAAAGACTCTAAGTCTTTATTTCGTCTTTTCATCATCTTGCAACTTCAAAATCTCTCAAACACTCTCTCAATCTCTCTAAAAGCTGCTGAAATCAAAGAATCGAAAGAAGAAATTCGTTAGATTAACTGAGATTATCAAGGATCAAAAGAACATTAAGGTAATAAAACTAAATTCTAAGTTTTAGTTTGTATTTTTAAGAATTTAAATGCACAAATTCGGATTTATAATCTGTAAAAATTATGTTGCATGTTTGAAATATTGGTTAGAAATCATATAATGAAACCCATAAATGATTCAGAAAAAAAATCGTAGCTTAAATCATCCAAAATAATCAAAAATCTGAGTTTTTATAAATTTTTATGTTCTTGGGAAAAATTCAACATTTTGGGCAAATCTGGACGATTTAAAGTGTTTAATATTGGGGAAAAAGTGTAGAAACACCCCAAAATTTATAATATAACGTCGAATTAATTGCATGTTAATATAGATTTAGTTTGGAGAATTTTTGGTAAAACCCGTATGGGTCGACCTGCAAACCTGCAAGTCGACTCAGCGAGTCGCCTATGGTGACTCGACGAGTCGCCAAGAACACCATGAATTTCTCAAAATATTTGTAAGTATTCGATCCGAAATTGATTTAGATCCGAGTTCGGATGAGATCTGAATTCGGTTTGACCCGAGTTCGGATGAGATCCGAATTCATTTTTGACCCGAATTCATTTTTGACCCGAATTCGAATGGGTTAATCTCAGATCCATAGACTTTTCGAATGCATGCGAATTCGGTCAAGATCCGCATTTCGGACCTCGCCTCACCGAGTCGGTCCCAGATGGAGCGAATTTGGATGTGGGTTATGTGATCCGAAATACAGACTAATAAACTAACTTGGTGGATATTCTTTTCTAACTTAATAAAAGATATAATTCAGAGCCAATACTAAGCAATATTAAACGAAATATGAGATATTTATATGCAAGATTTGGGCATAAAATACATTTGAAAAGATTATGAGTTATCAGAATCAAGTCAATGAAATTCCTAGATTTATAATGATATGATATGAAAAATTCTGGACAGGTTCAGATAAATCTGAACAAAGAATTAAAGCTGCATAGTATGTCAAATGGTTAAGGCTGAACACCAGAAGCCCTTCGGGAATATGCAACCACTACCAGTTCCTGAGTGGAAGTAGGAGCATATAACCATGGACTTTGTCACGAAATTTCCAAAGGCCAAGAGACAGCACGACTCCATCTGGGTAGTCGTGGATCGATTAACGAAGTCAGCACATTTCATACCGATGAAAGAGACATACTCTATTGATAGATTGGCACAGATGTACATCACCGATGTTATTTCACGTCACGGTGTGCCGAAATCTATCGTCTATGATCGTGATAGTCGTTTCACTTCGAGATTCTGGAAAGCGCTGCATGAAGGGATGGGTACTCGAATCTCAATGAGTACTGCTTATCATCCTAATGCAGATGGCCAAAGTGAATGCACTATTTTAACTCTTGAAGATATGCTCTGTGCTTGCATTCTTGATCCGGGTGGTAACTGGGATGACCACCTGCCTTTAGTCGAATTCTCATATAATAACAGTTATATTCAACGATCAAGATGACTTCTTTTGAAGCTTTCTACGGAAGAAAGTGCAGAACTCCCACCTGTTGGCGCGAAACAGGTTAGCAGGACCTGCCATTCTACGGTTGACTCATGAGAAGGTTCAACTTGTTAGAAGAAATATCCTTGAAACTCAAAGCAGGCAGAAATCCTACTATGACAATCGGCATAGATCAATAAGTTTTGCGGTTAACGATTGGGTGATGCTGAAAGTATCTCAAATGAAGAATGTGGTCCGGTTCATAAACAGGAATAAGCTAGCTCCAAGATTCATCGCTCCGTTCAAGATCGTTGAAAAAGATAGGAAACCAATCTTACCGTCTTGAACTGCCAATTGACTTAGCTGGAATACATCCTGTATTCCATGTTAGTCATCTACAAAAGAGAATAGCTGATGAAAGAGAACTACAGATACCACATGTTGATATAAAGATTGATGAAAAGCTTCGAGTGGTTGAAGAGCCGGAATGTATTCTGGACTCTAAGACCAAAAAGCTTCGAAATAAAGATATACAGATGGTGCTCGTTCAGTGGAAACACCACAAGGGTTCGCATCAGTCTTGGGAATCAAGAAACGTCACGAAAGCTACATATCCAAGTCTGTTCGAACATAGCTAACTTCGAGGATGAAGTTTGTGCGTGGTGGAGCCCATTCTGTAACATCCTAGCTTTTGCCTTAACTTTAATTTCTGTTTTCGATTCAATAATAAAATTTTATTACATTATTTGTATTGTAATTTTAATTAAGTAATGAAAATATTTAATTAGGATAAATTAAGTTAGTGATGATAAAATGAAGATAAATCTGTATTTAAATGAAAATCAGATGTTGAGGGACCAATTGTGTCAATATTCGAAAGTCTTGAAATAAAAAGACTCTAAGTCTTTATTTCGTCTTTTCATCATCTTGCAACTTCAAAATCTCTCAAACACTCTCTCAATCTCTCTAAAAGCTGCTGAAATCAAAGAATCGAAAGAAGAAATTCGTTAGATTAACTGAGATTATCAAGGATCAAAAGAACATTAAGGTAATAAAACTAAATTCTAAGTTTTAGTTTGTATTTTTAAGAATTTAAATGCACAAATTCGGATTTATAATCTGTAAAAATTATGTTGCATGTTTGAAATATTGGTTAGAAATCATATAATGAAACCCATAAATGATTCAGAAAAAAAATCGTAGCTTAAATCATCCAAAATAATCAAAAATCTGAGTTTTTATAAATTTTTATGTTCTTGGGAAAAATTCAACATTTTGGGCAAATCTGGACGATTTAAAGTGTTTAATATTGGGGAAAAAGTGTAGAAACACCCCAAAATTTATAATATAACGTCGAATTAATTGCATGTTAATATAGATTTAGTTTGGAGAATTTTTGGTAAAACCCGTATGGGTCGACCTGCAAACCTGCAAGTCGACTCAGCGAGTCGCCTATGGTGACTCGACGAGTCGCCAAGAACACCATGAATTTCTCAAAATATTTGTAAGTATTCGATCCGAAATTGATTTAGATCCGAGTTCGGATGAGATCTGAATTCGGTTTGACCCGAGTTCGGATGAGATCCGAATTCATTTTTGACCCGAATTCATTTTTGACCCGAATTCGAATGGGTTAATCTCAGATCCATAGACTTTTCGAATGCATGCGAATTCGGTCAAGATCCGCATTTCGGACCTCGCCTCACCGAGTCGGTCCCAGATGGAGCGAATTTGGATGTGGGTTATGTGATCCGAAATACAGACTAATAAACTAACTTGGTGGATATTCTTTTCTAACTTAATAAAAGATATAATTCAGAGCCAATACTAAGCAATATTAAACGAAATATGAGATATTTATATGCAAGATTTGGGCATAAAATACATTTGAAAAGATTATGAGTTATCAGAATCAAGTCAATGAAATTCCTAGATTTATAATGATATGATATGATAAATTCTGGACAGGTTCAGATAAATCTGAACAAAGAATTAAAGCTGCATAGTATGTCAAATGGTTAAGGCTGAACACCAGAAGCCCTTCGGGAATACGCAACCACTACCAGTTCCTGAGTGGAAGTAGGAGCATATAACCATGGACTTTGTCACGAAATTTCCAAAGGCCAAGAGACAGCACGACTCCATCTGGGTAGTCGTGGATCGATTAACGAAGTCAGCACATTTCATACCGATGAAAGAGACATACTCTATTGATAGATTGGCACAGATCACGTCACGGTGTGCCGAAATCTATCGTCTATGATCGTGATAGTCGTTTCACTTCGAGATTCTGGAAAGCGCTGCATGAAGGGATGGGTACTCGAATCTCAATGAGTACTGCTTATCATCCTAATGCAGATGGCCAAAGTGAATGCACTATTTTAACTCTTGAAGATATGCTTTGTGCTTGCATTCTTGATCCGGGTGGTAACTGGGATGACCACCTGCCTTTAGTCGAATTCTCATATAATAACAGTTATATTCAACGATCAAGATGACTTCCTTTGAAGCTTTCTACGGAAGAAAGGGCAGAACTCCCACCTGTTGGCGCGAAACAGGTTAGCAGGACCTGCCCTTCTACGGTTGACTCATGAGAATGTTCAACTTGTTAGAAGAAATATCCTTGAAACTCAAAGCAGGCAGAAATC
This sequence comes from Centrapalus pauciflorus, assembly GCA_020465985.1. Classification (NCBI taxonomy): domain Eukaryota; kingdom Viridiplantae; phylum Streptophyta; class Magnoliopsida; order Asterales; family Asteraceae; genus Centrapalus; species Centrapalus pauciflorus. Next base: position 389,623 of record JAANYP010001136.1, read on the forward strand.
CTACTATGACAATCGGCATAGATCAATAAGTTTTGCGGTTAACGATTGGGTGATGCTGAAAGTATCTCAAATGAAGAATGTGGTCCGGTTCAAAAAGAGGAATAAGCTAGCTCCAAGATTCATCGCTCCGTTCAAGATCGTTGAAAAAGATAGGAAACCAATCTTACCGTCTTGAACTGCCAATTGACTTAGCTGGAATACATCCTGTATTCCATGTTAGTCATCTACGAAAGAGACTAGCTGATGAAAGAGAACTACAGATACCACATGTTGATATAAATATTGATGAAAAGCTTCGAGTGGTTGAAGAGCCGGAATGTATTCTGGACTCTAAGACCAAAAAGCTTCGAAATAAAGATATACAGATGGTGCTCGTTCAGTGAAAACACCACAAGGGTTCGCATCAGTTTTGGGAATCAAGAAACGTCATGAAAGCTACATATCCAAGTCTGTTCGAACATAGCTAACTTCGAGGACGAAGTTTGTGCGTGGTGGAGCCCATTCTGTAACATCCTAGCTTTTGCCTTAACTTTAATTTTTTGTTTTTGATTCAATAATAAAATTTTATTACATTATTTGTATTGTAATTTTAATTAAGTAATGAAAATATTTAATTAGGATAAATTAAGTTAGTGATGATAAAATGAAGATAAATCTGTATTTATATGAAAATCAGATGTTGAGGGACCAATTGTGTCAATATTCGAAAGTCTTGAAATAAAAAGACTCTAAGTCTTTATTTCGTCTTTTCATCATCTTGCAACTTCAAAATCTCTCAAACACTCTCTCAATCTCTCTAAAAGCTGCTTAAATCAAACAATCGAAAGAAGAAATTCATTAGATTAACTGAGATTATCAAGGATCAAAAGAACATTAAGGTAATAAAACTAAATTCTAAGTTTTAGTTTGTATTTTTAAGAATTTAAATGCACAAATTCGGATTTATAATCTGTAAAAATTATGTTGCATGTTTGAAATATTGGTTAGAAATCATATAATGAAACCCATAAATGATTCAGAAAAAAAAATCGTAGCTTAAATCATCCAAAATAATCAAAAATCTGAGTTTTTATAAATTTTTATGTTCTTGGCAATAATTCAACATTTTGGGCAAATCTGGACGATTTAAAGTGTTTAATATTGGGGAAAAAGTGTAGAAACACCCCAAAATTTATAATATAACGTCGAATTAGTTGCATGCTAATATAGATTTAGTTTGGAGAATTTTTGGTAAAACCCGTATGGGTCGACCTGCAAACCTGCAAGTCGACTCAGCGAGTCGCCTATGGTGACTCGGCGAGTCGCCAAGAACACCATGAATTTCTCAAAAAATTTCTAAGTATTCGATCCGAATTTGATTTAGATCCGAGTTCGGATGAGATCTGAATTCGGTTTGACCCGAGTTCGGATGAGATCCGAATTCATTTTTGACCCGAATTCGGATGGGTTAATCTCGGATCCATAGACATTCCGAATGCATGCGAATTCGGTCATGATCCGCATTTCGGACCTCGACTCGCCGAGTCGGTCCCAGATGGAGCGAATTCGGATGTGGGTTATGTGATCCGAAATAGAGACTAATAAATTAACTTGGTGGATATTCTTTTGTAACTTAATAAAAGATATAATTCAGAGCCAATACTAAGCAATATTAAACGAAATATATGATATTTATATGCAAGATTTGGGCATAAAATACATTTGAAAAGATTATGAGTTATCAGAATCAAGTCAATGAAATTCCAAAGATTTATAATGATATGATATGATAAATTCTGGACAGGTTCAGATAAATCTGAACAAAGAATTAAAAAACTAAAGATTGAAAGATATTGAAAGCGGGTCGCCGATTTGAAAAGAAAAGCTAGAGATCAGATAGATCAGGATTAAAGATAAATCCTGGGATAACTCAGGTGGTGGATTATAAATCTGCTTGATAAAGACTACAGAACCTGTTAGTTATAGATATTCAGTTTTAAATGCTAGACTTCCGGTTGAGACATATTGTTGATGATAGATTATTTGACATTCATACTTGCTCAGCTGCATTGTGACCTGTGCACACCATGGTTCGGTGATGCCCTATGGATCATGATAGCTATGTTGGGAAATATTCTAAGTAGTTCAAGCTGTTAGTTAGACTTCTCATACTGTTAGTAGAATTTCTATGTAAGTACAAAGTTCATGCTGTTAGTTGAAGAATCTCGAGCTGCTAGTGTAAAAGTTCAAGCTGCCAGAGTAAATCAACTCAAGCTGCTCTGTTCAAGCTGTCAAGTGATTCAAGCTGCTCAACAGTTTTACAAACAGAAAGTGTTGATATTCAGGAAACGATATCTCCATAAAGATTCCAGCATATCTACTATCAGAGAAGTCAGAGTCCTTCAAGGAAACAAATCAAGAAGCATTATAAATACATAGAATAGGTCTTTCTATTGTATAGGAGTTTTCTGCGTATTCAAGATTGTAATTGCTTTTTGTTTGAGTTTTCATAAGCCTCTAAGGTTGTAAAACCCTATGAACAGTTTGTGTTCTTCGTCTAATCAAACAGATTAGAGGTGATTGTAATCATTGAAGTCAGCAATACAAGCAGTTTTGATTATTACTTTTGTTTATTTGCTATTGATTCTGAAAGCTTTTATCAAAATAATTAAGTGTTATTCCGCAAACTTCTTAATTAGACTTTGATTAAATACAAGATTATTGATTTATACTCTGATAAATTCAAATCAGTTAGTCTTGGTTAGTGAAGTTCAGATCCTGACAAGTGATATCAGAGCCAGGTCGTTCTTTGTTTTTTCAAAGTCGAAAGCTTTCTTTTAAATTCTTAATCTTTTGCAATGGAATTTGATAATAGCAGCAGTGGATCTGGGCAAGGACTCAAAGTGCCTATGCTCAAGCCCACTGAGTTTGAGATGTGGAAACTCAGGATTCAACAGCATATTCAATTCATTGATTATGCCATATCGGAAGCTGTTGAATTTCCTCCTGTAGTTGATCCAGAACTTGATGATGAGGGAAAACCAGTCAAAACTCCTCCAAAAACTGAACTTGAAAGAAAGGCTAGAATGAATGAAGTGAAAGCTCTTACACTTTTTCAAATAGCCATTCCTAATGCTTATCAACATCAGTTCAAAAAGTTTTATACTGCTCATTCTATTTGGAATGCTTTAGAGAAAAGATTTGCTGGGAATGCCAGTACCAAAAGAAATCAAAAGGATCTTTTGAAACAGCAGTATGAGAACTTTACTGGTGGTAAGAATGAAAACCTCACTCAAATCTTTGACAGGTTCAACAAACTGATAAGTGAACTGGAAAGTGCAAAAGTCAGCCTGGATCAAGATGAGGTCAATAGAAAGTTTCTCAGATCTCTTGGAGAAGAATGGACAGTTTATGCTGCTCAATGGAGAACAAGAGACACTCTTGATGAAATACAATTGGATGATCTGTACAATAGTCTGAGAGTGTTTGAAACTGAGATTGATACTAAAAAGAAATCTCTTTCTTATAATCACAATACTGCTCTTATGTCATCAGAGAAATCTAATTGCAGTGATTCCTTTTCAGGTGGTGATGGCAACTCTACTGAAGCTCACTATGAGGCTTTTGTTGTCAATGATGGATTGTTTGCACTAAATGCTGAAGATTTAGAACAGATTCATCCAGATGATCTTGAAGAGATGGATCTAAAGTGGCAACATGCAATGCTGACCATGAGGGCCAAAAGGTTTCTTAAAAGAACTGGCAGGACTAACTTTCAAGCCAGAACAGAAGGCAAACCAGCTTTTGATAAGTCAAAAGTTGAGTGTTACAAATGTCATAAACTTGGTCACTTTGCCAGAGAATGCAGATCTCAAAGTCAACAATCATCAAGGCCTCAACAGGCTAATCAGGCTTCATCATCACAAGCACTTGTCTCTCAAGAAGACAATGTGTTTGACTGGAGTGATCAGACAGAGGAAGAGTTTCAAAACCAAGCTCTAATGGCAGAAACATCAAATGTCTCCTAAACTGAACTACCATCTGAGGTAAATTCTAAACTCTGCTCTCAATCATGCAAAAATATGGTTAAAAAGTACAGAGACAATAATGAGAGCGTGTGCAAAACTCTAGCTAAGATGGAAGAGAGGAGATATGAATACATGCAAGCCATAGAAGATCTTGAAAAACAGATCAATGACTATAAGGATAATGAGATTCAAATGGGACATGATAGAACATATCATGAGTGGGAGAAAAAGGAGCTAAATAAGAAAATAGAATCCCTTAATAAAAAGGTAGAAGACTCTGAACAAAAGGTGTTAGAGGCTAATAAGAAACTAGAATCTGTCAATATAGATCTAGGTAACTTCAAATTGGCTAATCAAAAGCTGGAACACCTAATGGAAGTCCAATTTTAAGATAGCGTAAAATCTCAGGTTAATCCCAAAGAAGGCATAGGCTACAGGGCTACTCCACCTCCATACAACAACAAATACATCTATCCAATGAGTGAAGTTGCTGACAGGCTTGTCAATGAACCATTAGATGAGTCTATGACTATTGTAGATCCTATCCTGATAACAGTCCTGAATCTAAAGAAGATCAGATTCAAAATAGAGACTGTGAGTGTATAGAAGTTGAGAAAGAACACAAAACAATGAGTGCACCAATAGAAATCCAAGCCCCCAGTAAGAAAGGAAAAGAGAAGATGAGTGTATGCAATGCTGCTCCACAAGTTTCTGTACTTTCTAACTGTAACACTGCATCTTCTTCAAAGTATAATAAAAGGGGTAAAAATGTTCCAGTCTGCACATGCCAAAAGCATGGTGTCCAAAAGTTTCCCAAACAATAGCAGGTAAGGGGAAATCAGAGGAACAAGAACCAGAAATTGTCAAATAAAACTGGTTCTCCAATTCAAACAGTCAAAAGGTGTTTTCACTGTGGAAGGAAGAATCACTTGGCCAAGGATTGTTTTTATAAACCAGTTGTTGCAAAACAGACTGTGATTCAAAAAAAGTCAAGTTCTACTCATGTAAAAAATTCAAAGGTCAAACCTTCTGCTACAGCAGTTCCAAAGAAAACAGTTGATCACAGGCTTTCAAAAGTTAATAAAAAACAGTCAACACACCAAAAACAAGTTTTGGCAAAACCCAAATTAAGTTTTAAACAAATATGGTGTGTCAAGGACAAATCTTCAGATCAAACTGCTGATGCAAAAGATCAGACTGCTAAGTCAAATGCTGAAACTGTTAGTGCAAATTTTGAAGCTGTTAGCACTACAATCACAGGTCAAACGGCAAAGCATCAATCTGGAACTGTTAATGAATCATCTGAGACTGTTAGAAGAAAAGATGACAAAAATACCTGGATGCGGATCTCACTAAATATAAGAAGTCAAAAACAGTATTTAGTTATGTCAATGCACAAGGCCAACCCAAAACCAATTTGGTTTGGGTTTACTCCTTCACTAACTAAGCTTTTATTTGTGCAGGGCAACCACAGGTCACCCCATAAAACAAGATGACATTTGGACAGTGGATGCTCTAGGCACATGACAGGCAATTCTGAGTGCTTGTCAAATTTCAAAGGCTTTGATGGAGGATTTGTTGCATTTGGAGGCAACTCAAAAGGAGGTAAGGTTATAGGTAAAGGTACTGTTAATGCATGCAACCTGATTTTCAATGATGTTTTGTATGTTGAACAGCTTAAGTATAATTTATTAAGTGTCTCTCAAATCTGTGACAAACAAAACAATGTTTTGTTTACAGATTCTGAGTGCATTGTCCTTTCGAAAGATTTCAAAATTCCTGAAAATCTTGTTTTACTAAGAACACCAAGAAAGGACAATGTCTACTGTTTGGACACAGATCTTTTATCCAAATCAAATACTTTAAGCTGTTTGATATCCAAAGCATCATCCAATGAATCTGCTCTTTGGCATAGAAGGATGTGTCACATGAACTTCAAGTCCATGAACGTTTTAGTCAAAAAGAATCTGGTAAGAGGTTTACCACAAAAGGAGTTCATATGTGATGATCATTGTGTAGGATGCCTTAAAGGCAAGCAACACAAAACTTCTCATAAGGCCAAAGAAATAAATTCAATCTCATCTGCTCTTCAGCTGATTCATATGGATCTATTTGGTCCAACATCTGTTTTGAGTTTGAATAAAAAGGCTTACTGTTTAGTTATTGTTGATGATTTCACCAGATTTATTTGGGTTTACTTTCTTAGGTCTAAAGATGAAACTGCTGAGCTAGTTAAGTCATTTATTCTTAAGATAGAAAACAAATCCAACTCAAAAGTTAAGGTGATAAGATCAGACAATGGAACTGAATTTAAAAATCACATTCTAAACAGTTTTTGTGAGTCCAAAGGTATTGCTAGACAATATAGTGCACCAAGAACACCACAACAAAATGGTGTAGCTGAAAGAAAGAACAGAACATTAATTGAGGCTGCTAGAACAATGTTAGCTGATTCAAAACTACCAATGACTTTCTGGGCAGAAGCTGTTAATACAGCCTGTTATGTTCTGAATAGGGTTCAGGTTGTTCAATCACAAGGGAAAACTCCTTATGAGTTATTCCATAATAGAATACCCTTAATAGCCTTTTTCAAGTCATTTGGTTGTCCATGCACCATTCTTCACACTAAGACTCACTTAGGAAAGTTTGAGAGTAAGGCTGAAGAAGGATTCTATGTAGGATACTCAAATCAAAGCAAAGCCTATAGAGTATATAACAGTGTGTCTAAAACCATTGAAGAAAGTGCCAATGTTGAATTTAATGAAAATACTGCAAATGTCAAAGGCACTGGTCCTGATTGGTTGTTTGATTTAGATTCACTAACAAATTCTCTGAGCTTTGTTGAGTATACTGCAGAAGCTGATGCAAACAGAATTGAAGCTGTCAACACAAATTCTCATGCTGTCAATACAAATTCTCAAGCTGTTGGCATAAAGTTTCAAACTCCTGCAGATTCAACCAATTGGGATGAATACACCACTATACCACTTCTGTCATGTGACCCTCCAGGGGTTCTGAATGCCCAACATGATACAAATCCAGACACTGAAGTGCCACTCCCAAGTCCTGAGAGAACAGCTCCAACACAAAGGGAAACAGTCCCAGATTCAACTCAGGCTGTTCCAGAAGCTGAACCATCCACTGGTCCTGATGGAGATGATCCAAGTATCACAAGTACTCAGAGTTCACAAGTATCATCCTCTCATTCAAATACTGGGTGATCCAAGTACACCTATACAAACAAGGAAAATGGTTCATAATGAAACTGCTGCTGCTGAACAAACAGTTTCTGAATTCAGTTTAGCTGCTTTTGAACATGTCTGTTTCATGTCTCAGCTAGAACCTAAAAAGGCATCAGAAGCATTGAAAGATTCATCCTGGATTGAGGCAATGCAAGAAGAACTTCTACAGTTCAAGATTCAGAATGTATGGACACTAGTTGATCTTCCTAAAGGAAAGAGAGCAATTGGTACAAGATGGGTGTTCAGAAACAAGAAAGATGAGAGAGGGATAGTCATCAAGAATAATGCAAGGCTAGTAGCACAAGGGTACACTCAAGAAGAAGGCATAGATTATGATGATGTATTTGCTCCAGTGGCAAGAATTGAAGCCATCAGACTATTTTTGGCCTGTGCAAGCTTCAAAGGTTTCAAAGTGTATCAAATGGATGTGAAGTCTGCTTTTCTATATGGGACAATTGAAGAGGAGGTCTACGTATGTCAGCCTCCTGGTTTTGAGGACTACAAGTATCCAGACAGAGTCTACAAGCTCAACAAAGCTCTCTATGGACTTCATCAAGCCCCCAGAGCATGGTATGACACTCTGTCATCATACCTTCTACAGAATGGGTTCAAGAGAGGCACTCTGGACAAAACACTTTTCACTAAGTCCATCAAAGCTGAGATTCTGCTTGTACAAATCTATGTTGATGACATCATCTTTGGCTCAACAAATGATAGTTTGTGCAAAGAGTTTGAGGCATTAATGCACAAAAAGTTTCAAATGAGTTCAATGGGAGAACTCACTTTCTTTCTAGGATTGCAGGTCAAGCAGAAGCCCACTGGTCTCTTCATAAGTCAATCAAAGTATGTTAAAGACATACTGAAAAAGTTTGGGTATCAAGACACCAAAGTTGCAAGCACTCCAATGGATCCTCACAAGCAGCTCCATACAGACAAAGATGGCATAGATGTGGACATTCATTTATACAGATCTCTTATAGGATCTCTTATGTATCTAACATCTTCTAGACCTGATATTATGTTTGCTGTCTGTGTGTGTGCTAGGTTTCAATGCTCTCCAAAGGATTCTCATTTGGTTGCTGTTAAGAGAATCTTTAGATATCTCAAAGGCCAACGACATTTAGGCCTATGGTATCCTAAAGACTCTCCTCTTGAACTAACAGCCTACTCTGACAGTGACTACGGAGGCTGTAACATTGACAGAAAATCCACAACTGGTGGATGTCAATACTTAGGAGCAAGACTGGTCTCTTGGCAATGCAAAAAGCAAACAACTGTCTCCACCTCATCCACTGAAGCAGAATATGTAGCAGCTGCAAGCTGTTGCTCCCAGGTAATGTGGATTCAAAATCAATTAAGAGACTATGGTATGAACTTCTTATCCACTCCTATTTATATTGACAATTCAAGTGCAATCAGCATTGTGCAAAATCCAGTGAAATTTCCAAAAACCAAGCATATAGACATCAGATTTCACTTTATAAGGGATTGTAATGAGAAGAAATTAATCCAAGTTACCAAAATTCATACTGACGATCAGTTAACTGATCTATTTACAAAACCTTTTAATGTGGGAAGGTTCACTTTCTTGGTATCAAATATTGGTATGGTAAACATGGATTAATTTATCTTCATTATTATCTAATTCATATGCTTATTTAAGGGGGAGTCACTGTTTCATTAAAAGATGCTAAATTTCTAACTAACAGCTTGAGTATTTTCTCAAGCTGCTAGTTCATTTTCTCGGACTGTTAGTTATTTCACTTGATCTGTCAAAGTGTGCAGGGTAATTAGGTAATTTCTTAAATTTGTGCGCGGGACCTAACCTTTTCGAAACCTTTAAAGGTCCCAGTTTCGTTCAGTTGTAACTACCAGTTACATAATCTCATACCACGGCCTTCTTTTTCTCTCTGAACGATTCACACTCTTCTTTGAAACCTTAACATCTTCATTTAATCTTCCATGGAGTTTGTCAAGGAACACAACTGCCTACCCTACTCTCTAAAGCACTCTGAACTTCAACCGTTCCATGACATGATGGATTTTCTTAGACACTCCCATATCCATCATGCTCTCAATATCAATACCACCGTATACATCTCTCATATTGAGCAGTTCTGGAACCGTGCTTCTGTACAAACCATCAATGGAGTTCCTTCTCTGATATCCAAAATTGATGGCACTCGCATCACAGGACTGAGGAATCCATTCGTCAACATCTGCATCTTCAAGATGCCTCAGGTATAACAGACCTATCTTTTAATGAGTTACATACTGGTTTTCATAATATTGGATATTGGGGTCCTGCTGATTCTTTTACTTTCTTTAAAGCACACTTTTCACCTAAATGGAAATATCTTGTGCATATTATTCAGCAGTGTATTAGCCCTAAAAGAACTGGTTGGTCAGAGTTTTCCTCAAATATTGCCACCGCCTTAGTGTGCTTTTCAACAGGCCAACAGTTCAACTTTTCAAATATGATTTTTCAGGGGATGTTAAGGCATAATTCCCTAAAGAATGGTAAATTTTTTATGTATCCTGGATTTTTGGCAGAGATAATTGCAAAAACTTGCACCAATTTTATTATACATAAGAGGATACATGTTTCCCATAGGCACTCATTATCTTCTATTAAATGGGTTTTAAAGCCAAGTGCCAATTTTTTGAGTGTAGATGTTCCATTGCCTTCTGCAATGATGAACATCATTCCAAGAAACAGAGGAGAGGGTCCTGAGCAGGCTCAGCCTATCATTACTACTTCACCCCCAGGACCCCTACCTACTCCTCATGATACACAAATGCCTTCTGTTCCTATTGTTCAGCCAACATCCCCACTTAAATATCTATATAAAAGGAAAAGTGGACCAGGAGCTCCTTCCTCCTCAGTCCTCATACAAGAGCCAAATAACCCTGTGCAGGAGGACACTTCTGCACAAAATATCCAAAGGGTACCCATTGAGGACACTCCCATCCTCAATCAGGAGGTGGACATCTCACCAGAGATAGTCCATATGGGTTCTGTGGCTGACACTACTGCTGTCTCTGCACAAGAGGCACAGGACAGTGCCAACATCACTAAGACCACACCCATGGCAAAAGCAAGTGTGCAAACATCAGCTGGAAGTCCCCAAAACCAAGAACAGAGGGGCCTAGAGGTTTTTACTTCTGGTATTCATGCCAGTGATAGATCACAAGCACCACATACGTTTGCTGATCTTGAGGCTAGTCTGCAACTTATGTTATTAACGGATCCTAAGCTGCAACCTGTTGTAGCAATGTTGGCATACCAAAAGTCCATCATTGTTGCAGAGGAAGCACAACTTACTGCAATAAGATAGACAGAAGCTGCTCAGAATCAATGAATGGATTATCTTCATAAAGGGTTTACCCTCTGTGGAAATAAGATCATGTAATTGGAGCGTTTGATTCAATCCCAAGTGGCAAAGGTTGTAGGTCCTCCTGACCAAACCAATGCTTCCAAAAAGGGGGAGAATCAGGAGATCCCTAAAGCAGTCCAAGCAGCTCCAACAGAATCAGTCCAAGCAGCCCCAACAGGTCAAGTATCTAGGCTAACAGTCCCAACAGCTTCTCAAGCTGTTAGCCTAGAAACTCAAGCTGCTTCTTCAAAAGCAACTGGAGTTGTTATAAGAGAAGGTTTTCAAGCTCCAATCAGTACAGTCCAAGCTACAACTTCTGCTACAAAAAACAAGGGCAAGGGCATTCTTATAGAGTCTCCAAAGCATAAATTTTCTAACAAAGAAGCCCAGATTGCCTTTGATGCTGAGATAGCCAGAAAATTAGCAGAAGAACAAGATCAAGAGTTAGACCAGCAAACCCAGCCCCCAATGGAAGATGATGAAACCTTAGGTGATTACCTGAGAGGGTGTGTGGTTAAGCAATGAGAAAGGAAAAGGAAGATGCCAACAGGGCATTCAAAGGCTGAGCATAGAAGATTTCTAATTAATTTTACCTTTGCAGCTGGTATCCCAAAGAAAATGGCTCAGTCCATGAGCACAGAAAGGCTGCAAGATATCCATGACAAAGAGATGGACAAAAGAAAGAAAGCCAAAGTCTCCCAAGAAGTCCAAAGATCCCAAGAACTAGTTCAAGCTGGTACAAGTGATGTTCAAAATGCTGCCAGTGTCCCTGCTTCTTCTGCTCAAGCTGCTGCTTCTATTCCTGAATCATAGTCAATTTCATAATCAAAGCTGGATCAGGTTAAAAGGGTGTTGTTTGAGCATCAACTACAAAAGGTGATGGAGATAGAGAAATCCTTAGACCAACATGATTTTACAAAACCTCTTATCAATTATTGGTATGCTAAGTCGATGGACAACATTGACTTAAGATATCAGTTTGTAGTAAGAAGGGAATCTGGTCCAGAAGAAGAGTATAACAGCATCATGCATATGGCTCAAAGGATGACCAGAGATGAGCTCACAAGAATGCATAATGTTGGGTCTGTAACACAAGTAAGATCGTCTCTACCACAAGTAAGGCAAGCTATCAAAGATCTGAAGAGCATTGTTGATCATGAGTCTATAAGGAAAGATATAGAGAATGCAAAGGGAATGAAGATCAAGCAAGTTGATCTGTTTGTCAAATCAAAGACTTACAGAATAAGATTTACAAATGGATCTGGTATGTTCTTCAATTTTGAATTCTATGATCTACCAAAAGCTCTGTTACTTCAGATGAGATCTGTTAAGTTATATTGTGATAGAGAAGATATGAAGAAAGAGTTTTTGAAGGCTGTCAATCAGAAACTTGCACAGTTGTAAGTTTTTGAAAGCCTTGGATTGTAAATAACAGTTTACTTGTTTATTTCCTTATTTGTATAGAACTTAAAGTCTTGTGTAAAGAATTTAAGTTAGGGGGAGATTGTTGGGAAATATTCTAAGTAGTTCAAGCTGTTAGTTAGACTTCTCATACTGTTAGTAGAATTTCTATGTAAGTACAAAGTTCATGCTGTTAGTTGAAGAATCTCGAGCTGCTAGTGTAAAAGTTCAAGCTGCCAGAGTAAATCAACTCAAGCTGCTCTGTTCAAGCTGTCAAGTGATTCAAGCTGCTCAACAGTTTTACAAACAGAAAGTGCTGATATTCAGGAAACGATATCTCCATAAAGATTCCAGCATATCTACTATCAGAGAAGTCAGAGTCCTTCAAGAAAACAAATCAAGAAGCATTATAAATACATAGAATATGTCTTTCTATTGTATAGGAGTTTTCTGCGTATTCAAGATTGTAATTGCTTTTTGTTTGAGTTTTCATAAGCCTCTAAGGTTGTAAAACCCTAAGAACAGTTTGTGTTCTTCGTCTAATCAAACAGATTAGAGGTGATTGTAATCATTGAAGTCAGCAATACAAGCAGTTTTGATTATTACTTTTGTTTATTTGCTATTGATTCTGAATGCTTTTATCAAAATAATTAAGTGTTATTCCGCAAACTTCTTAATTAGACTTTGATTAAATACAAGATTATTGATTTATACTCTGATAAATTCAAATCAGTTAGTCTTGGTTAGTTAAGTTCAGATCCTGACAAGCTATTTGACTTATCATTTCGCATGACATTGTATTTACAGTTCGATTCATATATTGCTATGAAATTATTGCTACCATGACTTTGATTACTATGCTTTCCTTATTGATCGCATCTTTGACATATTGATTCAGCTTAGCATGATTAGCTTTGTCGGTCTATTATTCTAGACCTAGCTATGTCACCAGTTCTATTGAACTTCGTATTGATACTCCGATGTTCCCCCATGACGACCGCTGGTAGCTAGCCCAGCATAAGTGGATAGCTTCCACTTAAAGCGTGAGTGTGGGCTGAACATCATCCGATTCTATGACTACTATGTCTCAATCATGAGTGGCTGTAGCGGCAGTCCAGACATATCACGCTTTGACCCATGACCCGCTTGATTAATGCATGTAATCTGAAAATCTATATTTGTGCCATTACAAAGGCTTTTACAATTGATTGTGATAGCAGCAGTCAACCAGTCTGCTGAGATTCCAAGGCGGTTCAATTTTGAACCTTGTCCACACTGGGTGATGACTCATCTGCCCAACAAAGTCTATCATCCTAATGACTTCCCGCATCTTTTTCCTTCATTGTTAAAATATGTTAACACCGATGTGCCTAGGGTGGGAAAGTTGTACAAAAATATGCTCCCATGGTTCTTGCAGCACCACAAGATAGTTTACATTGAATTCACTCACTTAGGTGCACTCACTGATTTAAAAGACAAATAGACAGCTTAAAACAAGAACAGCTTAGACACACTCAACTATGCTTTTCTAAACAGACTTTGCATGCATGAAAGCACAATTCTTTTGCACATTCTGGATATTTCTCTCTTGGTTATCTCACATTCCTTGAAGCTTCCTTTTATACTCACTGAGATAATCCCAGTGAAACATTCTCATTGGATGCAGAGATAGTGGAGTGCCTTTAAAAAAACAAGACTGCTTTTCTACACATTCTGACAAAACAGAATTTGTCCCCATGTAGCAAAATCTTTGTCTTTTTTCATTTTGTCTCTGTTGCAAGTTGCTTTACCTTAAAGAGGAATGTAAACTTTAATATTTTCCTCTTCTTGTATAGCCACTTTGATATAAGAAATGGTCTGTCACCCATTTCAAATATTCACTTTGTCTTCATGTATCAGAACAGCTTGGGCAGTGTAAGCAGTTTCTGATTTTCCACTTTGTCTTTGACTTGTAAACTGATCTTTACGTCCAAGACATTACATGATGACATGGAAACAAGTTCAATAAAGTGTATAACCTATTCACAAAGAATAGAACACTTCACTTTGGTCTAAGTTGTTCAATAGACATGAACAGCGTAGACATTTTATGTCAAACTTGGCCAACAATTTAGGACAGCTTAGGCAATTCTGCCTAAGTTACAACTAATGCAACAGGGTAAACAGCTTTAGGCTTATATTGCAAATCATTTATCAGGTTTTAATAAGGCATTAAAGGACCTTAAATTATACCCTTAAGTGTATCGATCAGGTTTGATTTATAATCTCCCCCTATGATATAGAATAGGTTTGATTGAGGCCTTTTTGTGCCTAACAATCTCCCCCTTATTTTCAATAATCATTCTAAGTTGATCCTTTCAGTGATCGCTATATATTTTTACATTACATTTGCTGAAATTAAAGTACAATATTGAAGTAAAGTAAAAGATCAGTTTGTACATACTGATATTGAATTAAACAACATATGTTTATACATATGTACAACTGATGTACTGGAAAGGATTACAACAAATGTAAAAACGTACAACTAATGTATAAAAAAAAGTTTCAACATTTTTGGACTGTTGAAGTTGGGAGCAAATAATGGTAATCTTGTCCAACTGATAGATAACTTTCATTCTTCATCTACTCATCAGTAGATGGACCTTGAAGTTGTTGTTGTTGTTGTTGTTCAGCATTTTTGGATTGTAGTGTTCCAGAGTTTCATCAATTTCTTCTATCTCATGTCTTAGAAACATGAAGTCTAGACTGTCGAGTTCTCCTCTTTCATAGAAGGCTTTAAGCTGTTCCTAAATAATTGCTCTCCATCTTGAATGTTGTTCAAAAGCATTTGAGAGCTTGAAGGCAATGACTTGCTTAAGACCAACCTTATGAAGATCTGAGGCTCTCTAGAAACACATTTTCTTTGACAACGGGTCCACAAAAAATACCCCTAGCTCAGGCTATTCAATGAATTTTTCCCTCTTCGGGTTCAACTCCCTTGGCAGGCTATGATCAACTCCTTTGATCTGAACAGCGTACATCCCTTATTCAATCATTATGATCAGCTCTTCAAGCTCTGTATCCTTCCTTTGTATCCTAGGCTTGATCTTGGGTTCCACTAGTGAGGTACCCTTGATCAATTCTTCAGAGATCAGGCCTAGGTCTTTCACTTTCTCAATCAGCTTCCTGACATATGCCCTGACAGTTTTAGAAGTCTAAGATTTTGATCTGCTCAAGGGAACAGCCAACTCAACCCATTCTCTATATCCCATGCAGGCAACATCAGTGAATTCATAGGCTTTCAATTTAGGACAATCAGCACCGTGCCGTGTAATTTGATGTCTCCACTGTTTACCTTTTCTTGAGATGGAGACAGCTTTGACAATTGTTTCTTTGGCAAGTCTTCTGTCTGCAACATCAAAGAATCAAAGTGGACTTGGGCTTTAGCTGATGAGGATACAGGCTTTGTTTTGGTCACCAAGACTTGTGAACTCTGCTCTTTCTCAGTCACTGACTCATTAGCAGCTTCTATCAGTTTCCTTTGAACATTCAAGGAGGGAATTTTATTTTTTCTTGCCTCATTGGCTGCAAGGGCTTTAGCAGCTTTAGCAGAAGCTTCTTCCTTCTTCTTTCTTTTAAGGATCTCAAGCTGCTCTTGTTTCCACTGATGATAAGTCTCCAATAGAATACTCATTTCTTTGGCCTGAGATTTTTCAAATTTTAGTTATGTAGCTTTTTGAGTATCAGTGTCCACAGTGGCTTTCCCTTTCCCCTTTGCTGCTCTAGTCAGAGTTGTTTTAGTTTCCTCTTCTTCTTCTTCTTCTTCTTCTACTTCAGTAAATGTCTCCTTCTGCTTGGCCTGTCCCCAGGAATAGATTCCTCCAGCTTAGATGGTGCGGGGCTTGGAGATCCAGGCTGAGTAGGCTGAGCAACTATTTCAGAGACCATGGAAGTACCTGCAACAGCACTAGTTTGTAATTGACCTGCTGCTTGTCCCACTGAGGCTGATTTCTCCTTAGAGGGAGATGAAGATTTCTCCCCCTTTGACTTTGTCTTCGAGGCAGATTTAGAATTCTCCCCCTTTGAAGGAGATGGCACAGAGCCTTTAACACCAGTTCTACCTAAAGGAACGGATCCAACAGGCTGGACTGTAGCAGGTTTGGTAACAGGTCTTGAACCAACCAGGCTATGCACTAAGAAAGTCAGGTTGTCCTTGCCCTATGCTAGCCGGTTAACACGGGTTTGAAGAGAAGAGAAATGAGAAGTGGCAAAGGATGAGAGTTGGGAAATAGCAGCCCTATCAATGTCTGTGAACACCAAACTCTGAAGTTGTGCAAGAGTGAGTTCAAGGGACTCATGCATATCATCAAAGCCTGCTGCCATAGAATTCGACAGGGATACCACTAAGGTATTTAGAGTGGCCAGTGTGGATGGCAATGTGGTAGAGCATCTTTCAGCAAAACCTGACAATTGTTGGGAAACAGCTGTCAGGCTGGACACATAGTCTCGTTGGTTAGCAAGAATTGATGACAAGGAGGATGAGAGTTGTTGCAGCTGTGCAATGAGTGCAAGAAGCTATGAGGAATGATTAGGTTGGGGAGCAGGGGTTGGAAAGGAAGTATTGAATGAATGAAAACAACCTTGAAGCTGAGCAGACACGGAGTCTGTAATGATAGAAGGGAGGGAAGTCATAGAGATTTCCAAAGAACTAACTTTATTGGACAGCACAAATAGCTGGTCCTTCAAAGACAGGTCTTTAGGTGATGGAGGTGTATGGGTTGATTGTTTGGATTGGGTAGATGGGGATGAATGTGATGGAGAGGATTGAGTATGTGGATCACTGTGAGATGGGAGAGGTACTTTAGAAAGAAGTTCCATAGCCTAGGCATTAGTTAAGTGACCCAGCTTGGAAAAATCAAGAGAACCTTCAGCAGTGGTTGTAGCTGCATCATGAGGTGAGGTTATTGGAGATGGTGGTCTTTCAGATGTCACTAGCATGGTAACACCTTCATCAAGACCAGGGGTGGTTCCCTCAGTAGTGCCTTGGTTTGCAGGCAGCTCTTTATGGGGAGAAGGGATGTGCATTTCAACATCATCAATGGTGAAAGCTGATGGTGGAATTTGCACTTGGGGAGCAGCTTCACCAGAGGGATGTTACATTCCCTGAGGTTCATCAGCTTTGGATGTTGGTCCCTCAGCAGCTATTTGGTATTGAACAGTTGTATCATCTGGAGCAGAAGTTGAAGGTCGATCTGCTGATTGGCTTATATCAGCAGGTTTGACACCTTGTGCAGACTCAGTAGGTGTAGAAGAAATATGAGGGGGGGGGGGGGGGAACTGTGTGGACTCAGTGTGGAGTAGAGAGTGCTCCTGTCTTTCAATGTCTTCAGCCTATTGAGAGGCTTGGACAGTTGATGTGGTTAACTCCCTTTGTACAACTGGTTCCTTTTGTGAAGAACCAGAGGGCTCAGGCTGACCCAGGGTGGACTCAGTTTGGAGTGAAGCCTGCTCCAAAGTGGCTGCACCTTCTCCCAAAATAGGAGAGGTAAAGGCAGCAGGGGTTGCTTCTTTTTCAACTGACTCTTGTTGAGAGGGGTTAGAGGGGCTTGTTTGAGTGGTGGAGGATTTCTTTTTGGCTAAGGATTTCTGTCTTAGCCTGGAGCATCTTGAGAAATAGGATGTAGAAGATGGATATTGTGGAGAGGTGATAGGCTATTGTGTTTGGACTGGGGGGGGAGACTAAGCTAGAGACAGGAGGTTGAACCTGTTCCATAGTCTCAAGTTCCATAGAGGCACTAGCCACAGAGGCTTCAGGTTCAACAAATGAACCAGGGTGACCAGCCTGCTCCCCCTCAGCCACGGAGGCTGAGGGTGCAGCCTTAGCTATTTTAGCCTTCTTGGTGATAGGCCCAGCTTCACCAGTCTTTAAGGAACGTTTTGCCTTTTTGGACCGTGATTTGGATTTTCCAGCGAGAGCAGTGACTGGGTCCACCTCCTGAGTAGAAGGTCCTTCCATTAAACCAAGCAACCTATTCATTGGTGTTGCTAAAGGAGGTTCATCATCAAGAACTGGGGTGTAAAATACCTTGTTTCCTTTGACAGGAAACACAGCAGTTGTCAAGTAAAGCTGAGAGTTGTAAAGTTGCTCACCACAAACATGCTTGAAAAAGGGGCTCAGAAATCTAGGATATCTGACAGTGGCTGGACGCTGTTCTTTCTCCGCTAAGTTCCTCAGATTGAGGAAAATCCACTTGGCCATGTTGAGAGTAGTCCCGTCCATAAACTGCAGCGCTATTGGAATTTCATCCCTGTTGAGCTGGTTGAAAGAACCGACTTTACAGCTAAGGCTCATCACCACTGAGGTGAAGAGGAAGCTGTAAGTTGGGGAGAGGTCCCTCCTAAACAAGGTTACACCCACCTTTGGTTCTGCTACACCACAGCAGCGTACAGGTTTCCCATCTGTTCGTCCTCAGGCTGAGGTTTGTCATATTTCTCAGCAACTGGAAGATGAAGTACTTCCCTAAGGAGAGCAGTAGTGATCTCAATAGTTTTGGTAGTGTTGAGGATGGTTCCCCTGATTGGTAGAATATCATAGGAGCATGTGTACCAAATCTCATAAACCATCTCCTGATACATGACACCAGGGGAGGCAGTCATAGCAGAGTGAAGGGAATGGACTTTCAAAACATCCACCATTCCTTCATAACCTTTCCCAATGTAGTTTTTGGGAATGGTTAAGTTGGCAATGTAGTTGATGGGTTTTATTATTAGCATGGTGTTGACAGAGGGGTAATTTTCAACGTCATCGCCAAGGAACACTGGAACAAAGGGGTTATTTTGGGAAACCATTTGTGAGAGTAGGAGTGATGCACGATTTCTGGACACTTCTTCTTTTAGGATTTTTCAGATAGTTATGGAATTAGTAAGGAAGAAAAAGAAGTTGAAACAATGAGTTGGGTATTTATAGGATTTGAATATGAGTGAGTAGGAGAGAGAAAGGTTTGGGCGGTTGATTTGAAATGTTACTAAAGGAAAACGGAACGGTTTGCCATGTCAGCACGTTTGTCAGACCAACTTATCCTTTTTAACCACTAACACGCGTAATACACATTATCCACAGGTAATTAAGATAAATAAATACTTAATTTAAGTAACTTAAAGGTGAAGTAATGTTAACTAAAAACTGATGTTCTAAGCTGTTGCTCCAACCTGTGATGATCATTCTGCAAGCTGTTCATGAAACCTGTGCAGCTATATGAGAACAGGTTCATAGTGAAACCTATTTAATAGCTGAACAGGTTACAAGGCTTTGCCTTGTATGATAGATAACAGAGTGAGCAGGTTTTGGATTTGAAAAACAGAATAGGTATGAGAATTAAACTGATTTTGTCAAACCTGTTACATGTCAGACTTATTCAAATTTTCAGAAACTGGCTAAGTACAAAGCAGACAAAACCGGTATAGTGTAAGTTGTTCTGTAAAACTTCAACAGATTTGATCAAGTGAATTTTGAACATCATTGCCACTTAGTCAATTTTATTTAACATACCCAGGTTGCTTACAAGGTAATTAAACTTGTTTTCATCAAGAGGTTTGGTGAAATTGTCTACAAGATGTTCTTCTATGGGAATAAAAGTTACCTCCACATTACCTTTTTGGATGTGATCCCTTATGAAGTGATGTCTGACCTCTATATGCTTTGTTCTAGAATGGAATACTGGATTGTTGGAGATAGTTATGGCACTTGTATTGTCGCACAGAATAGGAATTCTCCTATATACAAGGGCATAATCCTCAAGCTGATGCTGCATCCATAGAATCTGTCCATAGCAGCTTCCAGCAGCAATGTACTCAGCTTCAGCAGTAGAAGTAGAAACAGAATTCTGCTTCTAGCTGCACTAACTGATTGACTTTCCACCAAGGAGTTGACATCCACCTATTGTGCTTTTTCTGTCTAGCCTGCAACCTGCAAAATCAAATGTTGAATAGCCTATTAGTCCAAGGTTGGAGTCTTTGGAATACCAAAGACCCAAACCTGGTGTACCCTTTAGGTATCTAAAGATCCTTTCTACAGCAGCTAGATGCTAGGATCAGCTTGAAACCTAGCACACAAACAGGTAGCAAACATAATATCTGGTCTACTAGCAGTTAATTATAGCAAGCTCCCAATCATGTCTCTGTAAGCTGTTACTAAAACAGCTTTGCCACAGGCATCAACATCCAACTTTACATTGGTTGCCATTGGGGTTTTGATGGGAGAATATTGATCAATTTTAAACCTTTTCAGAAGATCTAATATATACTATTTTTGATTTATGAAAATTTCATTTGAGGTTTGTTTAACCTGTAATACTAGAAAGAAAAGTAAGTTCACCCATCATACTCATTTCTTACTTAGATTTCATGAGTAGTGAAATATTCTTGCATAACTGCTCATTAGTACAACCAAAAATTATGTCATCCACATAATTTGAACAAGCATAATATCAGTTTTCACTTTCTTTATGAACAATGTAGTATCCACTTTACCTCTGGAATATCCATTGCTCATAAGGAAATCAGTAAGGGTGGCATACCATGCTCTAGGGGCTTGTTTCAGACAATAGAGAGCTTTGTCCAACTTATAGACAAAACCTGGATGTTTTTCATTTACAAAACCAGGAGGTTGCTTGACATATACCTCTTCTTGCAGCTTACCATTCAAAAATGCCCTCTTAACATCCATTTGAAATACCTTCATACTCTTGTGGGCAGTATCGACCAGAAACAAAAGAATTGCTTCTCACCTGGTCACAAGAGCAAATGTTTCATCATAATCTATGCCTTCTTATTGCCTATACCCTTGAGCAACTAGTCTTGCCTTGTTTCTTATCATATGACCTTGCTCATCCATCTTATTTCTGAAAACCCATTTGGTGCCAATTATTGTTTTACCTTTAGGTACAGGAACCAGCTTCCATACTTTGTTTCTCTCAAACTGATTGAGTTCTTCTTGCATGGCAGTGATCCAATTGGCATCTTTCAGTGCATCATCTACTTTCTTTGGCTCCATTATGGACACAAAACTAGAAAACATACAAATGTTCCCTAGACTGTCCCACCTTGTTTGCACACCTTTGTTGATGTCACCAATTATTTGATCATTGGGGTGACATCTGATCCACTTAGGATCATGTTTCAATGAAGATTCTCCTGTATCAGTTTCATTCTCACCAGGTCTTGAAGAACAGCTTTCAGGATTGACAGACACACTGATATGTTGAGCTTGTTCACGTATTGAGACTGAATTATTTTTGTTGAACACATCAGCAAAGCATTCAGGGAAATCAGTATTGATTGGTTCTGTGCATGGTACATTTACTATATCAGTACACTTATTCACATAGGATGTACCAATATAATCATCATCATGCCCATTGTGCTTAACAAGTTCCACTCTGGGTGATGTGGAAGCTTTTGAGTCCTTTACTTCATCATTAGAATGCATGAGATCGTCAAAACTGAACTTTCCAGAAACTGATTCAGGAACAGCTTTAGAAGAAGCATTCTTGGACTCCTCAAAGGTGATATCTATCACATTTCTTTTGTAGTTGTATACTCTGTAGGCTTTAGAAATTGCTGAGTATCCAACAAACACACCTTCATCAGCTTTGGGTTCACTTGGCTAGCTGGTCCCTTTGATTCAAGATGATGCAAGGACATCCAAACACATGGAAATCGCTTATATTTGGCTTTCTTCATTTGAGTAACTCATAAGGAGTCTTATTGAGCCTTTTCACCACTAAGGATCTGTTTTGAGTGAACCAGGCAGTATTGACAGCTTCAGCCCAAAATGATGAAATCAAACCTGATGCACAGAGCATGGTTCTAGCACTTTCCAGGAGGGTTATGTTCCTTCTTTTAGCAACTCCATTTTGTTGTGGAGTTCTCACAGCTGAGAAGTTTTGATAGATTCCTCTACTTCACAGAAGTCCTGAAGAGTACTGTATTTGAATTCAGTATCATGATCACTTCTAAGCTGCTTGACTTGGGCAGAGTTCAAAACTTCCATTTTCTTGATAAATCCAATAATCTCTCTGGCAGCCTCTCCTTTGGTCTTTAGGAAGATCACCTATGTAAACCTGGAGAACTCATCATCCATTACTAGAGTGTATCTTCTACCTCCTACACTTGAGACACTGACAGGTCCAAACAAGTCCATATAGATTAAGAAGAGAGGTGTATCAATAGAGAAATTATGTTTGGATTTAAAAGATGTTTTTCTTTGCTTACCCTTCTCACAAGTTGTGCAGAGTTTATCCTTAACATAAGTTATAGAAGAAAGGAAAACATGTTACTAACTCTTTCTTACAGAGTTTGTTGATATTCTTGAAGTTCAGGTGTGATAGCCTTTTGTGCCATAACCAGTTGAGGCCTACATTGCTTCTTGAGATGAAACAGGTTTCAGTTGTTGGATCAGCAGATTCATATCTACAACATACACACCTTTCTTTCTTTGTGCACATAGCACAACTTTGCCTTAGGAATCCATTATGTACCCCAGGTGCTCATCAAAGTTAACCTTGTAGCCAGCATCACAAAGTTGACTAATGCTTACAAGATTATGTTTTAGCACAGACACATAGGCTACTCTATTGAAAATTGCAGCACCAGCTTGAAGGGTTCCATATCCTTTGGTGGATCCCTGCACATTGTCACCAAAGGTGACCTTTGGGCCTTTTTCATGCTTGAGATCACTCAGCAAATCTTTGCAACCTGTCATGTGGCCAGAGCAGCCGCTATCCAAGTACCAAACCTGGCTTGGTTGTTTAACCTGCAGAGTAACATGGGGAAATATTAGTTTTTAGGGGAACTCATCATGAGGATGAGTTATCCTTCTTCATCAACAATTTTTGATGGACCACTGAGATCTATAATAATATTCCCAATTTGGATTGTATCAGTTGAGATACTCTCCTCAATGACAATGTTACTTCCAACACTGCTGATTTTTGCAATGTTGGAGCTAGCAGTGTCAGCAGGCCTTATGTCCTCAGTTTCAGGACAATTTGTGGCCATATGAGTCTTCTTTCCACATTTGTAACATTTTCTCTTTTTAGACTTTTGAAGAAGTACTCCCAGAAACACATTCTGGTTTATCTCTGTTGGGTTTCTCAATAGGTTTTAACAAAGTTTCACTTGTTTTAGAAAAACCAATAGCTTGGGTGGAAGGTACAACAGCAACAGTGTCAAGATCAAAAATATCACTACCTAAGATTATCTGGCTTGAATTAATCAGAGTATAAACCAATAACCTTGTATTGAATCAAAGTCCAATTAAGAAGTTTGCGGAATAACACTTAACTGTTTTAAGAAGAGCTTTCAAGAAAAATAATCACATAAACATAATCAATAATCAAAAAGTCATTTGTATTATCAAACTCAATGATTACAATCACCTCTAATCTGTTTGATTAGACGAAGAACACAAATTGTTCTTAGGGTTTTTCAACCTTAGAGGCTTATGAAAACTTAATCAGAAAGACATTTACAATTGAATAAACTTGTACGTGCAGAACCTTACAATAGAAAAACCTATTCTATGTATATATATTGCTATCTGATTTGGTTCCTTGAAAAACTCTGATTTCTCTGATAGTAGATATGCTTGAATCTTCAAAATATATCTTTTCCTGAATATCAGCACTTTCTATTTATTGAGCTGTTGAGCAGCTTGAAGTTTATCTGTTGAGCAGCTTGACTTTGAACACTGGCAGATTGAACTTTTGAACTAGCAGCTCGAACTTCTTCAACTAACATCTTGAACTTTGTACTTACACAGAAAATCTACTAACAGTTTGAGAACTCTAACTAACAGATTGACATACTTAGAATATTTCCCAACAATCTCCCCCTAACTTAAATTCGTTACACAAGACTTTAAATTTCTATACAAATAAGGAAATAAAACAAAGTAAAACTGTTATCTACAAACTAAGGCATCCAAAAACTTACAATTTTGAAAGTTTCTGATTAACTGCCTTCAAAAATTCTCTTTTTAATTCTTCTTTATCACAGAATATCTTCACTGAGCTCATTTGTACCAGCCATGCCCTTGGAAGATCAAAGAATTCAAAATTGAAGAATATGCTGGATCCATTTGCAAATTTGAGTCTGTATGTCTTTGATTTCACATACAGATCAACCTGTGCAATCTTCATCTCCTTGGCATCTTCTATATCCTTTCTGATTGACTCTGGATCAAAAATGCTTTTTAAATCTTTGATAGCTTGCTTGACCTGTGGAAGTGAAGACCTGACTTGACTCACAGATCCAACATGATGCATTCTGGTAAGCTCATCCCTGGTCATCCCTTGAACTATGTGCATTATACACTTGTATTCTTCCTCAGGACTAGCTTCTCTTCTGACTACAAAATGATATTTTAAGTCAATGTCATCCATTGACTTAGCATACCAGTATGTCATAGGAGGTTTTGAGAAGTCATGCTGGTCGAGGGTCTTTTCAATCTCCATCACCTTCTGAAGTTGATGTTCAAACAGCACCCTTTTCACCTGATCAAGCTTTTCTTGAGAGATTGCTTCTGATTGAGGATTAGTAGCAACAGCTTGAACAGGTGGAGAAAGATAAATGGCACCAGCTTGACTTGGTTCTTGTTGGCTTTGGACTTGAGGAGAGACTTTGGCTATTTTTTGTTTTCCATCTCCTTATCATGAATTTCTTGCAGCCTCTCTGTATTCATGGACTGATCCATCTTCTTTGGAATTCCGGCTGAATAGGCAAAATTGATCAAAAACCTTCTGTGCTCTGCCTTTGAATGCCCAGTTGGCATTTTCCTTTTCTTCTCACTTTGTTTAACCACAAACCCTCTTAGGTAATCACCTAAGGTTTCATCATCTTTCATTGGAGCATGGGTTTGCTAGTTCAGAAGTTCATCTTGTTCCTATGCTAACCATCTGGCAAATTCAGCATCATGGGCAACCTGGGCATCTCTGGATGAAAATTTGTGCTTTGGAGATTCTATGAGAATGCCCTTGCCCTTATCCTTGGTTGCAGAAGTTGTGGCTTGAACTGTACTGACAGGAGCTTGACTGCCTTCTCAGATAACAACTCATGTTGTTCTTATGGGAGAAGCTAGAGTTTCTAGGCTAACAGCTTGAGTAGCTGTTGGGACTGTTAGCTAGAATCTTGGACTGTTGGAGTAGGAGCTGGAGCTGCTTGGACTGAACTAGGGATCTCCTGATTCTCCCCCCTTTTGGATGCATTGGTTTGGTCAGGAGGACCTACACCCTTTGCCATTAGGGTTCGAATCAACTTCTCAAGTTGAATGATTTTATTTCCACAGAGGGTGAACCCATTATGGAAGTAATCCATTCTTTGATGCTGAGCTGATACTGTCTGTTGAAGTGCCTTGATTTGTGCCCCCCTGTGTAGCAATAACGGACTGATAATATTCCAATAATGCCATAATAGGTTTCAGCTGAGGATCCGTTAATAACATAAGTTGCAGACTAGCCTCAAGATAAGCAAAAGTGTGTGGTGTTTGTGATCTATCACTGGCAGGAATTCCAGAAGTAGAAACCTCTGAGCCGCTCTGTTCTTGGTTCTGGGGACTTCCAGAAGGTGCTTTCACACCCTCTGTTGCCATGGGTGTGGTCTTAATGATGTTGACACTGTCCTGTGCCTCTTGTGCAGAAACAGCAGTAGTGTCAGCCACAGAACCCATATGGACATCCTCTGTTGGGATGTCCACCTCCAAATTGAGGATGGGAGTGTCCTCAATGGGTGCCCTTTGGATATTCTGTGCAGGAGTGTCCTCCTGCACAGGGACATTTGTCTCTTGTATGTGGGCTGAGGAGGAAGGAGCTCCTGAAACCCTTTTTCTTTTGTATAGTATAAGTGAGGATGAGGGATTTACAGAAGGATCAGATGGATTATTTGTATCATCAGGAGTGGTTTGGGGTCCTGGGTGTGAACCAGTGATGTTAGGCTGAGCCTGCTCAGGACCCTCTCCTCTGTTTAGTGGATTGATGCCCAACATTGCAGAGGGCAATGGGACATCTACACTCAAAAAATTGGCACTTGTTTTTAGAAGACGTTTTATTGTTGGTAAAGAGTGCCTATGGGAAACATGAATCCTTTTATGTACATTGAAATTACTGCAAGTTCTTGCAATAATTTCAACCAAAAATCTAGGATACATAAAAAATTTCCCATGTTTTAGGCATGATGCCTTAACATACCCTGAAAAATCATATTAGAAAAATTGAACTGTTGGCCTGTAGATAAACACACTAAGGCAGTGGCTATGTTTGAGGAAAATTCTGACCAACCAGTTCTTTTAGGGCTCATGCATTGTTGAATAATATGTACCATATATTTCCACTTAGGGGCAAATGAGTTTTAAAGAACGTATAAGAATCAGTAGGGCCCCTATACCCTATAGCAAGAAGGCCTTCATGTAAGGCAGTAAGAGATAGAGTTGTTATACCTGTGGCATCTTGAAGATGCAAGTGTTGACGTATGATGTCCTCAGTGATGGAGAAAGTGGTTCCATCGATCTTGGATGTCAAAGAATTGACTCCATTAATGGTTTGGAAAGAGGTATGTATCCAAAATTGCTCTATATGAGATATGTATATTGTGGGGTTTATGGTAAGAGCATGATGAATGTGGGAACTTCGAAGGAAGTCCATCATGTCGTGGAATGGTTGAAGGTCAGCGTGTTTAAGAGAATAGGGGAGACAGTTATGTTCTTTGACAAACTCCATTGACGATCAATCGATGATTTTAGGGTTTCAGAGAAGTATGTGTGAATCGCTCAGAGAGAAAAGAAAAGGTCATGGAAGATATTTTGCAACTGGTAGTTACAATTCAACGAAACTGGGACCTTTAAAGGTTTCGAAAATATCTAATCTCGCGCACACACTTGTGGAAGTTACCAAATTACCCTGCACACTTTGACAGATCAAGTGAAACAACTAGCAGTCCGAGAAAATGAACTAGCAGCTTGAGAAAAGACTCAAGCTATTAGTTGAAAAACAAGCACATTCTAATGAAACAGTGTCTCCCCCTTAAACAAGCATATGAAATAGATATATTTTTCATAAAATAAGAAAGAATGATGAAAAACAAATTAATCCATATTAACCATGCCAATATTTGATACAAGGAAGGTGAATCTTCCTACATCAAATGGTTTTGTAAAAGATCAGCTAACTGATCATCAGTGTGAATTTTGGTAACTAGGATTAATTTCTTCTCATTACAGTCCCTTATAAAATGAAATATGATGTCTATATGCTTGGTTTTGGGAAATTTCACTGGATTTTGTACAATGCTGATTGCACTTGAGTTGTCAATGTAAATGGGAGTGGATAGGAAATTCATACCATAGTCTCTCAGTTGATTCTGAATCCACATTACTTGGGAACAGCAGCTTGCAGCTGCTACATATTCTGCTTCTGTGGATGAGGTAGATACAGTTGTTTGCTTTTTGAACTGCCAAGAGACTAATCTTGCTCCTAGATACTGACATCCACCAGTTGTGGACTTTCTGTCAATATTGCATCCTCCATAATCACTGTCAGAATATGCTGTTAGTTCAAGAGGAGAGTCTTTAGGATACTAGAGGCCCAAATGTGGTTGGCCTTTGAGATATCTAAAGATTCTCTTAACAGCAAACAGGTGTGAGTCCTTTGGAGCACATTGAAACCTGGCACAGACACAAACAGCAAACATTATATCAGGTCTAGAAGATGTGAGATACATAAGGGAACCTATCAAAGATCTGTATAGGTGAATTTCCACATCTACTCCATCTTTGTCTGCATCAAGCTGCTTGTGACTGTCCATTGGAGTACTAGCAACTTTGGTATCTTTGTAACCAAACTTTTCCAGTATGTCTTTAACATACTTTGATTGACTTATAAAAAGCCCTGTAGGCTTCTGCTTGACCTGCAATCCTAGAAAGAAGGTGAGTTCCCCCATTGAACTCATTTGAAACTTTTTCTGCACTAATGCCTCAAACTCTTTGCAGAGACTGTCATTTGTAGACCCAAAGATAATATCATCAACGTATATCTGAACAAGCAGAATCTCAGATTTGATGGACTTTGTGAACAAAGTTTTGTCCAGTGTACCTCTCTTGAATCCATTCTGTAGATGGTATGATGACAAGTGTCATACCATGCTCTAGGGGCTTGGTGGAGTCCATAGAGGGCTTTGTCTAATTTGTAGACTCTGTCTGGATACTTGTAGTCCTCAAATCCAGGAGGTTGACACACATAGACCTCTTCTTCAATTGTGCCATAGAGGAAAGCAGACTTCACATCCATCTGATACACTTTAAACCCTTTGAAGCTTCCATAGGCTAGAAACAATCTGATGGCCTCAATTCTTGCCACTGGAGCAAAGACATCATCATAATCTATTCCTTCTTCTTGAGTGTATCCCTGTGCTACAAATCTTGCTTTGTTCTTGATGACTATTCCTCTCTCATCCTTCTTGTTTCTGAAAACCCATCTTGTACCAATTGCTCTCTTACCTTTAGGAAGATCAACTAGAGTCCATACATTCTGAATCTTGAATTGTAGTAGTTCTTCCTGCAGTGCCTCAATCCAAGATGGCTCTTTCAAAGCCTCTAATGCCTTTTTGGGTTCTAATTGTGACATGAAACATGCATGTTCAAAGGCAGCTAGACTGAATTCTGGAACTGCTGATTCAGCATCAGTAGATTCTTTGTGAACCATTGTCCTTGTCTGCACAGGAGTGCGTGGATCACCCATTATCTAATTGAGAGGATGATACTTGCGAACTCTGAGTGTTGGCTCTCTGTCTGTCTGGAAGGAAGTTCCTAGATTTGTATCATCTCCATCAGGACCACTTGATGGTTCAGCTTCAGGAACAGCTTGACTGGAATCTAGGACTGTTTCCCTTTGTGATGGAGCTGTTTCCTCAGGACTTGGGATTGGCACTTCATAGTTTGGATTTGAATCATGTTGTGCATCCAGTACCCGTGGTGGGTCACAATATAGAAGTGGTATGACCGTATACTCATCCCATTGACCAGAATCTTCAACAGTCTGAAACTTTGTGCCAACAGCTTGATCATTTGTGCTACCAGCATGAGAATTTGTGTTGGCAGCTTCAACCCTGTTATCATCAGTTTCTACATTATACTCAACAAATCTTAGAGAATTTGTTAGTGAATCTAGATCAAACAACCAATCAGGACCAGTGCCTTTGACATTTGCAGTGTTTTCATTAAATTCAACATTGGCACTCTCTTCAATGGTTTTAGATACACTGTTATATACTCTATAGGCTTTGCTTTGTGTGGAGTATCCTACAAAGAAACCTTCTTCAGCCTTACTTTCAAACTTTCCTAAGTGAGTCTTAGTGTGAAGAATGGTGCATGAACAGCCAAAAGACTTTAGAAAGGCTATTAAGGGGACTACATGATGGAATAACTCATATGGAGTTTATCCTTGTGATTGAACAACCTGAACCCTATTCAGAACATAACAAGCTGTATTGACTGCTTCTGCCTAAAAGGTCATTGGCAGTTTGGAATCAGCTAGCATGGTTCTAGCAGCCTCAATTAAAGTTCTGTTCTTTCTTTCAGCTACACCATTTTGCTGTGGTGTTCTTGGTGCACTATATTGCCTAGCAATGCCTTTAGACTCACAGAAACTGTTTAGGATATGGTTTTTAAACTCAGTCCCATTGTCTGATCTAATCACCTTAACTTTTAAGTTGGATTGGTTTTCTATCTTAAGAATAAATGATTTAACTAGCTCAGCAGTTTCATCTTTAGACCTAAGAAAGTATACCCATGTGAATCTGGTGAAATCATCAACCAAGACTAAACAGTAAGCCCTTTATTCAAACTCAAAACAGATGTTGGACCAAAGAGATCCATATGAATAAGATGAAGAGCAGATGAGATTGAATTTACTTCCTTGGCTTTATGAGAAGTTTTGTGTTGCTTGCCTTTAAGGCATGCTACACAATGATCATCACATATGAACTCCTTTTGTGGTAAACCTCTTACCAAATTGTTTTTGACCAGCACATTCATAGATTTGAAGTTCATGTGACACATCCTTCTGTGCCAAAGAGCAGACTCATTTGATGATGCTTTAGATATCAAACAACTTAAAGTACTTGATTTGGATAAAAGATCTGTGTCCAAACAGTAGACATTGTCCTTTCTTGGTGTTCTAAGTAAAATAAGGTTTTCAGGTATTTTAAAATCTTTTGAAAGAACAATGCACTCAGAATCTGTGAAAACAACAATATTTTGTTTATCACAGATTTGAGACATACTCAATAATTTGTACTTCAGCTGTTCAATATATAAAACATCATTGAAAAGCATATTGCCAGCTTTGACAGTACCTTTACCTGTTACCTTACCTCCCTTGGAATTTCCTCCAAATGCAACAAACCCACCTTCAAATCCTTTGAAGTTTGACAAGCAATCAGAGTTGCCTGTCTTGTGCCTAGAGCATCCACTGTCCAAATGCCATCTTGTTTTGTGTTGTGACCTGTGGGTGCCCAGCACAGATAAAAGCTTAGTTAGTAGTGGAGTAAACCCAAACCAAGTTGGTTTTGGGTTGTCCTTGTGCATTGACATAACTAAACACTGTCTTTGACTTCTTATACTTAGTGAGATCCACTGATGGATTCTATCGAGAGTATTTAGTTATGACATGAGGTATCCAGGTGTTTTGTCCAACCTTTGCAGTAATAGTCTCAGATGATCCATTACCAGTTCCAGTTTTGAGCCTAGCAGTTTGAACTGAGTCTGTGGTGCTAAGAGCTTCAGAATTTGCACTAACAGTTTCAACTTTAGGCTTGGCAGTTTCAATATTTGTATCAACAGTTTCACCTGAGGTTTTGCCTTTAACACACCATATCTGTTTAAAATATGATTTTGGTTTTGCTAAAACTTGTTTTTGGTGTGTGGACTGTTTTTTATTGACTTTTGAGAACCTGTGATCAACTGTTTTCTTTGGAACTGATGCAGCAGGTGGGTTGACCTTAAGATTTTTTGTGTTTTTAACAAATGCCTGTTTCTGAACCATAGTCTGTTTTGCAACAGATGGTTTGTACAAGCAATGTCTGGCAAATGGTTTTTCCTGCCACAATGGAAACATCTTTTGACAGTTTTGATTTGAGAACCAGTTTTATCATACCATAACTGGTTCTTGTTCCTTTGATTTCCCCTTACCTGCTGTTGTTTGGGAAACCTTTGGACGCCATGCTTTTGGCATGTGCAGATTGGAACAGTCTTACCCCTTTTATTACCTTTTGAGGAAGATGCAGTGTTACAGTTAGAAGGTACAGAAACCTGAGGAGCAGCATGGCATACACTCATCTTCTCTTTTCCTTTCTTACTAAGGTTTGGGGTTGCTATAGGTACACTTATTGTTTTGTATCCTTTCTTAACTTCTTTGCACTCACAGTCTTCTTTTTTAATTAGATCTTCTTTAGAATCAGGACTGGTTTCAAGGACAGGATCTACAGTGGTCAGAGACTCATCTAATGGTTCATTAACAAGCCTATCAGCAACTTCACTCATTCGATGAATGTATCTGTTGTTGTATGGAGGTGGAGTGGCTCTGTATCCTATACCTTCTTTGGGATTGAGCTGAGATTTTACCCTATCTTTAAATTGAACTTCCATTAGGTGTTCCAGCTTTTGATTTGCCAATTTGAAATTTCCTAGATCTATATTGACAGATTCTATTTTCTCGTTAGCTTCTAACACCTTCTGTTCAGCCTCATCTAATTTCTTATTTAGGGACTCTATTTTCTTATTCAGTTTCTTTTTTCTCCCACTCATGATATGTTCTATCATGTCCCATTTGAATCTCATTATCCTTGTAGTCATTGATCTGTTTTTCAAGATCTTCTATGGCCTGCATGTACTCATATCTCCTTTCTTCCATCTTAGCTAGAGTTTTACACATGCTCTCATTATGATCTCTGTACTTTTTAACCATATTTTTGCATGTTTGAGAGCAGAGTTTAGCATTTACCTCAGATGGTAGTTCAGTGGAGGTGACATTTGATGTTTCTGCCATTAGAGCTTGATTTTGAAACTCTTCCCCTGTCTGATCACTCCAGTCAAACACATTGTCTTCTTGAGAGATAAGTGCTTGTGATGATGAAGCCTGATTAGTTTGCTGGGGTCTTGGTGGCTGTTGACCTTGGGATCTGCATTCTCTGGCAAAGGGGCCAAGCTTGTGACATTTAAAGCATTCTACTTTGGATTTATCAAATGCTGGTTTCCCTTCTGGTCTGGCTTGAGAGTTGGATCTGCCAGTTCTTTTCAGAAACCTTTTAGCCCTCATAGTCAACATTGCATGCTGCCATTTCAAGTCCATCTCTTCTAGATCATCCGGATGGATATGTTCTAAATCTTCAGCATTTAGAGCAAACAGTCCATCATTAGCAACAAAAGCTTCATAATGAGCTTCAGCAGAGTTACCATCAGCACCTGAAAAGGAATCACAACAGTTAGATTTATCAAATAATGCTGATGACAGTAGAGTAGTGTTATGATTATAAGAAAAGGATTTCTTTTTAGTTTCAATCTCAGTTTCAAACACTCTCAAACTGTTATACAAATCATCCAACTCTATTTCATCAAGAGTGTCTTTGGTTTTCCATTAAGCAGCACAGACTGCCCACTCATCACCAAGTGATCTAAGGAATTTTCTGTTGACTGCATCTTGATCCAAGCTGACTTTAGCACTCTCCAATTCACTGATCAGTTTATTAAACCTATCGAACATTTGAGTAAGGTTTTCATTCTTGCCACCAGAAATGTTTTCATACTTCTGTTTTAAAAGATCCTTTTGATTTCTCTTGGTGCTAGCATTACCAGCAAATCTTTTCTCTAAAGCAATCCAAAGAGAATGAGCAGTGTAAAACTTTTTAAACTGGTGTTGATAAGCATTAGGAATGGCTATTTGTAAAAGTGTAAGAGCTTTTACTTCATTCATTCTAGCCTTCCTTTCAAATTCAGTTTTTGGAGGAGTTTTTATGGGTTTGCCCTCATCATCAAGTTCGGGATCAACTACATGAGGAAATTCAACAGCTTCCTATATGGCATAATCAATAAACTGAATATGTTGTTTGATCCTGAGCTTCCACATCTCAAACTCAGTGGGTTTGAGCATAGGCACTTTGAGTCCTTGCCCAGATCCACTACTGCTATTATCAAATTCCATTGCAGAAAACAAGAAAAATTTAAAAGAAAGCTTCTGACTTTTAA
This sequence comes from Centrapalus pauciflorus, assembly GCA_020465985.1. Taxonomy (NCBI): domain Eukaryota; kingdom Viridiplantae; phylum Streptophyta; class Magnoliopsida; order Asterales; family Asteraceae; genus Centrapalus; species Centrapalus pauciflorus. Next base: position 422,921 of record JAANYP010001136.1, read on the forward strand.
AATAAAGAAAGACATGTGGCTCTGATACCACTTGTCAAGATCAAAAATATCACTACCTAAGATTAACTGGTTTGAGGTAATCAGAGTATAAACCAATAACCTTGTATTGAATCAAAGTCCAATTAAGAAGTTTGTGGAATAACACTTAACTGTTTTAAGAAAAGCTTTCAAGACAAATAATCACATAAACATAATCAATAATCAAAAAGTCATTTGTATTATCAAACTCAATGATTACAATCACCTCTAATCTGTTTGATTAGACGAAGAACACAAATTGTTCTTAGGGTTTTTCAACCTTAGAGGCTTATGAAAACTTAATCAGAAAGACAATTACAATTGAATAAACTTGTACATGCAGAAGCTTACAATAGAAAAACCTATTCTATGTATATATATTGCTTTCTGATTTGTTTCCTTGGAAAACTCTGATTTCTCTGATAGTAGATATGCTTGAATCTTCAAAATATATCTTTTCCTGAATATTAGCACTTTCTGTTTATTGAGCTGTTGAGCAGCTTGAAGTTTATCTGTTGAGCAGCTTGAGTTTGAATACTGGCAGCTTGAACTTTTGAACTAGCAGCTCGAACTTCTTCAACTAACAGCTTGAACTTTGTACTTACACAGAAAATCTACTAACAGTTTGAGAAATCTAACTAACAGCTTGACATACTTAGAATATTTCCCAACAAACAGCTATGTCTGTGTCCTCTTTCCTCTTTTTGGGAGGACAGAGATCAAACACAGGTAACTTGATTGTCTTTTGACCATCCACAAGTTTGGAAAACTTATTCCCAATTTTCTCAGGTTGAGCAATGGCTTTGCCTTTGCCTTTGCTGAGATGTGATGACTGTTGCCTATCAACATGATCATCACTTCTGGTTTTAACAAAAGATTTTCCTTCATTTATAATAAGCTTTCAACTGTGATTCTATGAAAGCCGGATTATGAATTGTTAAGAGCTTGTCCGCACCATCAAGTTCCAAAATGGATGCTCGTCAAAACTTTCTTTGATGGTGTGAGTCGAGAAAGCCAGAACATGATCATCGCCGCTACAGGTGGCACATTCTTAGCTAAAGAAGATAACGAGGCTTGGGAATTATTGAATCAACTCAGTAAAGGTCTCAAAGTTCAAGCCGGATGTGAGAATAATACTGGAGTTCACGTGATGGGCATAGACAATGTTCGAAATGAGAAGTGAAGAGCAAAATCTCAGAACTTGGGAAGAATATAGATCAACGGATAAAAGGTTTGAGCCAAAAGATCGTTGCATCAGTTAAATGCTTAATATGCGGAGATCCATCTCATCATTCTGAAGCATGTCCTACAGTGCAAACTATTAAGGAATATGCTAAATAAGTATATGGTTTTAGAGCTCATCGGGAGAGGGATAACCCATTTTCGGAAACCTACAATCCGGGATGGAGAAATCATCCTAATTTTCAATAGAAAAATGATCTGCCTACCGATCATCAGTCTAAACCAATGTATGAACCACCACCATGAAGAGGATATCAATATGGTTCAACTTCTGCAGCTAAGGATGAGCGATATTACAATCCAAACCAAAGTGATCAACCTCATTTTCACATGGAGACGAATACGAGTTCTTCACAATTTTCGGAGTTCATGGAATTCATGAAGCAACAATCAGCTTTTAATGAGATGTTGAGTCGCCAGATGCGTCAGATAGCCAAATCGCTCACAAGACGAGAGGAAGGAAAGCTTCCGAGTAACACCGTTTTAAACCCTTCGCTCGCACATGGCAAAGAGAAGAAGCATAAGGTCAATGAAGTATCGAAGGTGACTACCCTGAGAAGTGGTAGAAAAGTAGATACTAAGATCGAAATGCCAAAGGAACAAGAAGAAGAAGAAGAAGAAGAAGAAGAAGAAGACACCGACACTAAGGTCGTGTACGAAGAGACATAGGATCCTAAGAAGAATGAAGGTTCTAAGAAAGTTACTTTCAATAAACCAATTAAGGCAGATACCTCAATTCCCAAAGTTGGGGAGGAGTTTAAGGATCAGGACACCACAGCTCCTCCTCCTTACCCTGCTGCATTAGAAAATCTGAAATCTTCTCAATATGGCAAGATAGGTCCACAACCCGAGGATTTGGGGGACTTATTCAATCAAGTCAAGATCAATATCCCATTGGTAAAGGCTATTCAACAAATACCCTCTTATGCCAAATTCTTAAAGGGTCTCTATACGCAGAAAAGGAACTTCAAGGTCTCGCTTCCCAAGCAGAACAATTTAACTGAGCATGTGAGTGCGGTGATTTCTAATTCCTTGCCACCAAAGCTGAAAGATCCTGGATCACCTTTACTTCCAGTGACAATTGGCAATGTACAAATCAAAAAGGCATTACTTGACCTTGGAGCCAGTGTAAACATTTTACCTGGGAATTTGTTTGACAAACATGATCTAGGTCAGTAACAGACCACAGATATAATTATACAACTGGCAGATCGGTCAACAAAATACCCAAGGGGTATCTTATCGGACGTGATAGTAAAAGTAGAAGACTTTTATTATCCAGTCGACTTCTTAGTCTTTGATACAGAGAGCTATTTTGGAGAAAACCAGCCAGCCATTATCTTAGGCAGACCGTTCTTAGCCACTATTAATGCTCAAATCAATTGTAGAATGGGGGCTGTAGATTTTGCATTTGGGAATCGCAAGCTGCAATTAAACGTGTTCAATGCTTCAACCGCTGCTTCAATCGGTTCAAAATGTTACATGATAGATGCGGTGGATGAGATTGAGCAGCATAGTTCACTAATCAACGTCAAAGACCACAAAGAATTATTCTTTGCTGAGCACGACACTGCCATAATGAACTCTTATAAATGCAATGAACTTGAGGCAGTCATGGAATCCACACTGAAACCTAAAAAACCACCGTGGACCCATAAGACTGAGTAATTACCAACTGGTTTGCCTCAATCTGTAAGGTCTTCGATAGAACACCCACCTGTTCTAGAGTTAAAAGCCTTTTTATTTTATTTGAAATATACCTTCTTAGGTCAGAATGACACTCTATCAGTCATTATTTCATCTAATCTAACAGAGGCACAATGAGAAGCTCTACTGCAAATGTTAGTAAAATATAAAGAGGCAGTAGGTTGGACTGAGAATGTTGTTGCCAACCACCTATCTAGGCTCCTAATTTTCCCATTAGACTTAACTGAACGCATTAGGGACTTCTTCCCTGATAAACAATTATTGCCAAATTTCAAAATACCCTGGTTTCCATTAGATACAGGTTAAAGCAATGGGCCAGCAATAATATGCTAGTCTCTCTGAACTAATCAGGATAAAAGATCCCAAACATATTTAGACTAATATTGGAGCAGTACGTCTGGCTGAAGACATAAAACTTAGTGCTTCCTGGGAGGCAACCCATAGAATTTGTGGGTATGTTTCTGGAAACCCTCACGAGACAACACTCGTCCACTCGGGATACCGAGGGGTTTAACGGCTTGTTGCACATGCTAAGTGCAATCGTGATTCCCTACGAAAAGGCGGATTATTTATTTCTTAGTATTAGTGTCACCAACTAAGTTGGGAGGATTTCCAACCTAATTTTAGTTGTTTCTAGACTTAAGTTTACTTTTATTTATGCAAGTGTGCTAGTTTAATGTAGCTTAATTTTTTTTACTTTAGTTTCAATAATCCCAAATAAGTAAAGAATCTTACTAAGAACATGATCATGTTCATTGTCTGCTCATTACAAGTGTGTTTATGTGGCGAGGATGTCACAATGGTCTAAGTTGGGAAGGGTAGATTCTATGAAATGTTTAATATGATCTAATGAGTTCCCCCACAAAATTTTTTATTTTATTTATACTGAAATTTGAGCACCTGGGCAGAGAGCTAAGACATATCATGAATAACAGAACTGGACATATCGAGAGGGGGTTCGACATCAAGAGGATTTTTCAGGCTGGTAGTTTTTCAATTGTATATTTGGTCATCCTCCTCCTTACTAGTAATCAGGTACCATCGTTCCTTGCTCTTCACATATATCATATTTAGATTTGCTTGTTTGGGTTAGAATTTTAATTTTTTACTTTATTTAGTAGTTGAGTGTGTTTTGTTTTTATTTGCCGAGTCCTGTTGAATGAGAATGTTTAGTGTCAATGCAGTTTCTTTTGAATTTTCCCAATGGTTCTTGTTTGCCGATCAGGTCGTGGAAAATGATGATAATTAGAAAAATGTACCTAGAATTAGTTAGTGTTAGTAAGGAATTCTAGAATTAAGTTAAGAGTCGTGTTAATCATTAACATTTTAATGTAAGTGGAGTTCAAGTAACTTAAGATATATTTGTGCTTAAATGAAAGTAATGTGTCAAAATATTTTGGAAATTTCATGCAATAAGGGGGAGATCTTAATCATGTTTTTAGCCTCAAAATATTCGAGAGTAGCCTAGTTGGTTTGGGAAATTAAGTCCTACGGGGTACCATTCATGCATAATCCCTTAAAACCATCTGGTTTGGGAGTGATTGACCCAAATCCTGCTACATGGACCAACTAGAAAAGCTATGGTAAAAACTCGAGTTAAAAAGAAAATAGATATAAGCATGATAATTAAAAGTAATATCCTATCGTATACATTCATAGAGGGAAAAGATGGTCAAAAGACCCACATGTTTTAAGCTTCTAACCTTGAGCTAAAAGAGTAATTTCCAAAAGTGAGATACACCATAATTACTTAGAGAAAATGTGTTTTAACTGAAAATGTTCTTTAGCTTATATTCGAAATTTTAATGCATTATTGCGAAGGCTGACTTAACCTAGAATTATCTGAACACACTGCTATTCAATCGGTACATAGTTAGTTCTGATTCTAAGGCTTGCTCGGGGACAATCAAGAGTTAAGTTGGGGAGGTTTGATAAGACTGTATTATTGTGTGTTTTCGTCAGATTTAAAGGCTCGTATATGCACATATACTTCGTAACTATCATACTCTTACCTCATATTTGTGTTTCAGGGTCCGGAAGTCATTTTAAAGCACCACGAGAAAATTCAGCGCGAACCGAGCAGGTCGGGGAGTAGGGCTACGCCCAGGACTACGCCCACCCTACGCCCCAAAATAGTAAATTTCGAGTTCAAAATCAGTCCAGTGCAGGCTGGCCGTACCCCGGGCGCAGGGCTACGCCCCTGCGGCGCAAAAACGCAGCAGACGCGTTTTTTAGCCCAAAACCCTAAACCATTTGTCCTCTATAAATACAGAACGTTTGCAATCATTTTTTGGAGCCCCGAAAGTGTTAAAAAAAGAGTGGCGAAACCCAGCCAGAGTGGATTCACAATACAAGTATGAAGACGGTGGTTCGCAAGCTTACAACTATGTCTCCAATCAACACTATTGAAGAGCATACGATGAGCAGCTAAACATCATAGCCGTTTGCGGAGGATCTACAGCTAAGTTTTGCTTTATTAAATTTTAATTATGTTTTGATGCATTTCGTATTGATTGAATATTGTGTGTAATACAAATTATAAGAATTTGGTTATTATTATGATTATATGTTTTGATTGGTAAAAGCAAGATAGTTCATAATGGTGTTATTATTTGTACCGAGTCCATTAGAATAGGGATTAAGACAAGTAATGAACGTTGCATGCACTATGCCGAGATTTATTGATTAAAATATCTATGATTAATTTAACCACCAATTAATTATGTCAATGTGATTAGTGCACGAAATTCAAGTGGGTAATAACTTATGTCGTAGTGATTCCGTAAATGGTTGGTTATCTTCAATTTGCTTGTTAATCTACTTCGTTAGTTGTTTGCCGTTAATTTTAGTCGTAAGTCATTAATCCAAACAAATCATCCAATTCACTTGATTCACAAACTAAGTGCTTTTAATAAACTCACAAAACTAGCCGATTAACCCTAATTACATACACACTCACTGTGGATTCGACCCTTACTTCTCTGAGCTATATAGTTAGATTTAAGGATTATTTATGCGGGTCAAAGCGACGGCCCGTCAGATAGAAATCAACAAGAGCTTTCGGGTTGTTTTATCTCCCAGCTTTCTTCGTTTCTGAGCATCAGACAGATTGGTGACCTCTATAGTTCTCTTCAGTATAGGAGGATTGTCGTTTGGTACAGCTGGAATTGTTTCAACAAATATTGTTGGTCCTTCTATCAGGAATTTCAACATCTCCTCTGATAAATCATGGAAACTGATGAATTCCAAAAACTGTTCCCTCCACTGTACATACTCACCTCAATAAAGAATAGGGGGTTTGGTTTCTGAACCCATAGCTAGTGCATCTTTTGACATTGTCATTTGATTAAACAAAATCTTCCAAGATCTTTTAATGGAATTTGATTGATTTTGAATGAACACTTAATGAATGATCAAACTTGAATTAAGTATGATCAAACTCGAATCAATAAGAGTGAAACTCGAATATCAAAGGCTCAAACTCGATGAACAAGAGTAAAACTAGATCAGTCAATAATGAAACTCGAATGTAGAAGGATCAAACTCGAATCAAAGAGTTATGAAACTCGAACAAAGAAGGTTGAAACTCGAATTGTGAAGTGTAAAACTCGAATTGGTCCTTATCAAACTCGAATCTAAAGTGATCAAACTCAAAGGATTAGTAACAAAACTCGGATGACAAGTCAATAAACTCGATTGAAACTGTATCAACTTGAATTGTGTTTGATTAAACTTGAATATAGTTTGATAAAACTCGCATGCACTTGAATTAAACTTGATTTATGTTTGATCAAACTCGAATTATAGTTTAATCAAACTCGAATGGTTATTGTCTAAAACTCGATCAGCACTTGTATAAACTCGACTAAAGCTCTTGATTAAACTCGATTCCTTCTTTATAAAACTCGATTAAAACATGACTTTCTTTGTGATTCGAGTTTTAACAGTTTTAAACTGTTATAAGTTCAGATTTCAAATTTTTCACAAAAAATTGATGAATTGATCCCAAATTGCAATCGAAGGTGCATTTTACACACACAAACGTTTTTTGTGAAAACAACTTGAGCAATTTCAGATCAAAATCCTTCAATTTGTCAAAAATAGTCAAGAACACACAAAATTTTGAAAAATCCGTAAAATCCGAATTGGTTTTTGTGTGTTTTGAATTAAAAACTGAGATTTGACTCAATTTGATCATCTTTAAAAGGCGAACCTTCGATCCAATTATCATATTAAATCATCCACTATATTAAAAACCCCAAGAGTTATATTGATTTTCGAAAAAACTATCAAACAGTGCTTCGAAAAAAAATTTCCTGATTCAAAAATTCAATCAATTATTGCCATTACAGGCTCTGATACCAATTGATATTCTAGTATAATCAATCACAAATAAGCATCAAATAATTAAGAATAATAAGAACAATAACCGAATGATTAGATTGCACAAAATCTGAGAATTACAATGCAAAGAACAATGAAAGCACAATTCTCAATGTTTGACCTAGCCGTATTGTTCCGTGCAAATGCGTATAAATCGTACATCTATAGTACCGACACTATTCTATTTATATACATTCACAAACTATCAAGTAATTACAAAATGACCCCTAGACTTATTATTTTTCATCAACAAAAGTAATTCCCAACACTATCCACTAAGTTTATAAAATACTCTATCAAGTTAAGTAACACAAATAACTTAAGAGAAGACTATGAAGTGTAAAATAATCTATTAAGTTCATAAAATGTCAAAATGGTGTATGCAATCAAGTAAAATAATCAAGAGTAAGGGAGCGGATAAATCAAAGCAATGGGGTTGACTGTAATTAGTCTGCTTAGCAAGGTAATAGACTATGTCAGGTAAAACAATATGTTAGGACTTAGGACAAACGAAATAAAGCATATGGAGCAGTCTGATGATGTCACCTTCCCATGCACAGAAGTGACCTGCAAATGAGCTATCAACCCAAGCCGGTAGGCATTTGATTTGGTTTCAGCTTCATGTTTTATCAGCAAGATTCTCTTGTCCTATGAACACACAAAACATATTAGATCCATAATTATTGATATCCACAAGTAATGAAATTATAGGTATATTCACCCTCAAAGATCAAGGGGAAAAAAGGAAAAGGAAGAAACAAAAAGAAAATAACAAAAGAGCTTTGCTCCATGTTGGTTGGAAGCAAAAGCTTTTTGGATAACATATCATTAAACTAGAGGGGCACTTCTTTTTTTTTTTTGACCAAGTAACATTGACACATGGAGTCTGTGAATGTACAATGAACCCGGTCAAATTCATGTTCGGTGATTCTTTTAGAATGCAAGCCTCTCATGACATTCTTGCAAGCATCAATGCCCTATGTACCTAGATTAGACTCCAACTAGTTAGACAACAAAAAATAGTGCAACATTAAAAATAATGTAATTTCATATAAATGGAACCAAAGATCAAATTTAGGGACTTAATTTTAACCAAATAAGAAAGTTTAAGAGCCTAATGGGGCATATAAAAGAGAGCTTAAGGACATGATGATGGGGCATTTGAGATAATTGGTTGTAAAAAACCAATTTTATCCTATTGAAACATGAGTTAGTTATATGAAACAAGATAAAATGAAATGATATGTGCTACCTAAGGTGGTAGTGGATAATTATAACATGAATAGGTTTTGGTTGGGTGTATCCCAAGGCTTTGCAAGATCGAATTAAAGGTCTAAAAAGGGGGGAGATCTATGAACGACTTTGAATGAAAGGAAACACCATCGGACTTTCCAAAGAACGGTTTGCTATCTCCACCACTTGATGTGGTGGGAACTTCATCGTCTTCGTCAGTTTTAAAATATTCCTAAAAAAGTAGCTGTTAATAAAATAATGCACCTTCTAACACCGATATTCAATGGTAACGAGTTGAAGTCACATTCACAGGATATCTGACAATACAGAACTCCACTTAGTCACCCACCATTCCCAACCGAAAAAACCGCACATAACTTAGGATATATTTAATAACACTGCTAAATGCATTATTGCACCAAAGCAATATCTTTACTATTATTATTTTAGCATAATGTGTAACCGGTAGTTGATTTAGGTTGGACCTACAACAAGTTTGAGGGTGTGGAGTACACACTTGTATAAGATTGGCCTGAATCAAGACACACGCTTCTTATTGTCTACACACAAAAACAAACAGTTACAACCTTTGGCAATTTGGTGGTTACAACCTTTGCCTTATGGTGGTTACAACCTTTGGCATTTTGGTGGTTACAACCTTTGGCCTTATGGTGGTTACAACCTTTGGCATTTTGGTGGTTACAACATTTGGCATTATGGTGGTTACAACCTTTGGCATTTTGGTGGTTACAACCCTTGGTTTTTGTGCCTTACTTGCCAACATGCATATATATACAAATTTTGTTCAATGACAAGTCTAGTGCATAAAAATCTTCTTGTGTATTATCCCACAACAAAATTTGAATACCCGACTTTAGGAAAATTATTGTTATCGGAAAGTGAACTTTCACAATCATAGATATCCAAGGCCAACGATTCTAGTCTTATTGTTTCTTACCAAACCCAAATACCCAACAATCGACAACAATAATTTCGTGAAGAACAATAGTGGAATCGTTGAAGGATATGACGTTGAAGTTTGCAAATCTTGACAAGTTCGAGCGTCAAGACTTTTATCGGTGGCAAAAGAAGATGCACTTTCTTCTGACGACAATGAAGGTGGTGTACGTTTTGAGCACTCCCATGCCAGAAGTCATTGAGAACGAAACGGTGGAGATGACGAAGAAGCGAAACAAATTGGAAAACAATGACTACATCTGTCGTGGACACATCTTAATGGTATGATCAATCCTCTTTTTGATATTTATCAAAACATTGAATCTGCCAAAGAATTATGGAATCAACTTGAATCCAAGTATTTAGCCGAAGATGCATCTAGCAAGAAATTTCTTGTTAGCGATTTTAATAATTATAACATGGTTAAAACTCGGCCGGTGATGGAGCAATATAACGAATTACTTCGTATACTTGGACAATTTGCACAATACGATCTCAAAATGGATGAGTCTATTTCTGTTTCAAGTATCATTGATAAATTACCACCATCTTGGAAGGATTATTAACACACTTTAAAACACACCAAGGAAGAGTTGACGTTGATTCAACTTGGTAGTCATTTTCGCATAGAAGAATCTCTTCGAGTGCATGAAAGTGACAAAGAGAAGGGCAAGAATATTGTTGAACCATCTTCTGTGAATATGGTTGAAAACAAAAAGGATGCCAAGTTCAGTTTTAAACGAAAAATTAAGGATACCAATGACACTTCAAATAAGAAACCTAAAAAAAGGTGTGTTGGAAGTGTGGTCTTGATGGACATTTCAAGCATGATTGTCGTGTTGGTATGAACAATAGAAAGAACAAGCAAGGTGCTAGTAAGAGCAATAGAAATGGTTCTCGAAATCAAGACCCGAAACCAAATCAAGGTGATATTCTTGATGTTTTTGATACTATCGTTAATCATAGTGATAATTATGTATCTAAGATTGATCAATCATTCTATGTGCAGGATGATGATATTGCTTGGTGGATTGACTCGGGAGCTACTACTCATGTATGTAAAGATCGGAAATGGTTCCGGGAGTTTGAGCCGGTTAATGATGGTTCAGTTTTACACACGGGCAACGAGTCAAAAGCTTCTATTATGGGACGTGGTGAAGTTTGTTTATGTTTTAGTTCTGGAAAAACAAATTGTGTAATGTTTTGGTGGTACCGGGGATTCAAAAGAATCTTTTTTCCGGGGGTGTACTAAATAAGTTAGGATTCAAGCAAGTGTTTGAATCGGACAAGTTTATACTTTCTAAGTGTGGGGTTTTTTATGGATTTGGTTATTTGTGTAATGACATGTTTAATTTGAACTTGAATGTTTCTAATTCCATAATGTTGAGAATAAAATTAGTGATTCTTATTTGTGGCATGCTAGACTTGGTCATGTTCATTTAAAACGAATGATGGATATGTTAAAAGATAATTTAATTCCGGCTTTTGACATGATTGATGAAGAATGTAAGACTTGCATGTTAAATAAAATCACTAGGCAACCATTCAAAGGTGTTGAAAGAACTTCTAAGGTATTGGAACTTGTACATAGTGATCTATGTGATTTTCATGCAACTCCGTCTTTGGGAAATAAAAAGCATGTTGTTACTTTTATTGACGATGCTTCAAGGTTTTCTTATGTATTTGTTTTACATTATAAAAATGAAGCATTGGATAAATTTAAAATTTACAAAACGAAAGTTGAGTTGCAACAAAATATTTAATCAAAAAGTTTCGTACGGATAGAGGTGGTGAATATATGGATCCTATGTATTTTCAATCCGTAGGAATTATTCATGAAACTATGGCTTCATATACACCTCAACAAAATGGAATTTCGGAAAGGAAAAATCGGGTCCTAAAAGAGATGGAAATTTTCTATGTTATCTTACTCATAATTGAGTAAGGGATTTTGGGGAGAAACCATATTAACGGCTTGCATTTGTTAAATAGGGTTCTTAATAAAAGGTTCAAGATTACTCCCTATGAACTTTGGTTCAAGAAGAAACCAAACTTGAATTTTATTCGAGTTTGGGGATGTCGTGCAATTGTAAAATTGCCGGAACCCAAAAGGAAAACTTTTTGGGTGAAAGGGGTCTTGATTGCATTTTTATTGTATATGCGGAGCATTCCAAGGCCTATAGATTCTATGTGATTGAACATAGTGATTTCATTTCGATTCATACTGTAGAGAATTTAGAAGAAATATGAGAGAGTTTTGTTGGAACTTTTATTGAGAAAATATGAAAATGAATCTGATACAAAAAGAATTAATCCAGCCCCTATTTATAGGCTACTGGTAATTCACAGAATTACAAGAAACAAAACAAGAAACAAGAAAGACAACATCTAACTAACTACCAATTAAAGTCTTAAGAAATATCCAACTTGACTTTAATTCTACTAAAGTCAGCAAACTCTACCTCCACCTTCAACGTTTAGAAGATCTAAACAATGTCTAAACTTGTTTAATGTTATTGGTTTTGTAAGTGCATCAGCTGGATTATCTTCGGTCTTCACTTTCTTCACTTTAAACCTTCTTTCGGAACGTAGAAAATGATAACGAACATCTATATGCTTCGCTCTTTCATGATGCACTTGATCTTTAGAAAGACAAATAGCACTTAAGTTATCACAGTAAATCACAGCCTGGTATTGATGAAATCCGAGATCACTAAGCAGCCCTTTCAGCCATATTCCTTCCTTGGCTGCTTCGGTAAGCGCCATATACTCTGCCTCGGTTGTGGACAATGCAACCGAAGGCTGTAACGTTGCTTTCCAGCTCACTATTCCTTCTCCAACAGTGAAAACATATCCGATTAAGGATATTCGTGTATCCATATCAGCCGCATAGTCTGAATCTGAAAATCCATCCATAAAACACAGTCTCTATTTCCTTCGTAAATAAGACCCACATCAGCTGAACCCTTTAGATATCTAAAAATACGCTTAAAGGCAACCCAATGCTCCTTTCCAGGATAGGTCATGTAACGAGAAACAACACTTATAGCATGCACTATGTCAGGTCTAGTACACACCATAACGTACATGAGACTTCCCACGGCACTTGAATACGGGACTTTGCTCATGTATTCCACTTCAGCCTCTGTTTGAGGAGCCAATTCTGCTAAAATTCTGAAGTTTATGGACGATGGAGTATTCAATGGCTTTGCCGAAGCCATGCCAAACCGAGATAGAATCTTCAAAATATAACTTTTATGTGACAAGGAAAGCTTATGTGCAGATCTGTCTTGGAAAATTTCCATCCCAAGAATCTTTTGGGCAGCTCCTAAGTCTTTCATATCAAACTCGAAATTGAGTAGTTGCTTCAACTTAACAATCTCAGCCTTGTCCCGGGCTGCCACCAACGTGTCATCGACATAAAGGAGCAAATATATGCATGAACCATCAACTACTTCCTTATGATATATACAACAATCATAGGGACTCCGATTGAAGCCATCACTCACCATAAAGCTGTCAAACCTTTTATACCATTGCCTTGAGGATTGCTTCAATCCATACAATGATTTCTTAAGCTCGCAAACATGATATTCTTTTCCATGAACCACAAACCCCTCGATTCATATATATTTCTTCCTCAAGATCCCCGTGCAAGAACGCTGTTTTAACATCTAATTGTTCCAGCTCCAAATTTTGTTGAGCTACTAGTGCTAAAAGCACTCTAATAGATGTATGACGCACCAACGGTGAGAATATCTCGTTGTAGTCAACTCCTTGTTCTTAGCTATAGCCTCTAGCCACTAAACGAGCCTTAAATCTCACATTTTCTGATTCTAACAGCCCCAATTTTTGCTTAAAAATCCACTTGCAGGTCACCACTTTCCTGCCTTTTGGAAGTTTTACCAACTCCCAAGTTCTATTCTTATAAAGAGACCCCATCTTTTTACCCATGGCACCTATCCAAACATCCACCTCCTTAGATGCTATTGCTTCTTTAAAAGTTGATGGCTCATCATATTCCACCATTTCTTCAGCAACTTTAAGAGCATAGGCCACCATATCATCGTAACCATACCGAATTGGCGTATTCACTTGTCTCCTGGGCTTGTTTAATGCTATGGACCTGAACTCCATAGTTTGGGACTGATTTGGTGACTCCATAGGATCTGTTTAAGTCATGTTACTCGGCTATCCAGTAGCATACATGGGCTGTCCAGCAGCAGATTCTTCGTCAACATCACTTATTTCATACTCTACCTCTTCCGAGACCCTCTCCTCTTGGTCTTTTGGAGTAAATGAATGATTAGGACCACCCAACATACTTCTCTCATCGAATATGACATCACGACTGAGAAGTACCTTCTTTTCATCGACTGACCAGATTCGGCAAACTTTAACTCAAGCCCCGTAGCCCATGAACAACCCCCTTTCAGACCTTAGTTCCAATTTTCCTTCATTCACATGATAGTAACAAGGGCAGCCAAACACCCTCTGATTTGTGTAATCTGCTGGTTTTTCAAACCAAACGTCAATTGGAGTTTTGCAATCAATTGCCATCGCCGGAGACCTATTCACCAAGTAGCACACGGTATACAACGCCTCGGCCCAAAACCCTCTAGAAAGTCCTGCATTTGACAGCACACATCTGACCCTTTCCTAAGTGTTTTATTCATCCGTTTGGCAACTCCATTTTGTAACAACCTAACTTTTAGTCAGTCATGTAATGCTTAAGTTTTGAGTTAATAATATAATTTTATTATATTATATTATTTATGTTGCAATTATTAAATAAAATATGAAAAAGGATTAAGTAAATATAATTTTAAATTATATTTATGATATAATTAAGTAAAATAAAAGAGATATAAAATACAAAAGTTTAAGTGGGTTAAGATTACAAATGTGATCAAATGGAGATATAAAAGCCGAATTAATGATCACTAAAGATCATTAACTCAAATTTCACTCTCTCTCTCTAATCTCTCTCTAAGCTCACGGAAATTTCAACAAAATCATCAAGAAAGTTCATAAAATTTGCAATAAATTTGGGAAGCAATCAAAGAAGAAGTTACAACAATCCTTCAACAACAAGAATCTACAAGAATTAAAGGTAATTATTTTGATAAAAACTTGAAATTTATGTGTTTTGGTTCGGTTTTGGTAAAAACCGAAACCAAAGAATTAAAAAGGAGAAATTTTAGGTTGCATGTATAAGAATTTTGTAGATTATGATGAATTTAAGTTAATAGATGTTAAAGAAATAAAATTTTATAGTTAGATCATTCAAAATTAATTAAAAATCGGAAATTTTGTTAATATATGTGTTCTTGAGAAAATTATGAGTTTTTGGATGATCTTGATTAAATTAAGATGTTTTTGATCAAAGAAATTATATAAAAACATTCAAATAATGTTAATACAACCTTATATAACATTGCATGTTAATAAAAATAAGTTTTAGTAATTTTTATGAAAAATCCGTATGAACAATATGATGAACACCAAGAACAATTTCTGGGAAAAATGCTAAGTATGGATCCGAATTCGGGTAGGACCGAATTCGGATGTTGTCCATTTCGGACCTATGATTCGGTTCGGATGATGGGTCCAATTCGGATGCTTCACAAATTCGGATATCACTATTTCGGGTTTTAATGATCCGAAATTCGGTGCTTATATTGAAAATGATACTGATTTCGGAACCAATGCTAATTCGGATGTACCAAGTCCGAATTCGGTAGCCAATTCGGTCCCCAATTCGGATGTGTCCGGATCCGGACGATCCGAATCCGGATCCCAATTCGGGCTGATCCGAAATTGATGGTCCGAAACCCAATTATTATATTTAAAATTTTAGTTAAGATAAATGACTATATAAATATATATATTGTTATATATATATATTTAGAGAACTTTTTGAGAATTTAAAAGAATAAAGAATATGAACGAACAAAAGATTGATGAACTGAAAGTTATCAGAATCAGATAGAATTAAAGACTTTATTGACCAAAAGATAATGAAATTCCATGATAATGATGATGATATTGATATGGGATTTATATGATATAATTCTGGACAGGTTCAGTGAAATTCTGAACATAAAGACAAAGACTTTAAAAGACTTAAAAGCGGGTCAGAGAATTGATTGACAGATTGCAGATTGACAAAATCCTGAGATAACTCAGGTGGCAGATTCATATATCTGTTTGACCAAGACCCAGACCTGTGAGTTATAGATATTCAGATTGAACATGCATAGATCCGGTTGAGATATATTGCTGCTGTTAGATTTATTGACATTCATTTATCAGCTGGATTGAGACCTGTGCACACCATGGTTGGGTGTTGCCCAGTGAATCATGATAGCTATTTGATTATCTTTTCATATTGCATTTAATATTGCTTCAGACTTTGCTTTATGATTCATTGCTATCATGACTTCTAAGACATATGCTTACATCATTGATCAGACATTTGATAGATTGATTCAGCTTGACTAGCCCTTATGGTCTATTGTTCTAGACCCGGCTATTTCACCAGTTCTTATGAACTTGGTAATGACCTCCGATGTTCCGCCATATTGACTTACTGGTAGCTAGCCCAGTATGTGGCTGATCCCCACGATTTAAGCGTGAGTGTGGCTTGAACATCATCCGATTCTATGATTCTATATCTCAATCATGAGGGCTGTAGCGGCAGCCAAGACATATCACGCTAAGACTAATGACTCCGCTTGACACGCATGTTGATATTGAAAATCTATATACTCACTAAGCGTTGCTTACAGATGTTGCATTAATATTTTACAGGAAAAGCCAAAGGAAAATCACCTGCAGGACCTAGTACTTAGGTCATTCAAGATCCAAGTTTTGAAGATTTTCTAGACCACTACTCAACAAATCTTTCTGGTACTGATTGGAAGACAACAATTGTGGTGGTTCTGGGTAGACTTGATGTAATGTATGATATTATGATTAGATTAGATGTTACCCTTTTATAACTTTATTTTGAAATATGTAAACTTAATCCTAATCTTGTATGTACATGTAATTTTATTATTCCGCAATTTAATTACCCTATCTTAGTATGGTTGATATCGTATTGCAATTTGTGGGACCTAGACTCTGAGGACTGCCCCGTAAGGGAAGGTCTTCACAGGATGGTATCAGAGCACTAGTTTGAGTGAATCAAGTATTACGTGAGTATACTTGATCTCAAACTGAAGCAATACATATGTATCAATCATTTAGGTGGTTTGAACTGAGATAGGATGTACAGACTGATAGGATGGGAAAAGGGTACATAGATCTAAGTCTATAAACTGATAGTTAAATGCTTGTAATTTTCAGTAGAAGATGTCAGGATCAGGATCAGGTGATATTCCCAGCAACATGAATCCACAACAAATGTTTGAAATGATGCAACAATTTCTAGCCCAACACTCAGAACAACAAAACAAAATGATGCAAGAACAGTTTCGTGCCAGAGATGAGGCCGAAGCTAAAAGACGTGAAGATAAGAAAAATAAAAGAAAAGAAAAGCAAGTCCAGACCAATGAATCTGATTCTGATAATTCAAATCCCGAAACTCAAATTGCTCAGCCAAAAGGCTGCAAGTTTAAGGATTTTAAAGCTAGCGGAGCGTTGAATTTTGAAGGAACAGTTAATCCGATTCAGGCGATGGATTGGATTAGCCACACTGAAGAAATCTTCCGGATTTCTGATTGCTTAGACTCTAAGAAAGTGAGCTACGCGTCTGCGTTGTTTATTGGAGCTGCTCGCGCATGGTGGAAGACACAGCGAAGCATATACGGGGAGGAAGTCATTCAGACATTGGAATGGAATCAGTTTCTAGACATGTTCAACGCGAAATACTGCCCGGTTGACCAGCGAGATAAGATGGAAGTCCAACTAATGCAATTGACTCAGGGAACGAAGACTGTAGATGAATACGAACACGAATTTTCGAGATTATGTGGTTACTCTTCTTACCAAGTTGCTACCGAAGAAAGAAAGATGAATAGATTCCGTGTAGGACTCAATCCAAGATACAGACATCCGATGAGCGCTATCAAATATAAGAGTTATCTGGAAATGGTAGAAGCAGCGAGACAGATTGAGCGAGGATACTTAGAGTACGGCGATCAGCTATACGCTCCGTCTACTAACCCGATGAATCCGTCTCCTCCAAAGAAACAGCGATTTGGCAGATTCTTTAGGCCAAATAAGTCTCAGTCACAATCTCAGCAATCCCATCAGCATAGTTCACAACAGAAAGCACAAGTTTACTCCCTTACGAACGAGCCACGATTCTGCAAGAGATGCAGAAAATCACACATGGGGTTGTGCAATCCAGAAGATGTTACTTGCTTTGCGTGCAATATGATCGGTCATAGTAGTGAAGAATGCCCACAGCAGGGACGTGGATGTGCGAAATGCGGTAAGAGAGGGCACTTCATGTATCAGTGTCGTAGCGGACCACGTTATCAGCCACAGTCATCAGCTGGAGGGTCGACAGTTAAAAGTTCTGCTGCAACACCAACTGCAAGGACACGTGCGTTCCAAATAACGGCTGAAGAAGCGAGAGAAACACCTGACGTAGTCACCGGTACGTTTCTGTTAAATACGATACCTGCTCGTGTATTATTTGATTCTGGCGCTAGTCGTTCCTTCATATCGACTTCTTTTGCAACAAGATTACTTAAATCCCCATCGAAGCTTCCTGTTATACTTGACATTGAGACAGCCAGTAACAGCTATGTTATGGCTGATTCTGTTTATCGAAACTGCACTCTGCTCGTAAATAACATCGTATTCAACCTCGATCTCATCCCGATTCCGTTAAAAGAGTTTGATGTCATCATCGGCATGGATTGGCTAATGAACAACGAGGCTAAAATTATCTGCAACCGGCGAATCATTAGAATCAAATCTTCAGACGGCCGAGTATTAGAGATCAAGGGCGAGAAGCGAAAAGGTGATCACTGCTTCATTTCTGTTGATAAAGCTTATAAGTATCTATCCAAGGGTCACGAATCCTATCTGTGCTACGTTTTATCTGAATCCAACTCTGAAAAGAAGTCTTTATCTGATATTCCTATCGTCTGTGAGTTCCCAGACGTATTCCCTGACGATATTTTCGGAGTGCCACCAGAACGTCAAGTCGAGTTTAGTATTGACTTGGTTCCTGGTGCGGCTCCTATTGCAAAAGCTCCTTACAGACTTGCACCTGCAGAAATGCAGGAAATGTCAAAACAACTGCAAGAGCTGTTAGAGAAGGGGTTTATCCGACCGAGTTCTTCTCCGTGGGGTGCACCAGTTCTATTTGTTAAAAAGAAAGACGGAACCTTCCGTATGTGCATCGACTACCGCGAGTTGAACAAAGTCACCATAAATAATAAATATCCTTTGCCCAGGATTGATGATCTATTTGATCAACTGCAAGGAGCTAGTTATTTTTCAAAAATAGATCTCTGTTCTGGGTATCATCAATTAAAAGTCAGAGATGAGGATATCCCGAAGACAGCCTTCCGTACAAGATACGGTCATTACGAATTTCTCGTGATGCCGTTCGGCTTAACAAATGCACCAGCGGCATTCATGGATCTCATGAATCGTGTGTGCAGACCAATGTTGGATAAATCAGTTATCGTGTTCATAGACGATATTCTGATTTACTCCAAAACGGAGGCTGATCATTCCGTTCATCTGCGGCAATTGCTAGAGTTATTAAGAAAAGAAAGACTCTACGCAAAGTTTTCAAAATGTGAATTTTGGCTCAGGCAGGTATAATCTCTATTATATATGTCTTGAGCTGTTTTCCTTAACAATTCTATGATTCACATCAGAATTTGAATTTCTATTTTGATTCTTATAGATCCAGTTCCTTGGCCACGTTGTTTCTGGCGAAGGAATTTCCGTTGATCCTTCGAAAGTCGAGGCCGTTCAGAGATGGCAAACGCCTCGTAATGCCTCTGAGATCCGAAGTTTCCTTGGATTGGCCGGTTATTATCGGCGATTCATAAAGGACTTCTCAAAGATTGCTGTGCCACTTACAATGCTAACACGAAAGAATACTCCTTTCGTTTGGACCAATAAACAGCAAGAGGCATTCGATATTCTGAAGCAAAAGTTGATTCAAGCGCCGATCCTAGCCTTGCCAGAAGGTAATGATGATTTCGTTGTCTATAGCGATGCCTCTGGTACTGGCTTAGGATGTGTTCTGATGCAAAGGGGAAAAGTAATTGCCTATGCTTCAAGGCAATTAAAAGACTATGAGAAAAGTGCACCAACTCATGATCTTGAGTTGGCTGCTGTTACCTTTGCACTAAAGATCTGGCGTCATTATCTATATGGGACTCGGTGTCAGCTCTACACCGATCATAAGAGTCTCAAATACCTTTTCACTCAAAAAGATCTGAACATGAAACAACGTCGATCCTTGGAGCTTATCAAGGATTATGACTGCGAGATCTTATATCATCCCGGCAAAGCAAATGTTGTCGCGGATGCGTTGAGTAGAAAAGTATATCCAGAAAAGTGCTGTTATGCCCTAACTCCCGTAGTATTCTCTTCTGATCTTATTGAAGACATTCGGGTTGCTCAAGCTGAAGCACTGAAAGAAGAGAATATCGAATCTGAAAATCTTAAAGGGCAACTACAATTTCTAACCCTGAACCATTTGGGACTTCACTGTCTCAAGGGAAACCGAATTTGGGTTCCTAAGTATGGTTTTATCCGCAGCACTCTTCTATCCGAAGCTCATCAGTCTAAGTTATCTATTCATCCTGGCAGCTCAAAGATGTATTTTGATCTGAAAGCTGATTATTGGTGGCCAGGAATGAAGAAAGACATCGGAAAATATGTTGAAAGCTGCAAAGTATGTCAGATGGTTAAGGCAGAACACCAGAAACCCTTCGGGGATATGCAACCACTGCCAGTTCCTGAATGGAAGTGGGAGCATATAACAATGGACTTCATTACGAAGCTGCCGAAAACCAAAAGACAACACGACTCCATCTGGGTAGTCGTGGATCGATTAACGAAGTCAGCTCACTTTATACCGATGAAAGAAACATATTCTCTCGATAGATTGGCACAACTATATATCACCGAAATAATTTCTCGCCACGGTGTGCCGAAATCTATCGTATCTGATCGTGATAGTCGTTTCACATCCAGATTCTGGCAAGCTCTACAAGAAGGGATGGGTACTCGGATTTCTATGAGTACTGCTTATCATCCAAATGCAGATGGCCAGAGTGAGCGTACTATTCTAACTCTCGAAGATATGCTTCGTGCCTGTATTCTTGATTTAGGTGGTAACTGGGATGACCACTTGCCGTTGGTCGAATTCTCGTACAATAACAGTTATCATTCAACAATCAAGATGGCTCCTTTTGAAGCTTTATACGGAAGAAAGTGCAGAACTCCCACCTGTTGGCGTGAAACAGGTGAATCGCCAATAGCAGGACCTGCCCTTCTACAGTTGACTCATGAAAAGATTCAACTTGTTAGAAGAAATATTCTTGAAGCTCAAAGCAGGCAGAAGTCATATTATGACAATCGGCATAGATCTATCAGTTTTGCAGTTAACGATTGGGTGATGTTAAAAGTATCCCCAATGAAGAATGTGGTACGATTCATTAAAAGAAACAAGCTAGCTCCGAGATTTATCGGACCGTTCAAGATCGTCGAAAAGATTGGAAATCAGTCTTATCATCTTGATCTACCAGCGGACTTAGCTGGAATACACCCTGTATTCCATGTTAGTCATTTGAGAAAAAGCCTAGCTGACGAAAGAGAAGTACAGATACCACACGTTAACCTACAGATAGATGAGAAGCTTCGCGTGGTTGAAGAGCCAGAACGTATTCTGGACTCAAAGACCAAGAAGCTTAGAAATAAAGAAATACAGATGGTGCTCGTCCAGTGGAAACATCACAAAGGTTCGCATCAGTCTTGGGAGTCCAAAGATGTAATGAAAGCTACTTATCCCAGTCTGTTCGAATCTAGCTAACTTCGGGGACGAAGTTTGTGCGTGGTGGAGCCCATTTTGTAACAACCTAACTTTTAGTCAGTCATGTAATGCTTAAGTTTTGAGTTAATAATATAATTTTATTATATTATATTATTTATGTTGCAATTATTAAATAAAATATGAAAATGGATTAAGTAAATATAATTTTAAATTATATTTATGATATAATTAAGTAAAATAAAAGAGATATAAAATACAAAAGTTTAAGTGGGTTAAGATTACAAATGTGATCAAATGGAGATATAAAAGCCGAATTAATGATCACTAAAGATCATTAACTCAAATTTCACTCTCTCTCTCTAATCTCTCTCTAAGCTCACGGAAATTTCAACAAAATCATCAAGAAAGTTCATAAAATTTGCAATAAATTTGGGAAGCAATCAAAGAAGAAGTTACAACAATCCTTCAACAACAAGAATCTACAAGAATTAAAGGTAATTATTTTGATAAAAACTTGAAATTTATGTGTTTTGGTTCGGTTTTGGTAAAAACCGAAACCAAAGAATTAAAAAGGAGAAATTTTAGGTTGCATGTATAAGAATTTTGTAGATTATGATGAATTTAAGTTAATAGATGTTAAAGAAATAAAATTTTATAGTTAGATCATTAAAAATTAATTAAAAATCGGAAATTTTGTTAATATATGTGTTCTTGAGAAAATTACGAGTTTTTGGATGATCTTGATTAAATTAAGATGTTTTTGATCAAAGAAATTATATAAAAACATTCAAATAATGTTAATACAACCTTATATAACATTGCATGTTAATAAAAATAAGTTTTAGTAATTTTTATGAAAAATCCGTATGAACAATATGATGAACACCAAGAACAATTTCTGGGAAAAATGCTAAGTATGGATCCGAATTCGGGTAGGACCGAATTCGGATGTTGTCCATTTTGGACCTATGATTCGGTTCGGATGATGGGTCCAATTCGGATGCTTCACAAATTCGGATATCACTATTTCGGGTTTTAATGATCCGAAATTCGGTGCTTATATTGAAAATGATACTGATTTCGGAACCAATGCTAATTCGGATGTACCAAGTCCGAATTCGGTAGCCAATTCGGTCCCCAATTCAGATGTGTCCGGATCCGGACGATCCGGATCCGGATCCCAATTCGGGCTGATCCGAAATTGATGGTCCGAAACCCAATTATTATATTTAAAATTTTAGTTAAGATAAATGACTATATAAATATATATATTGTTATATATATATATTTAGAGAACTTTTTGAGAATTTAAAAGAATAAAGAATATGAACGAACGAAAGATTGATGAACTGAAAGTTATCAGAATCAGATAGAATTAAAGACTTTATTGACCAAAAGATAATGAAATTCCATGATAATGATGATGATATTGATATGGGATTTATATGATATAATTCTGGACAGGTTCAGTGAAATTCTGAACATAAAGACAAAGACTTTAAAAGACTTAAAAGCGGGTCAGAGAATTGATTGACAGATTGCAGATTGACAAAATCCTGAGATAACTCAGGTGGCAGATTCATATATCTGTTTGACCAAGACCCAGACCTGTGAGTTATAGATATTCAGATTGAACATGCATAGATCCGGTTGAGATATATTGTTGCTGTTAGATTTATTGACATTCATTTATCAGCTGGAATGAGACCTGTGCACACCATGGATTGGGTGTTGCCCAGTGAATCATGATAGCTATTTGATTATCTTTTCATATTGCATTTAATATTGCTTCAGACTTTGCTTTATGATTCATTGCTATCATGACTTCTAAGACATATGCTTACATCATTGATCAGACATTTGATAGATTGATTCAGCTTGACTAGCCCTTATGGTCTATTGTTCTAGACCCGGCTATTTCACCAGTTCTTATGAACTTGGTAATGACCTCCGATGTTCCGCCATATTGACTTACTGGTAGCTAGCCCAGTATGTGGCTGATCCCCACGATTTAAGCGTGAGTGTGGCTTGAACATCATCCGATTCTATGATTCTATATCTCAATCATGAGGGCTGTAGCGGCAGCCAAGACATATCACGCTAAGACTAATGACTCCGCTTGACACGCATGTTGATATTGAAAATCTATAAACTCACTAAGCGTTGCTTACAGATGTTGCATTAATATTTTACAGGAAAAGCCAAAGGAAAATCACCTGCAGGACCTAGTACTTAGGTCATTCAAGATCCAAGTTTTGAAGATTTTCTAGACCACTACTCAACAAATCTTTCTGGTACTGATTGGAAGACAACAATTGTGGTGGTTCTGGGTAGACTTGATGTAATGTATGATATTATGATTAGATTAGATGTTACCCTTTTATAACTTTATTTTGAAATATGTAAACTTAATCCTAATCTTGTATGTACCTGTAATTTTATTATTCCGCAATTTAATTACCCTATCTTAGTATGGTTGATATCGTATTGCAATTTGTGGGACCTAGACTAGTG
This sequence comes from Centrapalus pauciflorus, assembly GCA_020465985.1. Taxonomy (NCBI): domain Eukaryota; kingdom Viridiplantae; phylum Streptophyta; class Magnoliopsida; order Asterales; family Asteraceae; genus Centrapalus; species Centrapalus pauciflorus. The sequence goes on from JAANYP010001136.1 coordinate 446,958, forward strand.
AGCACTGCCCCGGAAGGGGTGGTCTTCACACATTTTGTTATAGAGTGTGTCTAACGGTCCGGTGCCTTGCAATCCGTTCATCCTTGCAAAATTGATCAAACTCGTTAGAGCAAAACTCTAAACCATTGTCGGTTCGCAGCCTTTTAATCTTTCTCCCAACTTGATTTTCAACAAGTGTCTTCCAATCTTTGAACTTACCGAATGCCTCACTCTTGTGTTTCGTAAAAAAAACACCCACGTCATTCTTGAGTAGTCGTCGATAATTGAGAGAGTATTGGGCACCATCGATAGAAGGAACTTGCGAAGGACCCCAACAATCGGCATGTAAATAGTCCAAAGTGGACTTAGTCGTATGCAGTCCTTTTGAAAAACTAATTCTCCTTTGTTTTCCAAAAATGCAATGTTCACAAAGGCCAAGTTCAACAACTTTATGGCCTCCAAGAAGCCCCTTTTTGTTGAGTATTAACATGCCTTTCTCTCTTACGTGGCCCAATCGCATCTGTCATAGACGAGTCAGATCAATCTCGATTTTATCAGCACTTAAAATCGGTGTTGTTGTCCGTGCGACATTCTCCCTTCAAGCACATACAACGCCTTTCTTGACTCCTTTCATCACCACTAGCGCACCTTTTGTCACCCGAAGAACCCCCTTTTCACAGCTGGATTTAAAGCCTTTGGAATCCAAGATTCCCAAAGAAACTAAATTATTTTTCAAGTCGGGTACATGACGTACATCACTCAAGGTTCGCACCACTCCATCGTGCATCTTGACACTTAGTGAACCTATTCCAGCAACCTTACATGGGATATCATTTGCCATCAAAACTTTCCCCGTTGTCACCTCTTCATAAGTGTCGAACCATGCCTTGTTGGGTGTCGTATGGAATGAACACCCGGAGTCAAGAATCCAATCTTCTTGTTGACATTTTGAGTCAACTACGGTGAGCACAAGATCATTTTCAGAATCAGAATCTTCTCTTCCAACAGCAGTGGACGCTTTGTTGTTTCTCTTCGGACATTCATACTTCCAAAGCCCAAGTTCTCCACACTTGTGGCATGCATCTTTTGGACTCGCTTTCGATCCCCTACCCTTTGATTTTGACTGTTCTCTTCCCTTTTGCCACTTACACTTTCCTTTCTCTCGGCCTCTTTCTCTTCCTCTATCTCCATTCACTACCGACAAGCCCATCGATTGGCTTTCGGTTCCACTTCCCGAAGCTTTGTGACATAATTCACGTGAATGTAAACTTGATTTAACTTCCTCATTGTAATTGTATCCCTTCCAACTACAAAAGAATTCACAGAGTTTTCGTATGATGGAGGCAACGAAACCAATAAAATGAGAGCAGCGTCCTCATCTTCAATCTTGACTTTTACATTCTTTAGATCCATAAGAATGGAGTTCAACTCGTCAAGATGTTCCTTCAAAGTCATCCCTTCCTTCATACGAAGTGAGAAAAAAATGTTATTTTAACAACAACTTGTTCGTTAGAGACTTAGTCATGTAGAGACCTTCAAGTTTTTCCCACGAAGAGGCAGTCGTCTCCTCTTCAGCAACTTCGTAGATCACCTCATCAGCCAAGGACAAGAAGATGATGGAGTGTGCCTTCTCATCTACTGTGCATAATCTGATTCTACCATATCTATTGGCTTTGGACTAGCCAAAGGGGTCCAAATCCCCTGCTGTGTCAAGAGAGCCCTCATCTTTATACGCCACAAGCTGAAGTTACTCTTTCCTGTGAATTTATCGATCTTGAGCATTTGTGGAGACATTCTTGAACACGAGATCAGAAACTTTTCATGGCTGGGAAATTATTTCCCAGGAATTTGATCGCAAGAAAGAAAAAAGGAATCTCAAGAAAACTCGACTAAAACCTTGCTGTAACAGACCTTTAACAGCAGCGTCGTACCTCCGCCTTGAGCCAAACAATGCCCGTCAAAAAGCGATCTCCAATTGTTGATGTTGTTTTTCTGATTCAAGGACTCTACCTTGAATTTATGGCCACATTATCTCTGTTCCTTGTTGTTTTCCAGATTCGCATAGAGAGAGAATAGACAGTAGTAATGAATCGCAATGAAGTGTTGAAAACAATTTTAGAAAACGATTGACTGATTCAAATGTTGAAATTGTCAAGAAGATCGATAGGATTAATGATCAGGAGCGTGAATGATCGCAACCTGGCTCTGATACCAATTTGTTGAGAATTTAGAAGAAAAATGAGAGAGTTTTGTTGGAACTTTTATTGAGAAAATATGAAAATGAATCTGATACAAAATGAACTAATCCAGCCCCTATTTATAGGCTACTGGTAATTCACAGAATTACAAGAAACAAGAAAGACAATAGCTAACTAACTACCAATTAAAGTCACATTTAACACATTCGGTTATAGATACAAGGGAATGCAATGTTTGATGAGACAAGATTCTCATCAATTGTTAGACCAAAGGACTTGGTGCCAATTACAAATGCTAGTATAAGTGGTACCAAGGAGGTTGAATCTTTAGTTGAAACTACTAAAGAGACACCGGAACTTCGTAGAAGTGATAGAGTTCGAAAACCCATGTCTTTTGGCTCAGATTTTCAACTTTATTTGGTTGAAGGATCACAGGATAATATTCAATCTCAATACTCTTATTGTATTCATATAGAGGATGATCCTATGACATACGAAGAAGCTATGAAATCTCAAAATGTTGTATTTTGGAAGGAAGCCATCAACGATGAAATGGATTTTATAATGGGTAACAACACTGGGGAGATTTCTGATTTGCCACCCGGTTGTAAACCTTTGGGTTGCAAATGGATCTTCAAAAAGAAGATGAAAGTTGATGGTTCAATTGATAAGTTCAAAGCTCTTTTAGTCATACAAGGTTTCCGAAAAAAGGAAGGGATTGACTACTTTGATACTTATGCTCTGGTTGCACAATATCTCCATGATTAGATTGTTAATTGCTCTCGCGGCAATTCACGATTTGGTAATTCACCAAATGGATGTCAAAATGACATTATTGAATGGTGATTTGGATGAAGAAGTGTACATGTTGGTACACCTTGTGTAAAGATAGCAGTCTAAGTATAGTTGGCATTTTGTGTAAGTCAACTTACGTGACATTAAATATTGGCTAGTGTTTGACATATGTGATTTTGTGTGTTTGATATTTATTGTTTGTATGTTTGAACTTGGTGTGACGTATCACAAGAAGTTCAAACATAAAGTTCAAAGATTAATTCAAATATAAGTTAAAACATATGGTCAAATAGAAGTATGATTGTGAAATTCGAATTTGGACTAAATTCGAATTTGCACCTAAGGTACTTTCGAATTTGTACTTAAGGCAATCTCGAATTTGTCAGGTGGACAAATTCGAATGGGCCTTGGGCCTGGTTCGAGTTTGTCCTAAGACAAACTCGAAATGGTCAGTATAATTAAGGATTACCTCGAATAATTATTAGACTTTTGCAGAATTTAGGTGTGTGATTAAGCAAAGGCGATCTCGAGTTTATCAGCAATCAGAGTGTGTTTTCGGAGAGAATCATCGCGTAGGTTCGTTCATAGTCGTTCGTACAACGTCGTGGTAGTCTCCGTGTTTCGTGTGACTGATCTTACCGTCAAGCCGCTAACGAGGATTCCGCACTCGTTGGTGTGTGTCGCGTCAGGATAGATCTACAGTGTCAAGACCTTACAAGTGGTATCAGAGCCTACGGGGTGTTCTTGGTGTTCTTCGTGTTCATAAGCATACATCCTAGGTTCCTTGACGTTTTTGTACGGTTACTATCACGATTTTTGAGGTTTTTCGAGCTTAACAAATCAGATTTCAGGAAATACTTTATTGTAGTTCAAGTTTTTGACCAAAATCAGTATTTTTACTTGTAAAAATATTGATGTAATCTAAAAAACTTGAAAAACTCGAAGTATTAGCCGTTTTTCGAATTTGCGGCACTCGAGTTTAGTAAGGGAGTATTAGGGTTTCCAAAAATTTCGAGTTTGACCAAAATACGCTCCTTTCGAGTTTCCTTAAAGTTTGCTTCGAATTTGGCCAGTTCGAATTTTCTTTGGGTTTCGACTTTACACTAAAGTCGAATAAGGGAATTTCGAGTTTAGTGGATCTTCGAATTTATTTGGGGTTTCAAGATTAGTGGAGCTTCGACTTTGTCATTATTTTCGAGTTTAGCTGGATTTAAAACCTAATTCGAATTTAATCCCAAACAGGTTTAAATTTAATTACATTCGAATTTACCCAAATTCGAAAGAATTAATTTAAATTAATTTCGAATTAAATTAATTAAGTTTGAATTCAAATATATTTGAAAGAATGTCAAGTCTGCAGATGTTTATGGAGATGGATCACGAGGTTGGAAAGGTGAATTCACCACCAAAGTTGATGAAAATTGAGGATTACTACTAGTGGAAGGATAGGTTTGCCGACTTCGCAAGATTTAATAATATGCGAATGTGGATCTGTATCGACGAAAGATACATTCCACCTACTGCTGAGGTCGAAGGTCGACAAAAGGTTGTGACTTATTCCAAGATGAAAGACGACGACAAAAAGCTGTATGAAGCAGAAAACCGTGCATTCGCTATCATTCGTATGGCGCTACCTCAGGAGATCTTGCACACCTTCCGTAATCAGAAGACAGCAAAAGAGCTGTGGGATGCGTTGGAGAAACGGTGTGAAGGTAACCCGAGGGTCAGAAAGAATCGAATGGAGATGCTCAAGCAGCAGTTTGCAATCTTGAAAGCATTGAAGAACGAAAAGTTGGATGAGACTATCACACGATTCTATCATTTACTAACTGAGTTAGACAGCCACGACGTGGAGTATAGTGAAACGGAGAAGATTAACAAGATTCTGGATGCTTTACCGGCCAAATGGGAGATGTACGTGGCCTTAATAAAGCATGATGAAGACAAGTTCTATATTCTGACTCTAGAACATGTTATCGGAATGCTGAGGGCTTATCACTTTGAGTTGCTAAAGAAGGAAACGGATTATGACCAAGTTCAAGATCCTGCTATGTACTTTGGGAAATCAAAACCTTCGGTGGCAACTGAATTGAAGACCGCTATAGCATTCTTCTCGGGAGAGACATCGTCACCGGCTGAAACAGAAGACTCAGTGAGTAGGGCTTTCTTAGGGTTTGCTAGACCAGAAGAAAAGCAGCATCAGGCTACCCGGCATCTACATCTCAAGGGTATTCAAAGATGCCTATGAGCGCAAAATCTGCGGAAGACCATCTGAATCTGTTGGCTTCATTTGTGGCCGCTTACGGCAATTGCGTTCAGGGAAAAATTAACGATCTTGCACTTTGGGATGAGGATTACGATCAGGTAGACCCTGATGATCTTGAAGAGATGGATCTGCAATGGCAACTGGCCATGGTAACTTAGAGAGTTAAGAGGTTCATCAAAAGAACGGGAAGGAATCTGAATGTTAGTAACAATAAGATTGGATTTGATAAGTCCAAGGTTAAGTGTTACAACTGTCAGGGGTTAGGACACTTCGCTAGAGAGTGTCAGAGACCGAAAGTAGAGAACTACCAGGGACAGTATCAGAATCAATCGCAAGGGCGATATCTACCGAGTAGTTCAATTAGTCAGTATAGTTGGTCTGTTATCCAATGTAACATCTGACAGACAGCTAGATGGAACTTATGACTGGAGTACACATCCAGAATCGAATGCTAGAGCCTTTATGGCTGAAGTGACTGAGACTAGAAGTGATGGGGCAGAGGAAAACACAGGGGAAAGCAGTCAGAATGAAAGCAGTCTAATGTGGGTAGAAAAGTCAGCTGATCAGACAGTTCTGGAGTTTGCCGCTCAGATGACTAACGTGGAATCAGATCATGCCAAGGTAACTCTGAACTTTTCTCTTTTTCATGATTTATGTGTTTTATGTACTACGTCTAACGATAGGTTAAATTTAGTACTAGAATCACATCAAACCATATCTGCTCAAAATGAATCGTTAAAATCAGATAATGCTAGCCTAGTAGATATAAAGCAAGATCTTAGGGATAAGCTTAAGGCTGATGCACAGGATGTTATAGTTCTAAAGGACAAACTGAGCGAATAGTGTGTTAGGTTAGAACTAATGTATGAACATGTTGAGGCATTAACCAAGGAGCTTAAATCCAAAGAAGTAGAGCTAGTCGAGTCTAAGGTAAAGGTAGCTGAGGTCAACAGTAAACTTGAAAAGTTTAGGAACTCTTCTCTTAACCTACGGAAAATCTTAGATGCACAACGTCAGTCTAAGAAGCCTGTAGGTCTAGGATATCATGAGAGTCCTCCACCTTTCAACGATAATTATGTACCTCAACCTCAGGAGAAAACTGATAAATCAGTTGAATCAGAGGAAATACCGGAACCAGTGTCTGAAATTGCAAAGGAAAATGAAACTAAGGTGACTGCTAATAATATCAAGATTAAGAAACTTCAATTTGTGCCATCCTCTAGTGATAAACCTGTAGGACAACACAAAATTGACTTTAATGATCAGGAGGAAGAACCAGTCGCTATAGTCGAAACAAAGGAACCAGACACTAGTGAGACACCTAAGTCAAAGGGCACACACAAAAAGACAATTGACAAAATGTCTTGCTTTAGATGTCACGAAAGGGGGCATGTTGCTTCTAGCTGTCCGCATAGGAAAGTAGATACTACACCTAAGACATGAAATCTGGAACAACTTAAGCCTTCTCCAAGTGTTGCAAGCACTAGTAGTTCTCAGAATACTGAGAAAACTGTGCAAGCTACACCAAAATCTGCTGTGAAACAAATGCCTGTGTCAGGTCGACCGAAAGAAGTGATTAGGACTAATTCACCAAATCGAGTCACTAATCAATCTAGGTCAGGACCACAACAGAATTATAGGAGTACTACACCTAGCAGAGCTTACACTCCGGTTAGGTCACATACCCCTGTAAGACATCAAACATCAGGTAGAGCTCAGGGATATCAGTCTGAAATGCATTATAATCGTAATTATTCAAGACCTCCACAGCAAATGCCTACACAAAGGCCGAGAGTGAACGTAAATCACTCTGCACCACAACAGACTCCAATTCAAAGACCCAAGTCACCTGAAAGGAGAGATGACTATTTGAAAGAGTTTAAGTATGTGGACGAGAATGGTATTACCAAGTCAGTTATGGCTTGGGTTCCCCGTGATAACTAACCTATTTTCTTTCATGTGCAGGAGATAACTACAGGTCCAAACAACAAATGGTTCGTCGACAGTGGTTGCTCCAAACACATGACAGGGGAGAGAAGTCTACATGCAGACTTTAAGGGAGGGAATCGGGGATTTGTATCATTCGCTGGTAATAAAGGAGGGAATATCACTGGTACTGGAGTGGTTACTAATGGGACTATCAAATTGGATCAAGTTTATCACGTTGATAAACTGGTTCACAATCTCATAAGTGTATCTCAAATCTGTGATAAGAAGAACTCAGTACTGTTCACAGATACTGAGGCGTTAGTGCTGAAACCGGGGTTCAAAGTACCTGAAGAGTGGATACTGATGAGGGCTCCAAGGAAGAATGACCTGTACATGCTCGACATGAACAAGCCGGAATCTTCGATGAGACCAATTTGTCTGCTATCAAAAGCTTCAGAGACTGAGTCGGTTTTATGGCACAGACGCATGGCACACTTGCACCTGAGAAAGATGAACTACATTACGAAAAATGGATTGGTGCAAGGTGTTCCCATGAAGAGTTTTCAGTTCGAGTATAAGTGTATACCGTGCAAGAAAGGAAAACAACACAAGAAGGCACACAAGTCCAAGACTCAGAACTTCATCGCTGCCACATTCGTTTTGTTACATATGGACCTCTTCGGACCAATCAACAAAACGAGTATAGGTGGTAGTTGGTACTGTTTAGTTATTACTGACGATTACTCACGTTTTTCTTGGGTTTTCTTTCTAGGTACAAAGGACGAGACGGCTGCCAAGCTCATCGGGTTCTTAGACCAAGTGGAAAATTATTACGGAACGAGGGTTAAACGCATTCGAAGTGATAACAGAACAGAGTTTAAAAACACAGTACTTGGTGTATATTGCCTATCAAAGGGCATAGTGCATCAATTTAGTGCACCTTATGAGCCACAACAAAAATGGGGTGGCCGAACGGAAAAACAGGACATTGATTGAGGCAGCAAGGACCATGCTATCGGATTCAAAGCTTCCTACCATGTTTTGGGGGGAGGCAGTGAATACCGCGTGCCATGTTTTAAACCGGGTCGTTACTGACGAATCTTTGAACAAAACCTGTTATGAAGTTTTGAATAAAAGGCCACCTAATTTAACTGGCTTCGAACCTTTTGGGGTACCATGTACTTTAATGAAAACAAAACATCAACCTAAGTTTGGTGAAAAGGCTGACGAAGGATACTTCCTAGGTTATGTGCCGAACTCACCAAATAAAAGGGTCTTTAATAAATCAAATGGTATAGTAGAGATTGTGTATAACATTGAAGTCACAAGTTATACACATGAACCCCAAACTGGTCCGGAATGGATATTTGATTATGACAAATTGTTTGAGTCATTTAACATTTCTTTGGATGGAAATGCAGGTACAATCGAAAAGGACATGTCGTCATTAAATCTAAATGACGAGGGTCATAGTTTTCTGAGGACCACTTTTCAATCAACATCCGAGCCTACATCAACTGAAGATAGATCTCCAGAAGTTACTGATTCTGAAGTACCTACAAACGAAAATCAGACAACAAGTTCTAACTCTGAAGACAATGTCCATGAGGAAGAAAATGTGGAGTCTGAAGTCGTTCCCCCGTTAAGAGAGATAGGATCAAATTTGGGAGATAATCTGAGAGTTGACGAGATAGAGACATCTAGGATCAACAAGAATCATCCTATTGAAAGTATCATAGGAAGTCCTAATGCTGGTGTGAGGACTAGGAGTAGTTTAAATAATAACACAGTGTTGTTTTCGATGATAAATGACTCCGAGGCCTTTCATACCTGCCTCTATTCATGTTTCATCTCGCAAGTAGAGCCAAAAAATGTGCAAATGGCACTAAAAGACAACTCTTGGGTTGAAGCGATGCAGGAAGAACTGTCACAGTTTAGGAAACTAGAAGTGTGGGAGTTAGTTCCGTTACCTCGAGGAGAAATAGCAATAGGAACCAAATGGGTTTTTTAAGTGCAAAAGAGATGATCGGGGTATAGTCACTCGCAACAAAGCAAGACTGGTGGTAAAGGGGTTCAACCAAGAGGAAGGAATTGATTACAATGAAGTGTTCGCGCCAGTAGCAAGGCTTGAAGCAATCCGATTGTTTCTGGCTTTTGCTTCCTTCAAGGGTTTTAAAGTCTATCAGCTAGATGTTAAGAGTGCTTTCCTTTATGGGAAAGTGAAGGAACTGGTGTATGTGGAACAGCCACCTGGGTTTACAGATCCGAAATATCCAGAGAGAGTATATCGGTTAGATAAGGCTTTGTATGGATTACATCAAGCACCGAGAGCATGGTACGAGACTCTATCCAACCATCTTTTAGACAACGGGTTTGAAAGAGGGAGAATAGATAGTACGCTGTTGGTGAAGCGAAAAGGGGAACATTTCATCTTGGTATAAGTGTACATCGATGATATCATCTTTGGATCATCAGACGAACAGATGTGCAAAGATTTTGAGAAGGTGATGAAGTCAAAGTTTGAGATGAGTGCAATGGGTGAGTTAAATTTCTTTCTGAGTTTGCAAGTCGAACAGAGGAAGGAGGGCATGTTTATTCATCAGACGAAGTATGTCTATGACATCTTAGAGCGCTTCGGGATGGAAGGAACCAAGCTAACAGCTCACTTCAGCACGCCGATTCAAGTGAATCACAATCTCGGACCGGGTACAGAAAGTGATACCGATGTGGATCCGACGTTATATCGGGCCATGATTGGGTCACTCATGTATTTAACTACTTCATGACCTGATATAATGTTTGTTGTTTGTATTTGTGCTAGGTTTCAAACTAATCCGAAAGAGATGCACATGAAAGCTATGAAGCGGATTCTACTATACCTTAAGTCGAAACCGAAGCTGAGACTTTGGTATCACGCGGAGGGCGATCTGGAATTGGAAGCGTTCACGGATTCAGACTACGGAGGATGCAGCTTGACGCGCAAGTCAACAACTGGAGGGTGTCAGTTCCTAGGAGGGAGACTCGTTTCCTGGAAATGCAAGAAACAGACTTCGGTAGTCGTGCAACGTGCGAGGCCGAATATGTTGCTGCTGGTAGTTGCTGTTCACAAGTTCTGTGGATACAACAACAATTGCGGGATTACAGTTTGACTTATACTCATACTTCTATTAGGATAGATAACCAGTCAACAATTGCAATAACTAATAATCCAGTTAAACATAGTAAAACCAAAGCACATAGACATAAGACACCATTTTATACGTGATTGTGCTGAAAAGAACTTAATCAAGCTGGTAAAAGTGGCAACGGATGATAATAATGCAGATTTATTTAACAAAGCTTTTGATAAGTCACGTTTTGAGTATTTGATTCAACTAAACGGAATGCGTAATCCAGAGTAAGTTGACCTTAGTTGAGTTTATTTCCTTTTATAGCAGTAAATTTTCCTTCTTTTTATAGTAAGTTTAGTAGATTAGGATAGTTTCCTTTTATAGTAAGTTAGTACGTTATTTTATTTTCTTAATCTTATCTATGAAAAACAAAAGAAAAAAGAGAGAAAACCATAAAAAGTTCAAAAAAAAGAGAATATTAGAAAATTGAGTTAAGTCTTAGATACTTAGGTTCAAAGTGACGAAAATTAGCATAGTCATTACAATCTCTAAGTGTTAAGTTTTCACACATAATGCACCTAAAATTCTAAGTGTTATACATTATCTAGTTTGATGTGTTGGTAGACATAATACATATAGGGAGTCTCAAGGCTAATAAAATATTCAAGAAAAAGTCAGACGTGTCACTAACTTAGATGTATGACCAATTGGTCTTAATTTTTATGTTAGAGACATACAGACATTGATTCTAAATGAGGTATGCAAACTTTCTGGGGATGTATAGCAACATCATATACATCTTAAAATGGAAAGAATAGAAAAATCATATACTGAGTTGAGAGTCAAAACAAGTAACTCTATTGTACGTAAGTACAGACCTGTTGCCTCTGGTCTGACTCTAGTTAGCAAGATAAGTCACTTTGTTGTACGTCGGTACAGACCTGTCACCGCTGTCTTGCTAGCTTTAAAAATAAACCTTAAGACAAACTAAGACACTTTGTTGTATGTAAATACAGACCTGTGTCCGACGTTTGCCTTTTAAAGAAAGTTTGCAATACCAAAAAGTTAAAATCATTGTGTGTATGCCTTGATCATAAAAGTATGTCTAAGTATGAGTCACGTAAGATAAATTCTTATTAAATAAAAGGGCCAATGGATATTTTCGAAGTGTAACATGTTTAAAGGGAAAATAATACCAACAATCGACTAGAAATGTGTGTCGCGACAAACAATAAAAAGGAATCAAAAATTCCTAAGTGTGAAAGTTTGAATACTGAAAGTGAGTATATGACACCGCTATCTGATTGAACCTTTCTTGGACTATACTCGCCAAAAATATTCTGTTCATGTTAAAGTATAGGTTGTAAATTTTAAAATTATTGTAGATTAGTTTAAGTTTAAATTTTTTTTCAAAATTATAATTTTACTTTATTATTTTATTTTATTTTATTTTATTTCTACTTCATTTTTATTTTTAAAATTTTAACTTTATTTAGGAAAAATGTCAAAGTTACTGAGGATGCATTCTTAGTTGAATAAAATAAACACTGCGTGAAAATCTTGTGCTTAGGGTAAATGATTTGGCATAGTTTATTCCGTTACACGAAAAAGTTTGAAAAGTTGAAAAAGTTCAATTTAATTCAAAGGTTTTCAAAATTTTCAACTTAAATTCGAGTTTAAGCCAAAATCGAATGTATATTCGAATTTGGCAGTGACTTCGAGTTTGGCAGTAAATTCGAAATAGGTAACAAACTCGAAGGTAGTTAGTATAAATAGGTCAACAGTGACATTCATTATTACCTACCTTCGATTTTAGTCCTTCGAGTTTATCCAGAGAGATTTCGAATTTAGAGCTTCGACTTTGCCGACTTCAAGTTTTTCACTATTTGTCGAGTTTTTATCCATTTGTGTTCGAGAATCCTAACGAATCTAGGTATAATCAACATCATTGTACAAGATTTAGGATGTATTAGACTCAATTTGAGCCAAAATCAACCGATTTTGAGGTTTTAATGGTGTGAACTTTGTATTTTTCAAAATGACAAAGTTTGAACCGGTGAAACATAAAATTAGTGACAAATATCTTTGATTAGAGCCTATTTGGGCTAATGAATGTAATTTTCTAAAGTCTAAAATGGTTGAAATCTTGGAGTTTTGTTGTTTAACATACCGATATCTTCGAGTTTGTTCATGGCTTCGAATTTGATCGAGGCTTCGAGTTTGTCACTAAACTCGAAGAAGCCAATAAAGTCGAATGATGGATGTTTCGAATATGTCATTCGAATTTACCTTTAAAGTCGAAATATTTGACAAATTTTAAAACCAAACTTGTAGAAATTCATAGGTGTTGGATTTTGAACTTACATAAGCTCAAAATAAAACAAATTTGAATTTTCAACAAGTTTATTTTGATTATTGATCATTCTAATATATTATATACTTATTGTGCAGATATGGCAGATAGAGTGTTTGTGCAAAAGCACAATATGGTCATTTCTCCAGACCGTGAGCTGCCTGAAGCTCAGGCGTTCCGCCAGATGGTGGACTTTTTGGCCGCTTCGAGGGTTTCTTATTCCCTTTCTCATAACGTTCAGATAGTGCTGCCATACGTTCGTGAATTTTGGGACCATCTGCATGTCGATTGTACAGTTACTCCGACTGTATTAAGGACCAGGATAGCGTGACAGCCTCTCGTGTTTTCAGCAGATGTTCTACTCCGGGTTCTGCAGTTGGGTTCTTCAGAGCAAGAAGCTGGGCCGATAGACTTTCCATTAGCAGTTAGGCAAGCTGCGTTCATAAGAATGGGTTATAGCCTGGATGTGGCTAAGTCATCGTATATGAAGAGCAGCTTAATCGGGCAGTGGAGATATCTGGCACACGTCTTCATGGTGTGTTTTGCTCCAAAGAAAGCAGGATTTGATTATATTGTGTCAAAGATTCAGTCGGGAATGATCGCGCTGGTCTATAATCAGAGGTTCAGCTATTCAGAAATGTTCTTTGCGGAGTTTGTTCACCAGATTACAGCTCCCGCAAGAGAAAGATTTTTGTTATATCCGCGGTTCGTGATGATGTTGATCCGGCATTTCCTGCCGAATCTGTCGCAATTACCAGAGATTCAAAGTGTTGCTGTAATTGATAAAAGCATATTTGCAGATTACCAAGCACACAGAGGTGCATTGGCTAGACCAGTGGAGGCATCACTTTTTGGTGCAGTGGTTAATTCGGATTTTCAAGCCCCTGAAGGTGCCAACTGGGCCGGGGAAGTTCAAATTCTGCAGCAGCCGCAACCACAACAGCAACAGCAGCAGCCTAGGCCTCAACAACAACAGAGAAGGAGGCAGAGGCCATCAGTCAGACAGACTCAGGCCACTAGGTCTTCAGTGAGCAGAGTGCAAGAGCCAGAAGAGGCTGGTCCTTCAAGTGTAGCCCCCGTAACTGATCCGTGGGTAGAAACATTGGAAGAAATATGGGCACAAGGACCTCATGCAAATGAGGAGATTACTTCTGAGCTCGTTGGGAATATTTTGGAACCTCCAACTAGGGAAGAAGATATTTTTCAACAAATTGATGAATATGAGCCTGAGGTGGAGGGTGCAGCTGAGTCCACTTCTGAATCTGAATCGGAAGAAGTAAAGAGATAGAGATTGAGCACCAACCACATCGACAGAAGATCCGTCTATTCGCATAGGCACATATGGATCAAGAATGGTGGTGATTGATGAAGAAGCAGGAAAGAGAATAGCATCGAGGGATTCAGATGCAGATGACTCGGATTTTGTGATTGAGGATACTACTTGGTGCCTAGGCATAGGGCCAAAAGGCATCACTTTATGCAGGGAGCTTCATCGGCCTCTGCTTCTGAGCCAGCAATTCCAACCGCTCAAACAGCCACACCACCACTACCACATGTTCAAACATCCATTCCACCTCCATTCATTCTGACACCCATCCAATCGATTCCATCCACCTCATCAACCTTCATTGACAATCAACGGTTTTCAAAGCTCAAAAGCAAGGTTGACTTCCAACAAGTCCAAATTTTTCAGTTGACTAAAGCCATCGGCAAGATACAGGCGCATAATGCAAATGTTGACAAAGAGAATGCAGAGTTGAAGAAATTTGTTGGAAAGATTGAAGAAGAGAATCTTGAGCTGAAAACGTTTGTTGCAGATCAGGCTGCAGAAATCCGCACGATGAGATCCCTTATTGAGAAATTAATGAAAAATCTAAAGGCTCAGGGGGAGACAAGCTACAGGGATTCTGAGGAGCAGAGAAGGGGAGATGATAACGAAGGCAATGATCCAGATGCACCGAAAGAGAGTGAGCCAGTAGATTTTTCTGCTGCTCAACATGCGAAAATTCAGGGGGAGCCAAGTCAGAGTGGAGCGGGAGGAGGTGAGGCAAGTTCCTCAAAGATCATGGAGAGCGACATGAACGAAATGATTGAAGCTCTAATGAATATCGAGGAAGAGGTGTTGGAGTTTGATTTTGAAGAAAAGAGTGATGAGTTGGAGGAAGGGGAGATTATTCCTGAAGATGTTCCGGAATGGCAACCAGATGATGAAGTGTTAGGTGATGAGGAAGATGAAGCAAATGAGATTATTATTCAGGAAAATCCCATCACTGATACATATGTGCCAGGGGAACATAATGTGATTGACATCGAAGTTGTTAAAGCTGCTTTAAATGTTGAATCACAAGCTGAAGAGCATGCCAGAGAGCTTACTAATGAAGAAAAGAGAAAGCTATGGTTTAGGGCAGAGAAGAAGGAGATGGAATTGAAGGAAAAGATGCTGGTGCCTAGTGTTGGAGAGCTATCTGGAAATATAATTAGCTGGTTCTTTGATCGAGAACTGCAGCTGTTCATTATCAAGAGAAAGGATGGCCTCCAGTATCTCAAGAGAAGATTGAAAGATTTCAACTAACTACCAAAGGTTGAGATAAAAGCATTGGCATGGAAGGAGCTAATCAATATCGGAGACGATCCCTATGCTGAAATCATTGCTAAGATCATTAGAAGGGAAGAGAGGTCAAGGAAATTTGAAAGGCTCAATCCAAGAATTGGCAAAAGAGTGATGGACCATACTAGAATTGATCCTCTGGCTGGTAGACCATGGATGAAAATTCAATATAAACCAGTTAGATGTTTGAAGAAAGTCCCACTAAAGCCGATGCTACAGAATGTTTTGAGTAATCTCAACTGGTGGTACGTTGAAAGCGAGACAGGTGAAGCGGTGATGGAAGACTTAGAAGAAAAGGTGATTCTTAGAGTATACGATCCACTGCACCTAGTTAATCTTTCCAGAGATGACCTTCAAGTGCTTCATACTCATAAAATCTCGAGTGATGCACATATGAAGTTTGAGGCAAGAAAGTATCAGAATGTGGTTAAAGTTTGTAATGAACAAGGCCTGTATGTTGGTAGTAGTTTAAATAAACCAGGTACTTAATCAAAATGTAAATGATTAGAAGCTATCGTCAAGGGGGAGTCTGTTGGTACACCTTGTGTGATGATAGCAGTCTAAGTATAGTTGGCATTTTGTGTAAGTCAACTTACGTAATATTGAATATTGGCTAGTGTTTGACACATGTGATTTTGTGTGTTTGATATTTATTGTTTGTATGTTTGAACTTGGTGTGACGTATTACAAGAAGTTCAAACATAAAGTTCAAAGATTAATTCAAACATAAGTTAAAACATATGGTCAAATAGAAGTATGATTGTGAAATTCGAATTTGGACTAAATTCGAATTTACACCTAAGGTAATTTCAAATTTGTACTTAAGGCAATCTCGAATTTGTCAGGTGGACAAATTCGAATGGGCCTTGGGCCTGGTTCGAGTTTGTCCTAAGACAAACTCGAAATGGTCAGTATATATAAGGATTACCTAGAATAATTATTAGACTTTTGCAGAATTTCGGTGTGTGATTAAGCAAAGGCGATCTCGAGTTTATCAGCAATCAGAGTGTGTTTTCAGAGAGAATCATCGCGTAGGTTCGTTCATAGTCGTTCATACAACGCCGTGGTAGTCTCCATGTTTCGTGTGAGTGATCTTACCGTCAAGCCGCTCACGAGGATTCCGCACTCGTTAGTGTGTGTCGCGTCAAGATAGATCTACAGTGTCAAGACCTTACAGTACATGAAACAACCGGAAGGTTTTGTTATGCCCGGAAATGTGCATAAAGTTTGTAGGTTGATTAAGTCTCTTTACGGACTTAAACAAACACCTAAACAATGGCATCAAAACTTTGATGAGATAATTTTGTCAAGTGGTTTCAATTTAAACGAATATGACAAATGTGTATATAGCAAACATGATAATTCCGGTAAAGGAGTTATAATTTGTCTATATGTTGATGACATGTTGATTTTTGGTACCGACCAAAATCAAGTTGATATAACAAAAGAATTTTTGTCATCAAAATTCTCCATGAAAGATTTGGGGGAGGCGGATGTAATTCTTGGTATAAGGATTAAAAGAGAGAGGAAGGGAATTTCTTCGTCACAATCTCATTACATTGAGAAAGTACTAAAGAAATTTAATTATTTGAATGGTTCTCCGGTTAGTACTCCAAATGATCCAATTTTGATGCTTATGTCAAATATGGGGAAAGCAATTTCACAACTTGAATATTCAAGGGTAATTGGATGCTTGATGTATGCAATGACAAGTACAAGGCCGGATATTTCTTTTGCCGTGGGGAAATTGAGTAGGTATACTAGTAATCTTACGTCGGATTTCCTTCGGTAATAGAAGGATATTCGGATGCGAGTTGGATAACCAATGTAGAAGATCATTCTTCTACAAGTGGTTGGGTATTTTTACTTGCGGGAAGCGCCATCTCGTTGGCTTCTAAGAAGCAAACTTGTATTATCAACTCGACAATGGAATCTGAATTTGTAGCATTAGTCGCTACGGGTAAAGAAGCTGAATGGCTAAGGAATTTAAATTTATGAGATTCCATTGTGGTCTAAACCATTTTTTCCTATTTTTATTCATTGTGATAGTGCTGCCACTTTGGCTAAGGCATATAGCCAAGTGTATAATGGCAAGTCGAGGCATTTGGGTGTTAGACACAGCATGGTTCGTGAGCTTATCATGAATGGAGTAATTTCGGTTGATTTTGTGAGATCTCTACAAAATCTGGCTGATCACTCGACGAAAGGATTGACAAGAGACTTAGTGCACAAGTCTGCTATCAAGGTGGGATTGAAGTCTTCTTAGTCTTATGTGGTAACATACCCAATTCCCTTTTAGTATAACGCTAAAAGTTGAATTCAATGTGGAAAGCTTACACTATAAGATTGGAGCACATGTTTATTATGGTCATCCCAAGGGATGTGCTCGGGACTGCATGTTAAAGGGGTAGATTATTTTGATAAAATGCATGTGCAGGTGCATGATGGAAAAGAGTCACCTATATGAATAAGAAGTTGAGCCGCTTCAGCAAAGTTTTGGACATAACCTTTTATTTATTCACAAGGCTAGAATGGTGTCGGGTTTTAGACTTTCAATTTGTTAAACTTTTGTGTGGATTATCGTCTTGTATTTAAATGTGTTGAAGGGTTCAATTCTTAGAACACCCTGATTCTCAAATATTTGATTTGTATAATTCGCTAAGATGAAAATTCAATCTTCAAGACACTTTCATTTATGCATAAGTTTGTTTTGTTTGTATATATGGTTTCTTTTTGTTATGCTAAAATGGGGGAGGAATGTTATTATTTTAGCATAATGTGTAACTGGTAGTTGATTCAGGTTGGACCTATAACAAGTTTGGGGGTGTGGAGTACACACTTGTATAAGGTTGGCTTGAATCAAGACACACACTTCTTATTGTCAACACACAAAAACAAACGGTTACAACCTTTTGCATTTTGGTGGTTACAATCTTTCGCCTTATGGTGGTTACAACCTTTGGCATTTTGGTGGTTACAACCTTTGGCCTTATGGTGGTTACAACCTTTGGCATTTTGGTGGTTACAACCCTTGGTTTTTGGGGGTTACTTGCCAACATGCCTATATATACAAACTTTGTTCAATGACAAGTCTAGTGCATAGAAATCTTCTTGTGTATTATCCCACAACAAAATTTGGATACCCGACTTTGGGCAAATAATTGTTGTTGGAAAGTGAACTTTCACGATCATAAGATATCCAAGGCCAACGAATCTATTTCTATTGTTTCTTACCAAACCCGAATACCCCACAATTTTACAGGATACATTAGCATTAATGTAATTTCTCAAGCAAAAGAGGGCATGTATTCCTAAAGCTTAATGATGGTTATAGTTGTTCCAAGTGAGAAGTTTTTAAAAAATCAAAAGTATATAATATATATATATATATATATATATATATATATATATATATATATATATATATATATATATATATATATAAATGACTTCGATGAATGAAAATATCTATGCCTTACATTGTGGTTTGTGTAACCGATTCAAGTCCTTAGGCAAGTTTATCATTCACACGTTAAGTTTTGTTAGGTCACTCGCACACCATTCTCTATATATAGATATAAATATCACCATTCTATTGTTTGCAAGAATATATCTTTGCTGATAAAATCAAGTAAAATGGGAATTAAAAACATTGAGAGATTTATTTAGGTTCCCTGAAAGTGCTTTAAACGAGGTTTTCCAATAAAGTTAAAAACTTTTATTTCACCAAATTTGGATCAGGTGCCTCATTCACAGCTCCATTTCCTGTATATCCATTTCATGCCCCAAACTATGATTTGTTATCATGGCAAATCAACAAACATCAAAGAATATAATATGTGTGTGTGTGTATAGGTATTGATTGTTGCAAATATATATAGCTTCAAATATGAGATGAGAGATACGAGAGAGATGGAGAAACAAAGAGAGAGAGAGAGAGAGAGAGAGAGAGAGAGAGTTTATGTGATAAACCAGAGGCAACCCTGTGGGGATGAGTGGAGGCAGGGGCAGAGAGTAACCGAGCAAGGGCGGAAGCAAAGTGCAACCAAGCAGCGGCAGTGCCTAATCGCAGTCAGAGATGAGCGTAGGTGGGGGCAGAGTGTAACCGGATATGAGTAGAGGCAGGGGCGGAGTGCAACCGAACGAGGGAGGAGGCAAAGTGTAACCGAGCAGCGGCGATGACGGAGGCCAATCGCAGCTGGAGACATTGGCGGATCGAAGCGATCGGAGTGATGCTTTGAGTTGACAGAGACAAGGGAAAGAAACGCACCTACGACTTTATTTTTTTTATCCAATATAAATAATGATTATGATTTTTTTTTTATATTTAGCTACTTCAAACTTTAGTCAGAATAGGATATTTATGAGCTTTTAGTGACTAAATCGACTTCAGTCTGTAAAAGCTTTAGTCACTAAATGGCTAATTTGTTGTAGTGATATTACCAACATGGGTTTATATAATAGCCTCGTATGATTTTTAGATTAGTACGTTTGTGTTTGCATTATGTTGAAGTTTGTTACTATTTTATTTGTGCATATTATGACGTTTATGAACAAATGACTAATTGTGTGATCGTATGAATGGATTTAATTCTTCATCGTTTATGTATTTTCATATGTATTCATTATTGATTATAATAATTATTGATTAGGTGGAATAATTCATTGTATAATCAGTAGGGGTCATGTGTCATTAAAGATGCAATTAGACTATATTGGTTTGCATTAGTAATTCTACTTGGTTGTGATGAAGTTTACGTACTCAACAACTTGGCCAAATTGAAAAGGTACATCACATAAATAGCATACGTCCAAGTGGGAGAATGTTGAAAATTATCCTTTAATGATTGATAATCATCCATATAATATGGCCTAACCTATTAATACGATATATATACTTATACATTATGTTTTGTTGATTAACTTATAGATAATACTTGTTATCTAATACTCGCCATATAAAACTCCATGGAATTGTATTCTTGATGGGAGACTTTAATTTCTTAAGGATCATGGTTAAAAAATTTATTCCTAGTCTAATTATAAAATATTACAAAATCCATCATCTCTAGGAGAAAAAAAATTAGAAGATCAATATTCCATCAAAGTGTTGAAACAACAAAAGATCTATGACATCATTCTCTATCTACTCAAGCAAGTATTCTAATCGTTTGTCTTGATACACTACATTCTTAATTGTTTAACAATATGGTCATGGTATACGTTAACAGGAGTCTGTAGTGACCCTGAGTAACGAGAGAGGCAATAGTCAGTCTATGGTGTGTTATACATTGTTCTAGTTAGAAGGTAGTGGCGATCCGAAAATCGAGCAGGACGCTAGTTGGTATATTAGCTAGTGGCGGTGCTTCAGGTGAGTAATTGAGAACCCTCTTAATCTCTTATAGAGATGCACTATTGTTGAACTTTGTACTTTCTAAAAATAGTACCATGAGAACTAAACGAATCCTAAGTAGATTCCTTTTCATGTTGATTGCACATAGTAGCACATTGTAGAGCATGATGATGTTGTTAAGATATAGAGTTGAGTAGAGAGACATGTTGGGTCATTCACAACCCATAGATCCTGACTACTACTTAGTATTCTGGGCTGACTCGATTTATTATGGGCCGCTCCCAATGAGGCATCTGAATTGTTGCTTCCGGCCGACTAGTTTGGTGACTAGACTGTTGCTTCCAGCCAATTAGAATTGTTATTGAGGATGACGCTTATCGTTGTTATGTTGTATACGTGTCCTAATGTTGTTACGACATACTCGCCAATACTTTGGGATGACTGTATATTCAACTTGTGGTTAAATAGACTATTTAGCAGAGTTTAGTTGTAATGATCTATGAGTCACGTTGCTGGTTGATTTTGGGATCAATTAGCTTATATCTATATTGTGGTTTATTATTGTTATAATAAGTTAATAACATGGATATATGTCATGTGACATTTAAGTAACTAAACTTTCACTTGTAATCTTCAAAGACATGCAACTTGGCATCATCAATATTTCACACTTTTTTAGTTTATTATAACATCTTTTTTTTAATTTAAAATTTAAATTTTAATATATTAAATTTTGAATGCATAAAAATTCAATTATAAATTTAAATTTATATATAACACTTATTATTATTATTATTATTATAAATTAAATTTAATAAAAATATTATTTATTATAACTATAAATATACTTATAATTTAAAGAAAATATTTTTTAAAAATGATCAGTAGTAAATTATTATTTTAAGTGGTTAATCAGGTTGTAGTTTTTTGTGTTTATTTCTCTGTTACGAAAAATCATTTTCAAATATATAATCTATGAGTACTATCAATGGATAATAAATTGTCATTTGTCATGTTCTCGTGTAATATGTCACTGGTGTTCTTCTCAATTTGCCACATAATTTGTTAAAATTATTTTTATTATTTCATTCAAATCAACTCAAATCTACCATATTAAATCTAACAAGTAATTTAATAATTAATCAACTAGTTGTTAGCCCACGTATTACGTGGATGTTTTAATTATAAATTAAATGTTTGCTAAAAATCTATACAAATGTAAATTACATATTAAAATGTTTTTTTTCTTCCAAAAACGTTACAAAAACACTGTAACATCCCGTTTCCGGAGATAATTGTATGTAATTATTTTAGTGGATGTTAATATATTAATATTGTGACGGTCCAATAAAATCCTGAGTAGTGGATTTATACGTGTCGGGAATGAGTTATATATGGCGTCGGGTAATTAATTTAGTGGATCAATTATATATTTGGGTTCGTGGATTTAATCGGGCTAAGTGGATAATAATTGTGAAATTGAGATATCGGGTTCGGGTTATTGGGTCGGAACCCGTCAAAAAAGGTAAAATATATATATGGGAGCTCTCCTTTTTCTTTCTTTCCTCAAATAGAAAGTGCAGTGTGTGTTTAGTGTGTACTGTGTGTGTACGTGAGGTATATCCAGCAAGAAAGTGATTCCAAATCCAAGAAATCGTTGTTAAATTCGTGTTAAACTTCATACTCTTCTTCTTCTTTGAGTTCTTTAAGTGTGGAGGTAAGGAAACTTGAATTTGATCTCTAATTTACGTGATGTATGTTGCTAAAGTTGTAAAATTTAGTTAAGGGTTTGTAAAGGGTTGCTATATACTAGTTTTATGAGTTTGTTGGAGCTAGGGTTGTTCATGGACCAGTTCGCTTTACGGTTTCGGTTTCGGTTATATGCGGTTCGGTTTGCGGATAGTTTCAGATAGTTGTTATTTATTTATAAATAATA
Organism: Centrapalus pauciflorus; assembly: GCA_020465985.1. NCBI lineage: Eukaryota > Viridiplantae > Streptophyta > Magnoliopsida > Asterales > Asteraceae > Centrapalus > Centrapalus pauciflorus. The sequence goes on from JAANYP010001136.1 coordinate 469,485, forward strand.
AAAGTATAGAAATATAAATTTTTAAACTTTGATTGTTCCTTAAAATTAAGTTTATTCGTAATAAATATATCAATTACATTAAAATTTTCATAAAACTACTTAAACAAACAAATATTTAATTAAAATGAAACTATAAATATAATGTAGGTCCCAAAAGATATCCCAAGTGTATAGCTTTAAGCTGTAGATGGGGGGTGAATACAGCACTTCAAAAACTACACACAATTTTCTCAATGTTTGTATGTATTATTAACAGATGTTAATTACAAACAAGCTTGAATGCGGAAAGGTTCAAGCTGAGATGACAGATACAACAGTATATTTAACTAGTCTAAGACTTACTTAAACTAATTACAATGAATACACTCACTAAGAATCACTCACTGTGTTTACAAGACTCTGAGGAACAGCTTGAATAAGAACAACTTATACACTGAGCATTGTTTTATTCAAGCTGACTTGCATGCATGAAAGACACACTTTGAATGCACGTTCACTCTTGGATTTAGCACTTAGCTTTTTCTGCCTTAATCGATCAATCCTTGGAAGTTTCTTTTTATACCCACTCAGAGGATCTAAGTGAAGCTTCTTCATTGGACGAAATGAAAAAGGAGAAGCCTTGTTGAAAAGACAACATAACTTTTTCTGCACTTTTCTGAAAAGCAGACTTGTTTTCACATGTGCAGAACTTTTGTCTTTTCACTTTGTCTACTGTTGCATTGCCTTTAACCAAATAAGGATGTCAACTTTGTGTTTTTCTTCCTTGAAAAGGCCTATTTTGATATAAGAAAAAGGTTTGTCACCCTTTTTCAAATAACCTTTTTGTCTTCATGTAACAAAACAACTTGGGCAGGCTGAGCAGTTCTGATTTCCACTTTGTCTTCGACTTTGTAAACTGATCTTGTAGCCAAAAACAATACATGAGGACTTGGAAACACATTCCATAAAGTATTTAGCCTGTTCACAAAGAACAGGTTCTGTTCACAAAGAACAGAACACTTGAAAACTGCCCAAGCTGCTCATCAGTGTAGAGCAGCATAGACAGTTTATGTTCAGCCTGTTCAGCAGACTGAACAGCTTGAGCAAAACTGCCTTTGTTGCAACACATGCAACACATAGAACAGCTTTAGGCTGATATTGCAAATCATTTTCAGGTTTCAATAAGGCATATAACAGGCCTGGAATTCAACCTTCAAAGGCATCAATAGGTTTGATTAATAATCTCCCCCTCAGATGCAGAGCAGGTTTGACTGAGGCCTTTTTGTGTCTAACATATAATATTTTAGCTTGTAATTTATCTATTTATATGTAAATATTTGTGATATGTTTATGTTCGGTTCGGTTCGGTTACCCGCGGTTTATTAAAAATGAAAACCGTAACCGGTCCGTCATATGTCGGTTTTTTTGGTTTCGGATTGATCGGTCCGGCTCGGTTTTTCGGTTTTCCGGTTTCTTTTGAACACCCCTAGTTGGAGCTGGAATCGACTTGGAAGCGGTTTGACACTCCTAAACATGGTTGGAAATCAAAGCAGGGAAGAAGACATCGTAGGGGTCGCGGTCGCGATACCCTGGTCGTGGTCACGACGCGGCTGGCCGGGTGCGACCGCGATGGGCCGGAGCGTGGGCGCGATGGCGAGGGCCTAGGGCCGGGTCTGTTGGGGCTGGGGCCGGGTTTTGGGCTGTATTTTGGGGTTCCGTTGGGATTGTTTTTGGGTTGGGTTTTGCCTGGATTTCGGGATTCGGTTGGGATTAATTGACGTGTCCGGTTCGGTAAAGAGTTGTGTTTGAGTCTGTTATGTGTGTCCGTTGGATGTGTGTTAACAGTTTGGGATAGGGGTGAGCATGGGTCGGTTTCATGCCCAAACCGTTTATTTCGGTTTTTGGTTTTTAGAAACCGTTCGGTTTCGGTTTCTTCCGGGTTCAGGTTTTCGGTTTCCCGGGTTGGTTTCTCGGTTTTTCGGATTGAACCCATGGTGAAAAGTTAATGATGTTTAAGTGAAAAGTTTTAAGTTATCAGTGATCTGCATTGAAACACTCATATCAACGTAATAAAATTTTCTTGTATTGTAGAAGTGACATGTGACATGAATTGTTTTGTTTTATTATAATATATAGGTTAATCAACCCATGTATTACATGAGTTGAATTAGAAAATACATATTTTTTATATTTTAATAAATTATTATAAAATTTATATATAATTAAAATAAAAAAATTGAAAGATAGTTAAATTAAAAATAAAAAAAATACTTAGTTGTTTGATATTAAATAAAAAATATTATTATATTGTATTATTAGAAACAAATAATATGTGTTTGCAAAAAATGTTTCTTTTAATGTTTATTAACTTCAAATATGAAATATCAATGTAAGAAACAAAAAACTTCAATTATGTGAATGTGTATGTATTTTGAAAATGATAAAATATAAAAATGGAATATCTGAAAATCAAAAACCAAAATTTATCATATTCACAACTGAAGATTTATCAATTAAATTTTAAATCTTGTTAGCAAAACAATTAACAAAAAAATTTAACTTTATTTACTACACTTCTACATTTAAATCCAAATTTTTACATCTAAATTTAACTATAATCATTAAGGATGATAATGACACATATTTTTTTAGGTAAAATTAAAATCAAGATTTAATGTAATTAAGTTAAGGTAGTAAATTTGAAAAATGAATTAAAAAAATGGCATGGGTATAATTATTGATTTTAATTAAGGGTATAAGAGACATTTTATAAAGGGGGAATTTCATATATATCCTTGTAAACTTTCAATATTACGCATATATCCTTGTAAAATTCCCTATTACATATATATCCTTCTACATCCTTAAATTTTACATATATATCCAAATGACTATTTTAAATTTATTTTATCATTTAAAAAAATTTTGAATACCTAATCTATCATCTTAAATCCCAATAAAAATAAATTAGAAAAATAAAGAAATATTATTTTCTAATTTAATTTAATAATAAATTAATTAAAAAATGATATTTAATATTTTTTTAAAATGATGTAATTATATTTACAATAGTCATTTGGATATATATGTGAGATTTAAAGGTTTAGAAGGATATATATGTAATAAGGAAGTTTGTAAGGATATATGTGTAATATTGAAAGTTTACAAGGATATATATGAAATTCTCCCTTTTATAAATAATTATGAATTGTCATTAATCTGAACCATTGATTGTTTTCCATTCAATGGTCCAGAAACTCCAAATGGTTTTCTTATTATATATATTATATATTATAGATTATAGAATTATAGAATTATAGATTATAGATTATAGAATTATAGATAGATTAATAAATATAAATAAATATATGTATAAATTTAAACTCTATAAACTTTAATTTGTTAGTTTTTTATATATGGATATTAATATAGTGCAAGAAAAAAACAGAGAAGAAAACGCGTGGATGATGTGGTGTTCGAAACAATGTAACCCCATACCAGTCTTTTTGTTCACCATTTCTCTATCTTCGCTTTTTACAAAAAGCAAAGTTTCTGCAAAAATGCATATGCTCTGTAGATCACTAGCACCTACTGCCATGGCTGCCCTCCCTTCGTCTGAGGTTTCTACCAAAATTTCTCATTCTATCTCCTTTGTAAATTCGGTATTACCGTTTCGCGTCATTGAAGATTCGAAATTCACATCTTTGATTTCACTGGCTTCTTGTTTATGTTTTAATATGATTGATCGTAGATATTGACTGTATCACATATCAATAGTGTGTTTTATAAAGGTATATACTATATATATTGTCCATTTAATTTATTACTGTGAATTATGGTATCTAATGCGAAATATACCTTTAGGTTATACGTAGTTTAGATTATGTTTCTCTAAATGTGGTGGCAGAATGAATTTGGTAATTTTAGAAGAATGCAGAATATAGACTCGTTTTCGGGACCTGCTACTTCCATGTTGAGGATATTTTCTGGTTTCTACTTATCAGTTTTCATATGCATATACTAAAGTAAATTGTTCTAGCGTTATGGTTTTGGGCGTTTGTTTATCTTATTTGACATGTGGTTAATCTGATATAATATTGTGTGTTTATCACTGTGTGAGATCACTGAAATTTATGATGTCGAAAAAAGATGAAAGGAAAGGAATCAATATAGAAAGCTAGCGGAAAGATAAGAAAGATTTTATCAAAACTGGAAAAAAGCCAACTCAATCAACTTAGCAAATACCAAATATGCCTTCCCAGGACAATGTTCAGGAAAAGCAGGTAACTTACTTCTTGCTTGTTGTTTAAATTATCAAAGAGTTAGGTTAACAATACTGCTTACTGATGAATATGTACCACATAAAAGAGGGAATACCAGACACTAGTTGCATCAATTCCAATAATATTATAGAGGGCATAGATACCAAAAGCATTGATGAGTATGTGTGTGTGACGTGTGTGTGTATAAATATAAATATGTAATGTGTAAAGATATGGATCGGAATGAGAAATTAAATGTTGGTGAGAAATTTGAGAAGGAATTTTAACCACATATTTAGGGTCCCATCAATCTATTATTATTATTATTATGGTGGGATCCATGATCATTTTATCTTTGATTCAACATTTACTTATGAATCATGAAATAACATGTTGATTCAGCATATATATTCTTTGATTGATCATTTTTCACAAATATTTGATTTTTCATACGATCCCATTTCTAGACACACACATTAGACAAATGATCTTTTGTTAATACTTTATTCGTTGTGAACATTGTGAACAACCATAAAATGACTTTGAATTTTATTGCAGATACTATCGAACTCTTCTAACCTATGAATCTTGTTAGATCCTATGAATTTTGTTGAATCCTATAAAATTGTTGGATCTTATTGATCTTATACATACATATACATACATACATACATACATACATACATACATATATACATACATACATACATATATATATATATATATATATATATATATATATATATATATATATATATATATATATATATATATATATATATATATATATATATAATAGTGTTTTTTTATAAGCTTATTTTCCATTGCAACTTGTAATGGACAAACTTTAATCTTTCTGAAATTTTTTTTGTGTTAGGCGAGAAGGGTGGTTTGTGTATGGCCGGGTATAAGACAACTCTGCCTTCGGAAAAACCTTATGTATGGGTTTATGCGGCTGTTTTCGTTTCCATTCAAAACCTTGCGAGGAGTCAGTCGATCTCTTGGTGTTTCTCATTTGTGTAGCATTTCCAACATGTCTTCATCTTTACAAATAGAATTGGTGAGACTTTACTTTATGCTGTATTTTGCTTAAGAGTTAAGATACATGAACTGAAACACACAAGAACAGTCACAAACCACCTTCATTGTTTTATACCAGTTTGCTGACTTCAACAATTGTACATTCTTATATATTTTTTTTGTTGGTGATTATGTTAGGTACCATGTCTCAAGGATAATTATGCATATCTTTTGCATGACTTAGATACTGGGACTGTTGGAGTGGTTGATCCTTCTGAATCTCCACCAATAGTAGATGCCTTGAGCAGGAACAACCGAAATCTGACCTACATTTTAAATACCCATCATCATTATGATCACACCGGTGGGAATGTGGATTTAAAAGCGAGGTATGGGGCAAAGGTGAGCCACATATGATTTTTGGTGAAATTTGTACTCTCAATTAAACCCTATGCTTAACATAATACCCAATCAATAGAAATTCTAAATAGATTTGACTTTATAGGTCATATTTAAGAAAGTAACTACTTATATTTCTTAGGTGGTTAGATTTTCCACCCTTGATTGTAATTTTGAAGTCCATGGATCCTACTTGTATCAAAAAGGTCATCTTGCAGCTTGCATTCTATTAGAGAGTTGAGTAATTTTGAAGCCTCCAGATCATGATTATAATATTTGGTGTCACCAACTTAGTTTGAGATTAGTGCCTAGATGATAGATATTCGAAATTTGAACACTGCATTGCTTTATTTTATATTTATTAAGCTTGTTACCACACTTAATTTACAAATGGAAGCTCTCTCCTTTCTTAAGCCTTCTCAAAGGAACCTTCTACTCATGAGAGAGTGTTGTGTTCTTGTACAAAATTTTAGACTACATAGAATTGTAGAACTTTGCGTTGTGTTCAAAATTTCTTAAACTGCATACAAAATTTCTACTCATGAGAAAGTTTTGTGTTCTAAAAATATCCTTCTTGGTCGGAGTTGTAGAATTTGTTAGAATTTAATGTGTAGCAGGCTCATATTCGGGTTAAAAACCAGTTAAAAACCAGAAGGGCAGCAACTATATAGAATTTCTCTCTTTGTGTAATTTGCTCAGCACGAAAGTTTGTATAGGGCATGAGTGCTTCAAGTTCTTGCATGAGTGAACGGACTTGCCCAAGATAAGACTCCATACTAGTTAAACTAATGGTAATTGTATTAATAATGAAGGCACATTACATCGGTATATATAAGAAAGATATTTACACATTGTATCTTCCTATTATATAAGTACTAATTATCTGTCTAATATTCCCCCGCAAGCTAAGGGCGGGAAACGACTTGCAGCTTGGACCGTAGACTCTCAAACTGTTGTGATAATAAAGGCTTAGTAAAGATCTCAGTGATTTGATCATCGGTAGAAATGAACTGGACTGAGAGCCTCTTGGCAGCAACTTTTTCTCGCACGAAATGGAAATCCATCTCAACATGCTTGGTTCGAGCATGAAATACAGGATTAGTGGACAAGTACGTGGCTCCTAAATTATCACACCATAAAACAGTATCTGTAGTCATAGGAACCTGAAATTCACATAAGAGAGCTTCTAGCCAAGATAGATAGCATACACCTCGGTGGATCGACGGTCATCGGGACAACCAGACCAGTCAGCATCGGAGAAAGCATGTACCGGTGGAGAATAAGCCTCGGGATAGGCATGTAAGGTTGAACCAGACGATTATTTGGTCAAAAGTCCAAAGTCAGCTGTGCCCTGTAAATGCCTAAGAATCCATTTGATTTTCTGTAGGAGAGTGCATAAATTGGCAGACCTTGTTCACGGCATGGTGCTGGTAAAGATCATTCAATCATCCCTCACTCTAATAAAATTCTCTCACTCAATTCTCTCAAAAGTTTCTCTTACGTTTCCTAATAGTGCTGGTAACCAAAGGGGCTCATAGTTGTAAGAATAGTAAAATATTAGAGAAAATCAAATAGAACCGTAATGATAATTCTGAAGTCTGAAATCTGAAAATATAGGGTTCTGGCAAACTTCCCGGTGACATCAGTGGCAGCAGATGGGGGGCGGAAGGTGGGGATAGTAAGTAGATCTTAAGAGTGGATGGGTGCGATATTAAGTATATCTGAAGAGAACGGATCTGCGATGTTGAGAGGGAAATTGCTGGAAAAACACACTATACCATATGAAAATAAATGGGTTTGTATTTCTTTTTTACATACCAATGGTATACAATTCCCTAGAATATATCCACAGGGTTTCTAATCTATATTAGGAAAATATAATCATTCACATAATCTACTTTTAATTAATATTCACATGATCAATTCCTAAAATATTACAACACTTCTTATTCGTTTTTATGTTTGCAATCGTACTTAACTAGGGTTATGGTTGCTCGCGCATTGCTGCGGGTTTCCGTCATGAATATGTAGTTTTTATTGCTTAAGATAAGCTATGATGTTAAAAAATAGAAACATGTTCAATACTTCAATGATGACAACAATACATTTGTGTATTTAAGCATTATTGAGTTACATGTTTTTTTTTACGAATTTGGTTTGACTTGATTGTTGGCGTCTAAAGTATATTGTTTTTTTAGAGTTTTATATGAACAAAAAACATGTTTTTTCTTTTACTTCTTTTTATTTATTTTATTTTCTGCAAAACAATCTCTAAACTCTCTCTAAAACTCATCATTCTACAATCACAATCGCCTCCACCGGGTGTGTGTTTATATAAATTTTTGATTTTTTATTGTTATATATTTAATAATCAGTTTGCATCATTTTGTTTATGTAATATTTAGTTTTAATAAGTTTTCAATTTTTAGTTAGTTATATATTATTATTAAGCTTGTGAAATTTTATATTTTTTTTTACTTTGTTTGAAAAAATAAGTTTTTTTTTCAGTTTACGTAATTATATATATATATATATATATATATATATATATATATGTGTGTGTGTGTGTGTGTGTGTGTGTGTGTGTGTGTATATTGTTCCGTTAAATTGAAAATCTAAATGGTTCGTTGTTTCATGAATTTCTTCTATTCAACAAAAATTAAAAAGTGAAATAATTTAACCTTAATTCTATCGGAAAATTTTATAGATTGACTAATTGTTTTTACGTTCGGTTAAATTAAAAATCAGAGTTTCTCATTTTTTTCGAGCGAAAACATTTAAAATTAAATCAGTTGACGTTATTTCCAATCATTTATATTTAATATGGTTCGTCATTTTTCTGAGCAAAAATATATGAAACTAATATGGTTAGTCGTTTTTTCGTTTGGTTAAATCGAAAAGTGATGTCGTTAAATGTCTTTTCCAATAAAAAACATTAAAAATTAGATTAAGTGATTGTTTCTGCTGTTTGATTAAATTGAAGACCGAAACGGTTCGTTATTTTTTTCGAGCGAAAACATTAAAATTGAAACGACGAACCATTTCAGTTTTTCCAACGAAATGGTTAACCAAATGGAAAAAGCGACCAATCAAATCTTTTTTAAGTACTTTTGACAGAAAAAACGAATAACCATTCCGATTTTTGATTTAACCAAATGTAAAAAACAACCAAGTAGTCTAATTTTTAATGTTTTATAAGAAAAAATGATGAACCGTTCCGATTTCCAATTTAACGAAACGGAAAAACGACGAACCAATTTAATCGAATTTTTTTCGATCAAAAAAATGGTATGTGTGTGTAGTAAAGCCGTCTTAGGAAACCATATGGACATTTATTGTATAAATATAGGAAACCGCAGGACCCTAAATGTAAGAAACCAATGAGACCTTTTTGTAATTATTTCTTAAACTACAAGGAAAAGATATGAAAAAATGCAATTTATGAAAAGATACCAAAACGCACGTTTTGGTATCATAAATGTAGGTAAGAGTAATATTCACATAATCAACTCCTGAAATATTCTACCACTTCTTATTAGTTTTTCTGTTTGCAATCTTTCAGGTAATTGGATCAAATATAGATAGGGATAGAATTCCTGGTATTGATATCAGCTTGAATGATGGTGACACATGGATGTTTGCTGGGCATGAGGTGCATGTCATTGCAACCCCTGGCCACACCAGAGGTTTTCCATTAATCTGACACTCAATTGATTGCTAAATACATTTTAGATACTTGTCCTCCCAGACTGAAAACATAGATGACAAAAGAAATGTACTTTTTTTTTCCCTCTAAGTAGATTCCCATGCCCATTCTTTCTTTATGCGGTCGTTCTTGACATTCAGTTTGTCTTTGACTCTTTAGAGTGGCATGATGATTTGTAGTTCGTGAAAGATATTCTTCTAAAATACTTGAGTTTATTCAATGGTAACCTGATCTGAACCAAGAAATAGCATTTTTAGCTGACATTACATGTAGCTATTGCTGTTAAAGTTGTATTACATGTAATGCTGCTATGGAAAAACAAGTTGATCTCACAAAGGATAGCATGAATGGTACTTTTTCTTCCTTGGTTGGTTGACCTCAGCACAACTTTTACTTGGTTTAAAAAAATATTTATAACCCTGGATGTGCACATGATTTATGACATTTAATAATGCCTTGTTACATACAAATGAGAAATGTACTAAAATTGTTGCCAGTTTGGCACCTACCTGTCTGCTCACAGTGTTTTGTTTTTTAAACCTGGCATGAGTTTCAGAAAGCAATAATATGTGTTGTCCAGGATAATGAGATCAGGTTTCCAAACTTGATCCAAAAGCAATGAAATGTGTTCTCTCGGGTTATTCTCGTTTGCAAAAAGGGGCCAAAGTTGTTAAAATCCTAGTGGCTTTGCATTTGGCAAGACCTTAATTACAGAATATGTTAGGTAGTAACACTATTTCTTTTTCCTGTTAAGAAAACTACTTATTTGTGCTTCTCATGAACATGAATATTAGAGGTATGGTATGTGGATTCTTCAGGTGTTGTTACTCTTAGACACACAACATTTGAATTTTCCGAGTGTACATTGTTCTGTGCTGTTTGCTGGTGATCCATGTTTAGATATATAAATTTAACCCTACTTTGTATATGTTGCCGATTAACAACTGGTTTCTAGATGTTACACTTGTGATTATTAAAATAAATGACAAAAATTTTTCCAAAAATTAAAAAAAAGGATAATAGAGGTTGCAATTTGTAAATTATTTGCCTGCAGGCCACATAAGCTTCTATTTTCCAGCCTCTGGAGCTATCTTCACTGGAGACACTTTATTCAGCTTATCATGTGGCAAACTATTTGAAGGAACACCTGAACAGGTAAAGAGACCACTTGTCAAACCTTGAATTACTTGGTCGTAGATTTTACTTTTTGTAAGCTCTTCTTTATATAATATTTTTGCTATCATTTTTTGCGCTGCCACTGTTTTGTTGCTTGTACAACTTCTACGTTGTTTCTGGTGTCATGTTCAAATCATTGCATTTAGAATGATTGTACTAGATTATGATATGCTCTAGATAGGAGAACATGAAAACTCGCCACATTCTTGAGTCTAAAGATCAGGTCCCCTTATTGTAATTTGTAAAAGGCCTCTCATTATTATTGTTTTGGTAAAAGGTTGTGGGGACATATATATGTTAGGCACAAAAAGGACCCCTTTTCCAGTCACTTATTAAGGGGGAGAATTTTCTATATCAATCCTTATTTCATAAGGGAGATTGTTAGCTACAAAAGTGCCTCAATCAAACTTAGAGTGATTTGCAATACTTGGCTAAGTTTTTTGAACACTGTTGCATTAGTTGTTTGTTGAATAGCTTTGGCAATCTAAGTGTGTTCTTAGCTACAAAAGTGCCTCAATCAAACTTAAAGTGATTTGCAATACTTGGCTAAGTTATTTGAACATTGTTGCATTAGTTGTTTGTTAAATAGCTTTGGCAATCTAAGTGTGTTCCAAAGCTGTTCTATGTGAACTGTCTTGACACCTAGACTGTAAACATTATGGAATATGTTTTCAAGTCTTCAAAGCTACTCTTGGACGTATCAGTCGCCCAAGTTCAAGACAGAAGATCAACTTTACTGCTGAAGCTGGTCCGCCTAGTGAAGACAAAGAAGATATTTAAAAATGTGACAACATTTTTCTTATATCAAAATGACTTCTACACAAGGAAGGTAATAAGTGACCTTTCCTTTTGTGCTAAAAGCTATGTGCAACTCAGACAAAAATGTGCAACAAGGTCAAGACAAAGAAGCTGTAGGTACAAGACAAAGATGCTTTTGCAGTATGCTTTCCTATAAGTTGGTTTTTGTCCCTTTGTAAAGGCATTCCTGCCTTTGTCTTGATCCAATAAGGCTACTTTACAAGGATTAATGTGGAACACAAGAACCCGTATAGAAGGAACCTTCTAAAATATTGAAGTAGAGACACAGTGAGTGAGCACAAGCAAAACCCGTGCATACAACTTGAGTGGCTTTAAAGCCAATAAAATTTTTAAGTGTAAATTTCCAAAGTTGCTCATTGTGAGATAAGCCGTTGATCAATGTTCATACTTTAGTCCCAACACTTTGGTTAGCATCTAGTAATTCTTATTGAGTTATTTCATTGTAATTAGTCTGAGTGAGTTTGAGTTGTTTGTGTCATCTCTGCTTTGAATCAGTCTGCAATTCATAATTGTTTGTAATTAACTTTGTTAATATATACTTACAAACATTGAGAAAAAATCTGTGTTTTTTAAGGTGTATTCACTCCCCCTCTCTACAGCTTATAGTGGGACCTACAATATAGTAAATCTGTAAGATTTTATGTAAACAAAGTAGGTGATGTTATTCCTTAATTAAGGATTTGATTGCTAGAATAATGGAATTTCATTAGGGTAATTGATCTTGAACAGATTCTTCTCCATAGATCCCTTGTAACCCTATATATATTGTATATTGATCAATCCTAGATAAAACTACTCCTTCTCCATGTATAGAATCAATCTTTCACTCCCCCTCAAGCTGGATATGATATCCTGCTTTTTCTTCATACTCTCGAATTTGCCTCTTGGAAGAGCTTTGGTGAGAATGTCAGCCACTTGGAAATTTGATGGTACACAAGGTAGCTCCAATGTTCCAGCTTCAGTTTTTCTTTATTCTCTGAAGAAATGACGATCGATCTCCACATGTTTGGTTTTGTCATGATGAACAGGTTTTTTTTGCAATCTCAATAGTAGCTTTATTGTCACAATGGAGATTCATTCCTCCTTTAATTGGAATTTTTAACTCTTTAAGCATCCTTTCGAGACATATTCCTTCACAAATCCCTTGACACATTGCACGAAATTCAGCCTCAGCACTGCTTCTAGCTACTACTGATTGTTTCTTACTTCGCCAAGTAATTAGGGTTCCCCAAACAAAAGTACAATATCCCGTTGTTGATTGTCCATCAATTGCTGATCCTCCCCAACATGCATATCTCTTTCACAGGTTTTTAAAAAAAAATCCATCAATTGTTGATTGTGGTTGGTGACGGTAGCATGAGAATTCTGTTAGTTTGTTCGGCTCTTGCTTGCACAGTGATGGTTTTCATCTTCTGAATTGTTCCTTCAGTTTCTTCAATTAATCAGATTATCCTCCTTTGGTTTTCCTTGTTATTATTGTTCATCTTTTTGTTATTTCTATCAATTTGGTTTCATTGCCGGGAATCGAACCCGGGTCTCTTGGGTGAAAGCCAGATTTCCTAACAGGTATGGATTGATATTGATTTAGGTATTCACCTAGCTTTCAGTGAAAATACTCCTTAGCATTGTCTGATTTAAGAACTATGATGTTGGTTGAGAATTGATTTTGTACCATTCGATGAAACTGTTGAAATATTAGACCTACTTCATATTTATCTTTCATTAAAAAAAGCCATGTCACTCGAGTATGGACGTCGATAAAGGTAACAAACCATCTTGAGCCAGAAATATTTTTGACCCTAGATGGTCCCCAAACATCATTATGAATTTTGATAAAAGGGATGAGAGGGCTTATATGGGAGCGGAGAATACGAGTGTCTTGTGTGTTTGGACATTTGATGGATTTCACATTTGAAACAACTTGGATTTTAAAGGAACATTTGAGAGAACAATGTTTTTGATAAGAAAAATTCAGATGACCTAACCTATGATGCCATAACATCACATCATTATCATGACTCGAAACAGTAAATAAAGACCTCGTAGGACACTTTTATGAACACTCAGCCATCACGCACTTCAGCATTGCCAATCATCTTCCTCGAGCTCGAACCCTGAAATTCACATTCAAGAGGATAAAATTTAGTAATACAACCTAGCTCTTTTATGAGTTTAGTAACTGAGAGCAAGTTGTATTCAAGGTTTCGAACAAATATCACCGGTTTCAAGATTATATCTTTAGATATGATCACTGTACCAATAGCAGCCACATTGGAGTTTGAACCATCGGCCACTCGCACTGTTGCTCCATCTGACTGAGTCTGAAATTCAGTGAACAGATTTCTGTTTCCAGTCATATGGTCAGAAGCACCAGAATGGACTATCCACAGATTAGAACCTGATGAACTCGTGAATGCTGAAGAGAGACCATTTTGTTGAGCAACTGCAACTGTTCCTGTTTCTTCATGTAGAGTTTCTTGTAGAATCTTTCGAAGAACTCCAACTCGCTCGTTGCTAAACAACTCGTGGTTGCTACTGGTCCCCAATTTTCCATGTGTGTTTGGCTTCCAGTCAATTGGCTTGCCGTTAAGTTTCCAACACGTTTCTTTGGTATGTCCAAGTCACTTACGATGATCACACCACGGACGACTGTTCTTCTTTTGAGAACATCCAAGAGCTGATGATGATTTTGGGCTTGATTTACTCAAAGGAACACATGCTGTGAGTGCAGATCCCTCATTTGTTTGATTATCCAACGTCGGTAGCATGACTCGTCTTCTGCACTCCTCATGACGAACTTCAGAAAAAACTTCTCGAAGATTAGGTAATGGCTTTGTACTAAGAATTCTTCCCGTACCTCATCAAATTCCCGATTAAGACCAAGGAGAAGTTTGTAAATCCTATCAGTTTCTTAAGATCTGCGTGTATTGTCTTCTATCCATAGAACAACTCCAAGTTGTAGTATCAAGTGCATCAAGCTGTTGCCAGTAACAATTTAACGTCGATGAAGGTAACAAACCATCTTGTTTCAAACAAGGCAGATGTGTTGTGTGTGTTAGAAAAAGTATCACGGGCAGCCTCCCAGATTTTTGCAGCAGTCTTGTAATACATAAAGTGCTCACCTACCTATTCTGTTGTCATCGAGTTTATGAGCCAAGACATGACCATTTTATTCAATCTTCCACTGTTTGTAAGCCGGATTCCATCTGTTTGAACAGAATCACCAAACAAGTTTTCCTCTTTTTCTTCTTCCTCCTAGGAATATCTTGACAGAATGTGACCAGAGATTGTATTTTGGCAATTCAGTTTTTGTTCAGTAATTGAGAGGAGGTTGTAATCAGTATTCGTTGGATTTGGAAGAGATTGATTCAAATTCTCTTGTCCAACCCCAAGACTTGTGACTTTACCGGTTAAGCCAACTTTTAGTAGGGATTAATCTGGAATTCTTTGAATCAACAGATTAATGTATTTTTTCCATTTGCTACGCTGCATCAATGATCAAATAAGTACTGTGAAATTAAGTGTTGTGAATGATTATTTTATAAGTGTTGTGATGAACATTTTATAGGTGTTGTGAATGATCATTTTATAAGTGTTGTGAATGATCGTTGTTGTTACGGAAATACCCTTCTAGCTAAAAAAAAGGGGGACGCGCATTATTTTTATCTCTTTTGATCACAACCCTTGTTTTTTTTTTTAAATCTTGTGGCTTTGGATGGGAACCTTTGGTACACTCAATTCTCATAGGTACTTTTTTGAACCCATATATATATACATATATATATATATATATATATATATGTGTGTGTGTGTGTGTGTGTGTGTTGTTGTGTGTGTGTGTGTATATATTATATATATATATATATATATATATATATATATATATTATATATATATATATCGTGATATACCGCAAGTTTGATATATTTGCATGTTGCAATCCCATATCGCCAAAAATGCATAAAACAAACACAAAAGAAAGTATGTCACCCCTAAAACCTAAGAAGCACAATGTACTCTGGTTCCCAAAACCAAAAGTCATCATCCAAAGCGTCAAAAATGCATAATGCTAAGGTATACACCTAAAAGTCATCATCCAAATCGTCATCAACCCCAATTATTACATCTTCCCCATCATCATCACTCCGATGTCTAGTTCCATCTCATCATCATCTTCATCAATCAATCCAATTCCATGATGAGCAACACGTATTTCCTTTGTGAGTTCTTTATGGACCTGTTCCTCTAGTAGACCATGTCAAGTCTTCCCCAGACCATATCAATGGATCACTTGCCCTAGATGCTTTATCAACAGCAGAGCATGTCAAGTCTTCCTCATCAAAAACAAAATCTTCATCCTCTTCATCATCTATATGCCCCATCAGCCACTCATTACTTTCAATGATCTCTTTTAAGACAATAGGATCTATGGTGTCTTTTCTTTGATATCTACATTTCAAAGCACTATTAAATTTGACATAGACCATGTCATTTAATCGGCTTTGTGCCTGGGCAGTTAATTGCGCCGCTATAGCGGTTAGCGGTCCTTGAAAAAATAGCGGTCCTAAATAGCGGTGCTAAATTGCGGTTCCGCGAATAGCGGCGCTATTTACCGCTATTTGCCGCTATTTACCGCTATTTAGGACCGCTATTTACCGTTATTTACCGCTATTTGGAGGAGCAGTCCAGATCGATCATTCTTTAAGCTATATTTTGTTAAATCTTTAATACTTTATAAAGCAATGCTATATCTTGTTTATCTTTGTTTGTTTAATGTGTTGTTCGATTCTATGACCTTTATGATTTTAGTTCTTTATGACTTTTGTTCTTTATGTTTATGTTCTTTAGGATTTTAGTTCTTCATATTATGTTCTTTATGTCTATGATTATGATTACACATACATACATACATACATACATACATACATACATACATATATATATATATATATATATATATATATATATATATATATATATATATATATATATATATATATATATATATATATATATATATATAAAATATACCGCTATAGCACCGCTATATCACCGCAATAACCGCGATAGCAAATAGCGGTCTTGACCGCTATTGGACCGCGGGACGCTATTAACTGCATAGCTTTGTGCCAACCTATTTCTCTTTCTCGTATGAAGCTGCCAATAAATAAAGTATCAGGTATAAATGATTCAATGCCGCAAGAACAATCAAATTATTAGAATTGACGTATTGTCTCCAACTTAGAAGTTAGAACGTACATGTTGAAAAACACTTAGTGCTACCGGTAAGACTAAGAATTCGAATGACAAACTTTTGCAACGCTGGGCCAGTGGTTGAAACTCCGTATGCACACCACCATTTTGCTAATAAGTAGTTGTTAGGAAATTGCTCGTCACACACACAACACACACAACGTAAATAGAAAGCGATAACACAACGATATTACGTGGTTCGGTCTATGCTCTGACCTACGTCCACGGGGGCAACTAGGGTTTTCTTATTGTGAGGTGATAGAGAAATATTACAAGTACAATGAGATTATATAGACTAATACAAGGTAATGTTTCCTTAATTAACCTATGGGCTACAAAGGAATTAGGGCCGACTGCCCCTTTCTCAATATCGAAGCCTACATCTCAACAATCTCCCACTTGGAGGCTTCGAAACTCGAACATCTGCACTCCACTGTACTTCTTGTGAAAAAATTCACCATACTTTAAACCCCCCTAGTTGCCACCTGCCTTCTCATCACTATTCCTGAAGGCCAGCTGAAGTTGCACAGAACTTCAGCTTATCCAGCGTTACAGATTTTGTAAACATATCTGCTGGATTCTTCGTACCAAGGATCTTCTTCACTGAAAGCGTCCCATCGCTTACCAAATCCCTAATGAAGTGATACTTCATTTGAATGTGTTTCGTTCTGCTGTGAAATATTGGATTCTTTGCGAGATGGACCGCACTCTGGTTATCGCAATTGAGGACATAGTCCTTTTGATTTATACCCAATTCCGAGAGAAAGTTCCTTAACCAAATAAGCTCCTTGCCAGCTTCTGCTATGGCCATATATTCTGCTTCAGTGGTTGAAAGAGCAACACTCTTTTGCAATCGGGACATCCGACTGATAGCTGTACCCCCAACAGTAAACACATAACCTGTGGTGCGTTTCCCGGTATCCACACAACCTCTCAAATCTGCATCAGAATAACCTTCTAAGATTACTTTCTTTCTGCTGAAACATAAAGCAAACTTAGAGGTGCCTTTCAAATAGCGTAACAGCCACTTAACCCCTTCCCAGTGCTCCTTCCCCGGATTCGACATAAACCTGCTGACCACTCCCACTGCGTGAGCAGTATCAGGTCTCGTGCAAACCATTGCATACATCAGACTACCAACTGCTGAGGCATAAGGAACCTTGGCCATTTCTGCATTGTCTTTGTCTGGAGATTGCTTCTTTGAGAGTTTCATGTGACTAGCTAGAGGCGTGTTTCTGGGCTTTGCATCAGACATACTGAATTTTTCTAGGATTTTCCCAACATACTTCTCCTGCGAGAGCTTCAAAGTACTAGCAGCTCTGTCTCGAATTATGTTCATTCCCAGAATTTGTCTGGCAGCTCCCAAATCCTTCATTTCGAATTCTTTAGATCACTGCCGCTTCAGTCTTTTGATTTCTTCCATGTCAGACCCGGCTACCAACATATCGTCAACATATAACAAAAGAATGATATATGAGGACTTAAACTTCTTGAGATAGCAACAATGATCCGTATCACATCTTTTGTACCCGTTATTCTACATGAATTCATCAAACTTCAAGTACCACTGCCTTGGAGCTTGCTTCAGGCCATAAAGACTCTTCTGTAGTTTGCAAACCAAATTCTCTTTTCCGGTCATCAGAATTCTGGTTGTGCCATGTAGATGCCTTCATTCAGGCTTCCGTGCAAGAAAGCAGTCTTAACATCAAGTTGCTCCAAGTGTAGATCTTCTGCAGCTACAATACTAAGGACTATTCTGATTGTGGTCATCTTCACAACCGGTGAAAAGATCTCGTTGTAATCGACTCCCTCTTTGTGTTGGAATCCCTTAACCACCAATCTAGCCTTGTACCTCTTGCTACCATCTACTTCATCTTTGACCCTGAAAACCCATTTGTTTTCCAACGCTTTCTTACCTGCCGGTAGTTTAACCAAAGACCAAGTCTTGTTCTTTTCAAGAGACCTCATCTCTTCATCCATAGCTTTCTTCCACTGAGTAGAGTCATTCAGATTAAATCTTCTGAATAACATTGAGGGTCACCGTTGTCGGTCAATAACTCAATAACAGATAGTTCACTGAAGGAGAAAATCTTTGTGGTCGCTTTGTAACTCTGGTAGATCTTCTTACCCAGTTTTCAGTGTCAGTAGCTTCACTTTCTGTGCTCCCACTATTCTCGGTATTCTCATTGTTTTCAGATCCTCCAGAGCTCCCATTGCCTTGAGAGATTACTTCTGATTCAGAATTGTTAACACTAACAAGCCTGACAATGTCCTCTTCAGAAATTTCATCATACACGGCTTCATCTGGTTTCTTATCCTTGTTTGAAGCAGCTGCACGTTCATCTTTGTATAGCGCCTTTTCATTGAATGTTACGTCTCTGCTTCTAATAACCCTTTTGCTGTGATTATTCCAGAAGCGATAGCCCATATCATCCAAACCCTAACCAATAAAGGTACACTTCCTTGCCTTTGCCTCAAGCATGTCTTTATCTGCATCTTTAATCTTGACATAAGAAACACAACCGAATACTTTCAAGTGTTTAAGAGATACCTCTCGGCCTTGCCATTCTTCTTCAGGAATCCTGAAACCAAGGGGAACTGACGGTCCACGATTAATGAGATAAGCTGCGGTGTTAACTGAATCAGCCCAGAACATTTTCGGTAAACCTGCATGTAATCTCATGCTCTTTGCCCTTTCATTTAGAGTTCTATTCATTCTTTCCGCAACCCCGTTCTGCTGAGGTGTTTCAGGAACCGTTTTCAACATCCTGATTTCATGCTCGGCACAATAATCGATGAACTCTTTACTACTGTACTCACCCCCATTATCTGACTTCAAGCATTTAACCTTCAGATTCGTTTCATTTTCAACTGCAGCCTTCCACTTCTTAAAGGTGTTGAAAACCTCAGATTTGCATTTGAGAAAATAGACCCACACTTTTCTGGTAGAATCATCGATGAAAGTAACATGATATCGAGAACCTCCTACTGAAGAAACTGAAGTAGGACCGTAGACGTCAGAATGAATCAGCTCCAACTTTCTGGCCTTGGGTGGTTGACCCATCTTTGCAAAGGAAACTTTCTTTTGCTTACCTAGGACACATGGTTCACAAAAGTCAGTAATAACACCTTTCAGATTCGGAATTTTACCTTTGAAGCTAACATCTTCATTCCCTTCTCACTCATATGCCCAAGTCTTTGGTGCCATAGAGTTGACGCCTCTGAATCTTCAACTGCTGCATTTGCTTCACCGTTAGAAATCTCAGCCATGTAAAGCGTTCCTTGTTTCTTTCCACGAGCGACAACAAGGTTCCCTTTTGTTACTTTCCACTGGTGGTCACCGAAACTCACATGATGACCTTCATCATCTAGTTGTCCCACAGATATCAACATCCTCTTTAAACACGGAATGTACTTAACGTTCTTTAAAGTCCAGTTCGTTCCCAAAGGAGTCTTCAGAGTCACGTCCCCAACACCTGTGATGTCAAGTGTCTTATTATTAGCTAACCTTACCTTGCCATCGCAGTGCTGAAAATTCTGCATTACTTCCTTGCAATGGCTAGCGTGAAACGAAGCACCCGAATCCATAACCCAAGATTCAATCGGACACTCCACGCAACAAATCAGTGCATCATCAAACTCGGCTGCAACATTTACCTCCTTTTTGCCTATGTCTGCCACCGGTTTAGTACACTGACTCTTAAAGTGACCCACCTCTTTACAGTTCCAACAGGTGATGTCTTTTCTAGGTCTGGACTGACTTCTTCTTTTGGACTTTGATCGACCTCTGTTGTTACCCCCCCTGTGTTGTTTTCTGCCCCTTTCTTCTGTACTCAGCAAGCTGCTCGAACCTCTGCTTGATCCTTCCC
The DNA here is from genome assembly GCA_020465985.1 of Centrapalus pauciflorus. Classification (NCBI taxonomy): domain Eukaryota; kingdom Viridiplantae; phylum Streptophyta; class Magnoliopsida; order Asterales; family Asteraceae; genus Centrapalus; species Centrapalus pauciflorus. The sequence continues at coordinate 489,968 of JAANYP010001136.1, forward strand.
CATTATTTCTTCTACGGATATCTTCACCTAAGATTAAATCTCGGATGCCTTCGAAAGTAAGCTTAGTATTTCCCGAAGAACTACTAACAGTTGTAACCGTTCCAAACCAACTCTCTGGTAGAGAAGACAATAACAGCAACGCCTTGAATCTCATCATCGAATTTAATGTCAACTGATACAAGCCTTGAGAGTATCAGATTAAATTCGTTCACATGATTAGTTACCGACATTCCTTCCTTCATCTTGGTGTTTACCAACTGTCTGATCAAGAACACCTTGTTAGCAGCGGACGGTTTCTCATACATGTTGGACAGTGCTTTGATCAACCAAATGTCGTCTTTTCATTGACAATGTTGTACGCAACATTCCTTGCCAATGATAGCCTGACGACACCAAGGGCTTGACGATCCAACAAATCCCAGTCAGCTTGGGCCATAGCCTCCGGTTTAATACCACTCAACGGTTCATGCAACTTCTTCTGGTAAAGATAATCCTCAATTTGCATTTTCCAGAAACCAAAATCATGCCCCTCAAATTTATCGATATTAACTTTTCCATCCTCAGCCATCGTTTCAAACAAATCTATTTAATTAATTGAAACAAGATTGAAAAGTAGTGTTCAAACACAGCAATGGCTCGCTGCCTGAACTTGACGACTGTTCTATTGAAACACTACCGTTTGCAATCAATCTTAAATAAATAGAAAAAACAAAGTTTGAAGAACGAGTGCACCTGATTTGTCGAACGAATCTGGACGGATCTGACCGGAAAAAAAGAATTACCCAAAGACCAAACTCCAAAGCCAGCAGGAAAAACCAACTCCAAAAAACCAACAAGAACCAACCCTAACTGCTAGGGTTTTGACGCAACAGCAGCAAATAACAGCAATCAACCCCAAAATATTAGGGTTTCTGCGACAACTAATGTTTCTGCTGGCGGCGGCGGCGCGAAACAGCGGCGGCGCTAGGGCTTCTGGGCAAAGGGTTTGCGCCAAAAGGGTTTCTGTGACTTGGGTTCTGTTTGCTAGGTTTCAGGCGGCTAGGGTTTCTGGATTAGGGTTTCAGGATGCGGCTGCTGCAGCGGTCGACGGCGACTGTCGACGGCGGCGCTCAGGCGACGGTGGTGGCGGCAGGGTCTGTCCTTGTTAGGAAATTCCTCGTCACACACACAACACACACAACGTAAATAGCAAGCGATAACACAACGATATTACGTGGTTCGGTCGATGCTCTGACCTACGTCCACTGAGGCAACTAGGGTTTTCTTATTATGAGGTGATAGAGAAATATTACAAGTACAATGAGATTATATAGACTAATACAAGGTAATGTTTCCTTAATTAACCTATGGCTATAAAGGAATTAGGGCCGGCTGCCGCTTTCTCAATATGGAAGCCTACATCTCAACAGTAATAACCAAGTCAAAATAATAAATAAGTAAACACGTGTAATCATATATAATATATGGTATTACGTTAGAAAATTTTACATGGAGATCTTATCTTTCGTTGTCGTCTAGCCATGGGATTTCCAAAAAGACCTTTGGCATTTTGATATAAATCTAATTGTTTCCCGATCGTGTCTTGAGTCTCAGAATCTGGAATCAACTTTTGAATGCATGCATATAATCCTTTTACAACTTCTTCATAAGTAGCACTTTTTGGATCATCATAATACATTCCTTGATTTAAGAATATCCGGCTGCATGCAAAGGTCTATGGTGTTGACAATTCCATCTTGCATCAATATACTCAAATGCTTTCTTGTAGTTTTCTTCTGTATGCTGAAAACTAGCTTCAATGGTCTCTTTAGCCCTATCCATGGACTCATAGATATATCCCATGACCGGCTTTTTGTCCCCATCAACCACCAGTGTAGACAAAGGTGCAAAAGGCGATAAAATGGACATTACCCTTGTATTGATAATGAGAACCCAATTTATACCTTCTCTATTCCAGGCGAGGCACTCATTTGGAGGAACCCTATTGGTCAAGGGAGAACGTGCATGGGAGTGACCTCCATGATCCCTTGAGGACCAATTAGAAGCCCCACTTTTTATCCTTTTCCTGCATAACGCCTGTCCACGGGTCCTCCGTGGGTCAGGCGAATGGCCTTGGATCTGATGGCGGGCCTGAGTCATGGATAGAAGATAAACTGGGCCTTTTGGGCCTGTGGACCAATTCGGGGTTGGACCCACGCAAACAATATGTGTATTATATACACATACACAGATATATCTATGTGTATACACATATACTGATATACATATATATCTATATGTATATGTATGTGTGTGTGTGTATATATATATATACATGTATATGTATACGTATATGTGTGTGTATATGTGTCGATGTGTGTGTGTGTGTGTATATATATATATATATGTATGTATGTATGTATGTATATCTAACCCGGACCACATCCTACAGGCCATGACCATCCTACGTGTGACCACGATAGGCTGACCATGACCAATGTCATAATTGTGACTTAAACTCGAAATTTATGCTTCAATCCTAGAAGCCTACTCCATGCTCACCTTACAGGTCATTCGTAAGCACAACAACCTGAACTATAAGTCCTGGTCCCTGGTGACATGATGATGCTAAAAGTTCAAATCAGGGAGTTTCCTGGTCAAACAATTACTCCATATAAATAATTAATAATTACAACCAGGTGTGACACCAATTTGACCTCAATTACAATTACTCCTCGTACATTTCGACTTCAAGTCTTCAACCCACTTAGGTCAAAGTTTAATGGTTTAACCATTAAACACACACATACCTAATACCTTCATTTGACAGATCCCTTGAACACTACTTCAATTCCCCAGCTTTGGAATGCTACTACAGCGTCTACTTAACCTATTTCAAGTTTCAATAACTAATTTAACTTGTTTACAGAATGAGTGCTAGACTTTGATTTAACGGTTTTATAAACACAGATTGTACCTTCAAATCATGGGGTTCATGAGATACAAACATCAAAATTTACTGGATATAATTGAATCTAACCTTTAATGAACTAGTGGGAGAACAAGATATGTTTAGATGACTAGGAATATACATGTGAACTTAAAGTTGATCCAATATCCAGTCAAACTGAGATTACTGTTTTGAATGATTGTTGTTTTTATTGTGTTAAACATTGTTTGGCTCTGAGATATTTGCCCATGCATTGATGACAACTCTGGCTCTGATAATTTGAATATATGTTAAATGATGTCATTACTAATTCTAATGCAGACTGATGTATCCATTTGGTTATCTAAGACATACTTTTTGCTCAAAAATGACAAATTATCTACTATAATCTTCACACTTGTATGTGTTGCATAACAGTGTAACAAAATTGTTGAGAGCTGAATATCTTTTGGTGTTCCAGATGCATTTGTCCCTTGAAAAGCTAATATTGTTGCCAGAAGACACAAATATATACTGTGGACATGAATATACATTGGTAAGTGATGTTTTTCTCAATGTTTCAAAACTCGCTAGGCGGAACTTGAGCGGCCAACCGGGGGTAAGGTATTTGGCGAAGGCGAAGAGTACTTGGGGAGTGTTTGGATTGGAATTTTATATCTATATTTCAGAATTATACGTGTTCATAAATACTGGAATCTAAAAATACTATTAAATGCCATTTGTCATTCTCAAATGATGCCAAGTGGCATCTTCTACTAATGAAATGTTAATAGTATTTCAAGATTAAATAAAAAATTATTAGATCAAATCCTTTTAAGATTAGATTATGGTTAGATTCTTAAATCCCACAAAATCACAACAAACAATATTTAAGTGATTCTTTTGATTAATAATTAGAATAACAACAATAATACTAATATGAACTTAAAAGCTATTAATAAATTGTGTTTTTTTTTGTTTATATGATTTATACATCAATTAATTATAATAAGATATATTAAATATCATTTGTATTAAAAGTTTGGATATTATTTTTTAGTTTTATGTTTATATGGTTTTATTAAACTTATCCGTGTATACACGGGTTAATAAACTAGTATAAATATAATTGTTCATATCATCCAAGTAATATGTTTAATAACACTAACATAATTTGGACTGAATTTGACTGATTCCATATACTCATGTAGTTAACCCGATTACACATGACTAGCCTTGGTGACCTCATTACTCGGCCGCCTAGGCCGATTTTTGCAACATTGGTTTTTCTTGTAAATAATGTGCATAAACTTCAAACTTTAAGAGTGGGCATGCTATTGACAGAGCAATTCAAAGTTTGCACTATCCATTGAGCCTGGGAACGAGGAATTACAATCATATGCTGCCAACATTGCCAGTCTCCGGAAAAAGCACTTGCCTACGGTATTTTAATCGTTTCCTTTTTATGATCCGACAACGTGTTCCTTCGTTCTATAATCTTTTAAAAATAACGTAAAAGATTACTTGATTATCAATGTTCTCTTGTCCTACTTTCGGAGTATACACAGAAATAGCCACTTGCTTTGTCCCATGGCGTTTGCAAGAGCTGACATTCATATATTTTGATTGAAGTGATTGACTTATCAACTGTCTAAAATACCCTTTGCAACAAAAATAAATATAAAGATTGATAAGAAAAATGAAAAAGGAATTCGAAATAAGGAAACATAAATAATACTTGCAGAAATAAAATTTTAATTCTAACTGCAGAATATAAACAAAACATGTAATGCCTCAAAATACTTGCAATCCTTTTCCATTTTACTTTATTATGTATCATATCATTCAACTGATTCATGGGTTTCGGTTATATCTGACAGTAGAAGACGATAACTTGCAATTAACCTGATAATGGAATTTGATTTCCTTTAGTATATATTAAGTTGTAGTATATATTATGTTTATAGGTTGAGGATCTATGGAATGGGGTATTAGGTTGGCAAAAGGTATGAGGTGTGCAATATTAGGAATCTTAATTACATTACAAATAGTTAGGAATGATCAATTCCTTTAGAATTTGATATATTGTAAACAAGATGTCATTCATTATTTTTGTAATACAAGAGTTCAAACACACAATAAATTAATTTTGACTCCTTTAAATTCAATTCCTTGAGCCAAATGGGACCTTAGGCACGTACTCATTATCATCATGCTTCTTCAGTTCTTGAAATCTTGTCTGGCTGGGAGGCATGTCATCATATAAAGCTCCAAAAGAAAAAACATGAGGTTTACAAGCAATTTGCTCTTTTGGCAAAAACGAGTGCAATCTTTAAGGGACTAATGCTGATGTTTGTGGAAGACACTCAATGGGGGAATTGCTCAAAATAGCAAGCAACTTTACTCTTTTTTCTTATTATAGCAATCTCGTAAATTTTGTCACAAATAATGGAACCAACTTTTGGTTTACTTCCGATTATAGAACTTATCCGGTAAACAACAAGTAGGTTGTTATTTCAAACAATAAACCCGATACATAAATTTTTTTATGGGTTAAATGCTATAAGTTGATTCCTTTATTTGGTACAAAATTTGTCAGATTGTTATAATAAGAAAAAAGGAAAAAGTTGCTTGTTATTAGAAATTCTCCATATTTCAATTTCTCTATATGGATTTTTTTCCCCAAATAGTGGCAAGACTATCGACATCTACCTTCACTCATCATAACGGGACTTGGGGGTTTGCTGCTGTTGCTATTGTATTTTGAATTAGTTTTCTATTTCCAATCAAAATTTGATGTCAATTTTAAGCATATGTGACCATTGCCCTTGTGCATCAGATTCCAACCACCTTAAAAAGGGAGAAGTTATGTAATCCTTTCCTGCGTCCTTCAAGTCAAGAAATCCGTCACGCATTGAATATTCCTGCCGATGCTAGTGATGCGGATGCATTGGGTGTGATCCGACAAGCCAAAGATGATTTTTAAATCATTTCCATATACATTTCTCGTGTAATTGTATGTTTACTATAAGAAATTAGGTCTAGCGTATGTTTCGTAAGATGTCTCCTACTTGTGTTCGCACCTATACTTAGTGTTGGATTTTTTGCAAAGTTGAAGAATAAATGATGTATTACGTTGTTCATCGTTGTCAATATTGTTTAAAATGCATTTTTTGTTGCCTAAAGTGTTATATGTTTTACCCGGATAATAAAGTATCATTAAATTGTAAATTATCTCTTAAAATGTCATTAAAAGTTTGAAGTGATTGTAATGGTGGAAGACCATCGCAAATTTTATTTTATTTTCGTTCGTTAATGATTGTTAATCGTTCGATTATGTTCAATTATAAGTTAAATGAATGAATATAAAAGAACACGAATAAGACCAATTCCTTAATGAACGAACAAACAAACATGAATATATCATCGTTTGTGTTCGTTTACAACACTAGATATGAATATTGAACAACAATACAAAACTTAATATATTACTTATTGGACTGAAAAATTAATGTCCCTCGAAGAATTGATGTCCTGAACGGTAGCCTGTGTGATCCCCTCTAGGGTCGGGCATGCGCAATTACAAAAAAAAAGTATCACTAAATTTTAAATTATGGCTGAAAATGTGATTAAAAGTTTGAAGTGATTCTAAAGGTGAAACACCCTCGCAATTACAAAAGAAATGTATGGCACCAAGCATAAAAGATTTTTCATAATATGAAAATTGTAACCCTTGAAAGCTTAAAATACATGTCTGAAATTAAAATAACATGTGTGGTGCTACCGTTTAATATTACATTGCTCTACAAATAAAACTTCGCTCTAGTAGCCTCCATGTATATCTCTATGTACATATAAATAACCCACTTACATTTGATTTAACAACATTCCAATCCAAATTTATATAAAAATGCAAGCAAGTGAGAATACTGTCACAACATGTTAGCGAAGTAAACATTCCAATCCAAATTTATATAAAAATGCAAGCAAGTGAGAATACTGTCACAACATGTTAGCGAAGCTCTTACTGTTTTCCTTGATCAGTTAGAAAAAGGCGTCGAGGGTCCCATCTAAGTCATGATATGCCGTAAGTGAGATGTCAATAACGTTCATGGGAGATACATTGGCATCAACTTCATTGATTCTGATGAAAATGTCATCATCATCATCGTCATCGTCATCAAGTGCAATACAATATTAATTTTTTTTCCAAAGAAACATAATGCATTGTACATCAAAAAAACAATGTAGCACCTTTTTTCGTCGACTGGTTACATGAAGGCTCCATTTATTCCATCAGAGACTTCATAGTGTTACCAAACAAGAATGAATTTCGAATCTTGATAGACCATACTTACATGATTGAGCTCCATGGATCCACTGTGGTGAGGAAAACGTCTGCGAGTGTTGAATCTTTCATTAGATACCCATTTCAGTTTACTGATTTTGAAAACATCCAACCTACGAAAAAGATTTGCTTAATTGGTATAAGGTTATTTCCCTCATTCCTACAAAATATTGCACCATATAATCACAACATTTATACGATGAAACATAGTAAATTTTTAACCTAATGCAAATGTTATTGGATATGTTACAAATATTGGGCAAACCTATACAACAAAAATCTGGCTCTACAACTGTTGATTTCTATCTTAGCAATCAAAGGTATCAGACTCTTTATATCATTACATGTATATATGCATCCCTTACGTTTTCTACAGGCCTAAAATACCTCTTTTAAAATATCTCTTTTAAACACGTGTTGTAAAATTAAAGTAACGTTACGGGGAAATTTAGGAGATTTACTACTCAAGAAGAAAGCTCATAATTCTGGCATTTATTCCACTATTTTGACTTCAATGAGTGCTAAATATTACAATAGTAAGCATATATTCCTTATTAATTTGTAAAATATGTATGGATTCTGCTTTTGAAAACCACATCATGCTCCTCCTTACATTCTAGATAATATGTGCCCGTCAAGTTCTTTGTCTACAATTATTTTTGATGATGATGCAATCCCTACATTGAAAGAATTCAAATCTAAAGTCACGTAATGAAATACAATGTCTTTATACACAATTTTCACTTCATGTAATCTTTTAGACTTTGACCATAGCTACACTATGCAATGATGTGGATTGTCAGATGGATTTTTACCAAAAGTTCAACTTGGGCCGACACATGCTACACTTCAACAACTTTTGCAATGGGTACGAGACAAAGACAATGAGGTTTCAAACGCCTTGATTTCATATTTACTTTATATATATATATATATATATATATATATATATATATATATATATATATATATATATATATATATATATATATATATATATATATATATAAATACTATTTCAATAAGGTTCCTGACTATTACTGTTATTATAGGTTATTACTTTTATTATAGGTTAATAAAATGAGTTCCTCATCAATTTTCTTATCCACTTTTACTAAATATAAATTTTGCATCATTGTTTACTACTTTCATAGGTTACGACCTTTAGATGTGAAGTAGGAATGACGAATGTTCGAACTAGAAATGGTTGGTACTACTACTCATGTACCAGCGGAAAATGCAAAAAAGGTGTCTCACGAGAACAAGGAAATTTTTGGTGTGAGTCTTGAAAGAATGTTGGCTTTCCAAAACCAAGGTGATGTAACATATATTATGTATTTATGTATGATAGGTTGTAATTTAAAAATTCTCACTTAATAAATTATTTTCACTAATATTTGATAATAGTGATTAAATGTTTTCCACCTTTAAAAATTGTACCCATAGATTCAAACTTCAACTTGATGTTAACGATGAATTTGCTCACACTGTTGTCCTAATGTTTGATGAGACCGTTGAAATATTAGTCAATACAACAGCAAAAGCACTTTTGGATAGCAACAAGAAGGTTACTTTTTAGGGTATTTGAATTATTAAAGTATGGCATCCTGATATACACTTCTTGTATAGGATGAAGACTTAGTGCTCCACTTATGCATTGGCAAGTCTAATCAACACAACACATGTACTAGAGATCAAGTCCAACACATATTATGAAGATGACAATTTTGAGAGCTTCATGTGTAGTATGGTTTTCCCAGCGTTAGAAAAATACCAACGAAGGGACTACAACTACACAACATGAGAAGGTGGAAGAAAAAAAATATGTGTTTGGATGAGCATCCCAAGTTGAAAAGCCTTCACTAAAAAGACTGAGAAGACACCCATGAGTTTTAATCCCATCAAAAGTCTCTGAGATAAGGAAACGTAAAATGTAAAAAAATTGATTGAAGTCTAGAGGTTACACACACATATATAAACTATGATAAAATATTGAAATGTATTTATATATTCAATATGTTTGGCTACATTGAAGAAGATTCAGATTCAGATGTTGAGTTGCAAAAGAACCAAATGAAGTTGCTGAAGTTAACCAAGGATCCAAGGAAGTTGCTAAACAATTAGTCAATACACATAACAAAGAGCATGATGGATAGAGAGAGATGCATTAGTAACACTGTTATTGTGTAAACCCCGTAGGGAATGCATTGCATTAGCTCTCAATATAAAGATACAATATTTACACAAAGGAACCCCACACTATACAAATATTTAATTTAACACACCCCCGTAGTTGGAGCGTGCGTTTCACAAACGTTCAAACTGGTTCTGAAATCTAAAAATAACTGTGTAGGTAAACCTTTTGTAAAACAATCTGCAAACTGATGAGCGGAAGGTACATGTAACACATGAACATGACAAAGAGCAACACGTTCCCTAACAAAATGTAAATCGATTTCCACATGTTTGGTGCGCTGGTGCTGTACTGGGTTAGATGCGAGATACATGGCACTGATATTATCACAAAAAACAACTGTGACACGGTTTAACGGGCACGAAGTTCAAGAAGGAGATTACGAATCCAAGCGTCCTCAGCAACATCATTTGCCACACCTCTGTACTCAGCTTCAGCACTGGAGCGAGAAACAATAGGTTGACGCTTGGACGAACAAGAGACAAGATTGTCGCCAAGGAAAACACAAAATCCAGAAATGGACAGGCGTGTCTCAGGACAGCCGACCTAGTCAGCATCAGTGTAAGAGACCAAACGATCAACTACCGATGGACGAAGACGAAGACCATAAGATAGAGTTCCCTGAACATAGCGAAGGATGCGTTTTAAGGCGTTGAAATGAGGTTCACGAGGATCATGCATGTATAGACAGATCTGTTGAACCGCATAAGTAATATCTGGACGCGTGATTGTGAGATATTGTAACGCACTGGCAAGACTTCGATATAGAGAGGGATCCGAGACAGGTTGACTTGCAGAGGACAGTTTGGCCTTAGTATCTGCGGTAGTGGAACAGGGGTTGCAAGAAGACATATCAGCACAATCAAGGATTTCGCGAGCAAATGCTGTTTGTGATAGAGACAAACCAGAAGAGTCGCGTTTGGAAGAAACACCAAGAAAGTAGGAGAGAGGACCAAGATCAGTCATAGCAAACTCAGACGAGAGTCAGAAGATGACTTTGGCCACGAGAGATGGAGATGACGCAGTCAAGATGATATCATCAACATACAAGAGCAGAAATATGGAATCAGCATCACTGTGAAAAGTGATCAGGGAGGGATCAGAGATTTGCTACTAATGAAACCAATGGAAGTTATATAAGCGGCAAATCGATGATACCAGGCTCGTGGTGCCTGTTTGAGACCATAGAGAGCCTTAAGAAGCCGACAATCATGATTAGGAAACTGAGGATGAACATAGCCAGGAGGTTGTTTCATATAAACCTCTTCGGTCAAATCACCATTTAGAAACTCATTTTTGACATCAAGTTGGTGAATGGGCCACTGACGGGATATAGCAATACTAAGAACAGTGCAAATGGTGACAAATTTGACAATAGGGCTAAAGGTTTCATCGAAATCGAGACCTGGTTGTTAGGAAAACCCTTGAGCTACAAGACGACCCTTGTACCGATTAAGCTTGCCAGTACTGTCAAGTTTGTGTCTATAGAGCCATCAACATCTGACAATGTTAACACCCGAAGGAGGAGGAACAAGAATCCAGGTTTTGTTGGATAAAATATCGGACATTTCAACATCCATAGCTGATTTCCAATTTGGATCTCTAATGGCTTGAGCCGTGGAACGAGGAATTGGAGAAATGTCACAAGTGGTAGATAGATTAAGAGTTTGATGTGGTTTTAGGTGACCAGTTTGGGATCTAGTAACCATAGGATGAGATGGTTGGGGGGGGGGGATGGGGATGAAGAATCCTCCGAGGCGGATGTATTAGGAGCCGTTGAGGAAGTGGTGGGGGATGACTGAGTCGATCCAGTAGAGGGTGGTTGAGAGACAGTCGGGGTGGGTGAAGGGGTGAGGGAGGAGAGAGGAATAGGAGTTTCGTCAATGAAGGAATCAAATTCCTCAGTCGAAGGAGGGGAGTGAAAATCGGCAAATGGAAAGTGTGTCTCGTGAAAGATGACATGACGAGACGTAATCACAGTCTGTGTAGTCAGGTCGAGACATCGATATCCATGATGATTTGGTGAGGGATCTAGATAAGCACAGACAGATGATCGAGGAGAAAGCTTGTGAGGAGCAGTAGAAGATGTGTTGGGGTAACATAATCAGCCAAACACACGAAGGTGGTTGTAAGAAGGGAAGTATCCGAACAGAAGTTCAAATGGGGTTTTGAATTGAAGGGTTTTGGTGGGAAGAAGGTTAAGAGTGTGAATAGCATTAAGTAGGGACTCAACCCAAAAAGAAGTGGGTAGGCGTGCTTCAATCAAGGATGTGCGAATGATGTTATTAATGGTGCAAATAGATCTTTCAGCTTTGCCGTTATGTTGAGACGTGTATGGACACGAGAAACGAAATTGTATTCCAGTAGTTTGGAAAAGTTGGTGAAAAGCTTTAAATTGATTATTAATATAAGCTCTAAACTGACAGAAAGTTTTAAAGACATCACTTTTTGCACGTAAAGGAAAAACCCACAAAAAATGTGAGAAATCATCAAGAAACAATATATAATATTTGAAACCGCTATTACTCAAAACCGGAGCTGTCCATAAATCAGAATGAACTAATTCAAATAACATAGAAGTTTTTGAAGTGGAGGAAGAAAAGGGTAAATGACAATGTTTGCCAAGCTGGCTGTTGGGAAATATTATAAGTATGTCAAGCTGTTAGTTAGATTTCTCAAACTGTTAGTAGATTTTCTATGTAATTACAAAGTTCAAGATGTTAGTTGAGTAAGTTTAAGCTGCTAGTTCAAAAGTTCAAGCTGTCAGTGCTCAAGTTCAAGCTGCTCAACAGATAGACTTCAAGCTGCTCAGCAGTTTAATAAACAGAAAGTGCTGAAATTCAGGAAGAGATTTATATTCGAAGATTCAAGCATATCTACTACCAGAGAAATCATAGTTTTTCAAGGAAACAAATCATAAGGCTTTGTATATAGATAGAATAGGTTTTTCTATTGTATGCCTGCACGTACATGTTTTGATTCAGTTGTAATTGCTTTCTGATTAAGTTTTCATAAGCCTCTAAGGTTGTAAAACCCTAAGAACAGTCTGTGTTCTTCGTCTAATCAAACAGATTAGAGGTGATTGTAATCAGTGAGTTTGGCAATACAAAATATTTGATTTTTGATTATATTTATGTGTTATTTGTTTTGAAAGCTTTTCTTAAAACAATTAAGTGTTATTCCACAAACTTCTTAATTGGACTTTGATTCAATACAAGGTTATTGGTTTTATACTCTGATTGATTCAAACCAGTTAATCTTAGGTAGTAATTTGATCTTGACAAGTGGTATCAGAGCCACAGGTTTTTCTTTGTTTTCAAAGTCAGAAGCTTTCTTTTAAAATTTTTATTTTTCTGCAATGGAATTTGATAATCACAGTAGTGGATCTGGGCAAGGACTCAAAGTGCCTATGCTCAAACCCACTGAGTTCGAGATGTGGAAACTCAGGATTCAACAACACATTCAATTTATTGATTATACCATATGGGAAGCTGTTGAATTTCCTCCTGTAGTTGATCCTAAACTAGATGCTGAGGGCAAGCCCATAAAAACACATCCAAAGACTGAACTTAAAAGAAAGACTAGAATGAATAAAGTGAAAGCTCTTACACTTTTACAGATAACCATTACTAATGCTTATCAACATCAGTTTAAAAAGTTCTATACTGCTCATTCTCTTTGGATTGCTTTAGAGAAAAGATTTGCTAGTAATGCTACCACCAAAAGGAATCAAAAAGATCTTCTGAAACAGCAGTATGAAAACTTTTCTGGTGGCAAGAATGAAAACCTTACTCAAATCTTTGACAGGTTTAATAAACTGATAGGTGAATTGGAGAGTGCCAAAGTCAGCTTGGATCAAGATGAAGTAAACAGAAAATTTCTTAGATCACTTGGTGAAAAGTAGACAGTCTATGCTGCCCAATGGAGAACAAAAGATACTCTTGATGAATAGAGTTGTATGACCTTTACAACAGTCTGAGAGTGTTTGAAACTGAGATTGAAATAAAAAGAAATCCTTTTCATACAATCATAAACACTGCTCTGCTATCATCAACATTAACTGATAATTCTAACCGTTGTAATTCCTTTCCAGGTGCTGATGGTAACTCTACTGAAGTTCATTATGAAGCTTTTGTTGCCAATGATGGACTGTTTGCTCTAACTGCTGAAGATTTAGAACAAATCCATCCAGATGATATAGAAGAGATGGAATTGAAATGGCAGCATGCTATGTTGACTATGAGGGCTAAAACATTTCTGAAAAGAACTGGCAGACCAAACTTTCAAGCCAGACTAGAAGGCAAACCAACATTTAATAAATCAAAAGTTGAATGCTTTAAATGCCACAAGCTTGTACACTTTGCCAGAGAATGCAGATCCTAATGTCAACAGCCACCAAGACCCCAGCAAACTAATCAAACTTCATCATCACAACCACGTGTTTCTCAAGAAGACAATGTGTTTGACTGAAGTGATCAGACAGAAGAGGAGTTTCAAAATCAAGCTCTTATACATAAACATCTAATGTCACTTCCACTGAACTACCATCTGAGGTAAATGCTAAACTCTGCTCTCAAACATGCAAAAATATGGTTAAAAAGTACAGAGATCATAATGAAAGCATGTGCAAAACTCTAGCTAAGATGGAAGAAAGGAGATATGAGCACATGCAGGCCATAGAAGATCTTGAAAAACATATCAATGACTATAAATATAATGAGATTCAAATGGGACATGATAGAACATATCATGAGTGGGAGAAAAAGGAACTGAGAATAAAACAGAGTCCCTAAATAAGAAAGTAGATGAGGCTGAACAGAAGGTGTTAGAAGCTAATAAGAAAATAGAACCTGTCAATATAGATTTTGGAAACTTCAAACTGGCAAATCAAAAGCTGGAACACCTAATGGAAGTCCATTTAAAGATAAGGTAAAATCTCAACTCAATCCCAAAGAAGGTATAGGATACAGAGCCACTCCACCCCCATACAACAACAAATACATTCATCCCATGAGTGAAGTTGCTGATAGGCTTGTTAATGAACCATTAGATGAGTCAATGACAACTGTAGATCCTGTCCTTGAAAACAGTCCTGAATCTAAAGAAGAACTGATTCCAAATGAAGGCTGTGAGTGTAAAGAAGTTGAGAGAGAACCTAAAACAATGAGTGCACCTATAGAAACCCTACCCTCAGTAAGAAAGGAAAAGAGAAGATGAGTGTATGCAATGCTGTTCCACATGTATCTGTACATTATAACTGTAACATTGCATCTTCCTCAACAGTTAATAAAAGGGGTAAGACTGTTCCAATCTGCACATGCCAAAAGCATGGTGTCCAAAAGTTTCCCACACAACAGCAGGTAAGGGGAAATCAAAGGTACAAGAACCAGTTATGGTCCAACAAAACTGGTTCTCCAATCAAAACAGTCAAAAGATGTTTCCATTGTGGCAGGAAAAATCATTTGGCCAGACATTGTTTGTATAAACCATCTGTTGCAAAACAGACTGTGGTTCAGAAACAGTCATTTGTTCAAAACACAAAGAATTCTAAGTCCAAACCACCTGTTGCACCAGTTCCAAAGAAGATAGTTGATCATAGGTTCTTAAAAGTTATCAAAAGCCAGTCTACTCACCAAAAACAGTTTTGGCAAAATCCAAATCAAATTTTAAACAGATATGGTGTGTTAAAGGCAAAAACTCAGATCAATCTGTTGATGCAAATGTTGAGACTGCTAGGCCTAAAGTTGGAACTGGTAGTGCAAACTCTGAAGCTGTTAGCACTAAAAACTCAGTTCAAACTGCTAAGCCTAAAACTGGAATTGGTAATGGATCATCGGAGACTGTTTATGAAAAGGTTGGAAAGAACACCTGGATACCTCATGTCATAACTAAATATTCTTCACAAAATCCACTAGTGGATCTCAATAAGTATAAAAAGTCACAAACAGTGTTTAGTTATGTCAATGCACAAGGACAACCCAAAACCAAATTGGTTTGGGTTTACTCCACTACTAACTAAGCTTTTATTTGTGCAGGGCACCCACAGGTCACAACATAAAACAAGATGACATTTGGATAGTGGATGCTCTAGGCACATGACAGGCAATTCTGAATGCTTGTCAAATTTCAAAGGCTTTGAAGGAGGATTTGTTGCATTTGGAGGAAATTTCAAGGGAGGTAAGGTAACAGGTAAATGTACTGTCAAAGCAGGCAATATGATCTTCAATGATATTTTGTATGTTGAACAGCTGAAGTACAATTTACTAAGTGTGTCTCAAATCTGTGATAAACAAAATATTGTTCTATTCACAGACTCTGAGTGCATTGTTCTTTCAAAAGAATTTAAAATACCTGAAAATCTTGTTCTACTTAGAACACCAAGAAAGACCAATGTCTACTGTTTGGACACATATCTTTTATCCAAATCAAATACTTTAAGCTGTTTGATATCCAAAGCATCATCTAATGAGTCTGCTCTTTGGCACAGAAGGATGTGTCCCATGAACTTCAAATCTATGAATGTGCTGGTCAAAAAGAATTTGGTAAGAGGTTGACCACAAAAGGAGTTCATCTGTGATGATCATTGTGTAGCATGCCTTAAAGGCAAGCAACAAAAAAAACTTCTCACAAGGCCAAAGACGTAAATTCAATGTCATCTGCTCTTCATCTTATTCATATGGATCTCTTTGGTCCAACATCTGTTTTGAGTTTGGATAAAAGAGGTTACTGTTTAGTCATTGTTGATGATTTCACCAGATTTACATGGGTCTACTTTTTTAGGACTAAAGATGAAACTGCTGAGCTAGTTAAATCATTTATCCTTAAGATAGAAAAGCAATCCAACTTAACAATTAAGGTGATCAGGTCAGACAATGGATCTGAGTTTAAAAATCATATCCTAAACAATTTCTGTGAGTCTAAAGGTATTGCAAGGCAATATAGTGCACCAAGAACACCACAACAAAATGGTGTAGCTGAAAGAAAGAACAGAACGTTAATTGAGGCTGCTAGAACCATGCTAGCTGATTCCAAACTGCCAATGACCTTTTGGGCAGAGGCAGTCAATACAACTTGTTATGTGCTAAATAGGGTTCAACTTGTTCAATCACAAGGGAAAACTCCATATGAGTTATTCCATCATAGAGTTCCCTTAATAGCCTTTCTAAAGTCTTTTGGCTGTTCTTGCACTATTCTTCACACTAATACTCACTTAGGTATGTTTGAAAGTAAGGCTGAAGAAGGTTTCTTTGTAGGATACTCTACTTAAAGCAAAGCCTATAGGGTATATAACAGTGTGTCTAAAACCATTGAAGAAAGTGCCAATGTTGAGTTTAATGAAAACACTGCAAATGTCAAAGGCACTGGTCCTGATTGGTTGTTTGATTTAGATTCACTAACAAATTCTCTGAGCTTTGTTGAGTATACTGCAGAAACTGATGAAAACAGGGTTGAAGCTGCCAACACAAATTCTCATGCTGGTCACACAAATATTCAAGCTGTTGGCACAAAGTTTCAGACTATTGAAGATTCTGATAAATGGGATGAGTATACTGTTCTACCACTTCTATCTTGTGACCCACCAGGGGCACTGGATGCTCAACATGATACAAATCTAGAGTATGAAGTGCCAATCCCAAGTCCTGAGGTAACAGCTCCATCCAATAGGGAAACAGTCCCATCTTCTGGTCAAGCTGTTCCTGAAGCAGAACCATCAAGTGGTCCTGAAGGAGATGATACAAATCTAGGAACATCATTTCAGACAGACAGAGAGCCCAGACTCAGGGTTCACAAGTATCATCCTCTCAACCAGATAATGGGTGATCTACGCACACCTGTACAGACAAGGACAATGGTTCACAAAGAGTCTACTGATGCTGAATCAGCAGTTCCTGAATTTAGTCTAGCTGCCTTTGAACATGCATGTTTCATGTCACAATTGAAACCTAAGAAAGCATCTGAGGCTTTGAAATATCCATCTTCGATTGAGGCAATGCAAGAAGAACTACTGCAATTCAAGATTCAGAATGTATGGACTCTAGTTGACTTACATAGAGGAAAGAGAGCAATTGGTACAAGATGGGTGTTCAGAAACAAGAAGGATGAGAGAGGGATAGTAATCAAGAACAAATCAAGACTGGTAGCACAAGGATACACTCAAGAAGAAGGAATAGATTATGATGATGTCTTTGCCCCAGTAGCAAGGATAGAAGCCATCAGACTGTTCCTAGCTTATGTCAGCTTCAAAGGATTTAAAGTGTACCAAATGGATGTGAAATCTCATTCCTGTATGGTACAATTAAAGAAGAGGTCTATGTGTGTCAACCCCCTGGATTTGAGGTCTATAAGTATCCAGTCAGAGTCTATAAATTAGTCAAAGCCCTCTATGGACTCCACTAAGCCCCAAGAGCATGGTATGACACTTTGTCATCATACCTTCTACAAAATGGATTCAAGAGAGGTACTCTGGACAAAACATTGTTCACAAAGTCTATCAAATCTAAGATTTTGCTTGTTCAGATCTATGTTGATGATATCATCTTTGGGGTCCACAAATGACAGTCTGTGCAAAGAGTTTGAGACATTTATGCACAAAAAGTTTAAAATGAGTTCAATGGGAGAACTCACCTTCTTTCTAGGATTGCAGGTCAAGCAGAAGCCCACAGGACTTTTTATAAGTCAATCAAAGTATGGTAATGACATTCTGGAAAAGTTTGGTTACAAAGATACCAAAGTTGCTAGTACTCCAATGGACACTCACAAGCAGCTTGATGCAGACAAAGATGGAGTAGATGTGGACATTCACCTATACAGATCCTTGATAGGTTCACTAATGTACCTCACATCTTCTAGACCTGATATAGTGATTGCTGTTAGTGTTTGTGCCAGGTTTCAATGTGCTCCAAAGGACTCACATCTGTTTGCTGTTAAGAGAATTTTTAGATATCTCAAGGGCCAACCTAATTTGGGCCTATGGTATCCTAAAGACTCTCCTCTTGAACTAACAACCTACTCTGACAGTGACTATGGAGGATGCAACATTGATAGAAAATCCACAACTGGTGGATGTCAATATCTAGGAGCAAGACTGGTCTGTTGGCAGTGCAAAAAGCAAACAACTGTCTCCACCTCATCTACTGAAGCAGAATATATAGCAGCTGCCAGTTGCTGTTCCCAAGTGATGTGGATTCAGAATCAACTGAGAGAGTATGGTATGAACTTTTTATCTACTCCTATTTACATTGACAACTCAAGTGCCATAAGCATCGTACAAAATCCAGTGAAATTTCCCAAAACCAAGCATATAGACATTAG
The DNA here is from genome assembly GCA_020465985.1 of Centrapalus pauciflorus. Classification (NCBI taxonomy): domain Eukaryota; kingdom Viridiplantae; phylum Streptophyta; class Magnoliopsida; order Asterales; family Asteraceae; genus Centrapalus; species Centrapalus pauciflorus. The sequence goes on from JAANYP010001136.1 coordinate 508,730, forward strand.
ATTTCATTTTATAAGAGATTGTAATGAGAAGAAATTAATCCAAGTTACCAAAATTCATACAAATGATCAGTTAGCTTATCTATTTACAAAACCATTTGATGTAGGAAGATTCACCTTCCTAGTATCAAATATTGGTATGGTTAATATGGATTAATTTGTTTTTCATCATTCTCTCTTATTTTATGAAGAATATATTTATTTCATATGCTTGATTAAGGGGGAGACACTGTTTCATAAGAATATGCTTAATTTTCAACTAACAGCTTGAGTCTTTTCCCAAGCTGCTAGTTCATTTCACTCAGACTGTTAGTTGTTTTCACTTGATCTGTCAAAGTGTGCAGGATAATTCTGTAATTTCTTATAAGTGTGTGCGCGGGATTAGATATTTTCGAAATGCCCAAACCTTTAAAGGTCTCAGTTTCGTTCAATTGTAACTACCAGTTGCAAAATATCTTCCACGATCTTTTCCAAACCTTCTCTCTGAGCGATTCACACACAAATCTCTCAAACCCTAAATCACCGTCTTGATCGTCAATGGAGTTTGTCAAAGAGCACAACTGTCTCCCTTATTCCCTCAAACATACTGACCTTCACCCTTTCCACGTCATGATGGACATCCTTCGAAATTCCCATATACATCATGCCATCAATGTCAATCCTACCATCTATGTGTCTCATATAGAGTAGTTCTGGAAATCTGCCTCAGTCAAAACCATCAATGGAGTCACATCTTTGGCATCCACAATTGGTGACAACCCTGTTACTATAACTGAGGAAATCATCCGCCAACACTTGCATCTTCAAGATGCCGCAGGTATATCAGATCTATCCCTTACTGCCTTACATAAAGGACTTTTTGTAATAGGGTATCGGGGCCCTACTGATTCTTTTACTTTCTTTAAAGCACATTTTCCCCTAAATGGAAATATCTTGTGCATGTTATACAACAGTGTATAAGTCCTAAAAGAACTGGTTGGTCCGAATTCTATTCAAATATAGCCACTGCCTTGGTGTGCTTATCGACGGGCCAACAATTCAATTTTTCAAATTTGATTTTTCAGGGAATGTTAAGGCATCATGCCCTAAAGAATGAGAAATTTTTGATGTATTTTTCAGGGAATGTTAAGGCATCATGCCTAAAGAATGATAAATTTTTGATGTATCTACGATTTTTGGCTGAAATAATTGCAAGATCTTGCAATAATTTTAATATACATAAAAGGATACATGTTTCCCATAGGCACTCTTTACCATCAATAAAAAGACTTCTAAAACCTAGTGCCAATTTTTTGAATGTAGATGTCCCATTGCCTTCTGCAATGCTGGGCATCAATCCAACAAACAGAGGAGAGGGTCCTGAGCAGGCTCAGCCATCCATCACTGCTTCACCCCCAGGACCCTAACCCACTCCTCATGATACAAATATTCCTTCTGCTCCTTATATCACACCTACATCCCCACTCCCCACACTGATACAATACAAAAGACAAAGGGTTTCAGGAGCTCCTTCCTCCTCAGCCCTAACACCAGAGCAAAATATCCCTATGTAGGAGGACACTTCTGCATAGAATATCCAAAGGGAACCCACTGAGGACACTCCCATCCTCAATTTGGAGGTGGCCATCCCATCAGAGGATGTCCATATGGGGTTTGTGGCTGACACTACTGAGGTCTCTGCAGAAGAGGCACATGCCAGTGTTAACATCACTAAGACCACTCCCATGGCAACAGAGGGTGTGCAAGCACCTTCTGGAAGTCCCCAGTACCAAGAATAAATGGGCCAAGATGTTTCTACTTCTGGAATTCATGCTAGTGGTAGATCTCAAATACCACCGTCATTTGATGATCTTGAGGCTAGTCTGCATCTCATGATATTGACGGATCCTCAGCTGAAACCTGTTGTAGCCATATTGGAACATTAAAAGTCCCTTATTGCTACACATGGGGCACAATCACAACTATGCAACAGCAATAGTAGCTCAACATCAAAGAATGTATTATTTTCATCAAGGGTTCACCCTATGTGGAAATAAGATTATTCAACTTGAGAAGATGGTTCGGACCCTAATTGCAAAGGTTGTAGGTCCTCCAGGCCAAACCAATGCATCCAAAAAGGGGGAGAACCAGGATATCCCTACTTTAGTCCAAACAGCTTCAACCTCTGCTCCAACAGTCCCAGATTCTAGGCTAACAGTTCCAACGACCACTCAAGCTGTTAGTCTAGAAACTCAAGTTGCCCCTATCAGAACAACTGGAGTTGTTATCAGAGAAGGAACTCAGGCTCCTGTCAGTACAGTCTAATCCACAACATCAACTTCCAGAGATAAGGGTAAAGGCATACTCATTGAATCTCCAAAGATTAAATTCTCTTCTAAGGAAGCCCAGGTTGCTCATGATGCTGAATTTGCAAGAAAATTAGTAGAGGAACAGGATGATCTCCTAGACCAGCAAACTCATGCTCAAATGAAAGATGATGAAACCTTAGGTGATTATCTAAGAGGGTTTGTGGTCAAGCAGAATCAGAAGAAAAGGAAAATGGCAAAAGGGCATTCAAAGGCAGAACACAGAGAATTTTTGATAAACTTTTCTGCATCAGTTGGAATTCCAAGAATAATGGCTCAGTCATGGCCAACAGAAAAGCTGCAATACTTACATGACAAAGAAATGGAAAAACAAAAGGTAGCCAAAGTCTCCCAACAAGTCCAAAGCCAACAAGAACCAGTTCAAGCTGGTGTCAGTAATCCTCCTCCTCCTGTTCAAACTGTTGCTAATGATCCTCAATCTGAAGCTATTCAACAAGCAAAGCTTGATCAGGTGAAAAGAGTGCTGTTTGAACATCAGTTGCAAAAGGTAATGGAAATTGAAAAGACCCTCGATCAGCATGACTTCTCCAAGCCTCCTATTACCTACTGGTATGCTAAGTCAATGGATGACATTGGTTTAAAATATCACTTTGTAATCAAAAGAGAAGCTGGTCCTGAGGAAGAATACAAGAGCATAGTTCACCTAGTACAGAGGCTGACCAGAGATGAGCTGACGCAAATGCATCGTATTGGAATTGTTAGTCAGTCTAGGTCTCCACTTGTTTGGGTTAAGCAAAGTGTAAAAGATCTTAAAAGCATTTTTGACCAAGAATCTATCAGAAGAGACATAGAAGCTGCCAAGGATATGAAGATTGTACAAGTTGATCTATATGAGAAATCAAATACATATAGACTCAAATTTTCAAACGGATCCAGCATGTTATTCAATTTTGAGTTCTTTGATCTGCCAAAAGCATGGTTACTCCAAATAAGCTCAGTGAAGATTTACTGTGATAAAGAAGAGATGAAAAGAGATTTCATAAAGGCAATAAAGCAGAAACTTTCACAACTGTAAATTTTTGGATGCCTTAGTTTGTAGATAACAGTTTTACTTTGTTTTATTTCCTTATTTGTACAAAAACTTAAAGTCTTGTGTAAAGAATTTAAGTTAGGGGGAGATTGTTGGGAAATATTCTAAGTATGTCAAGCTGTTAGTTAGATTTCTCAAACTGTTAGTAGATTTTCTGTGTAATTACAAAGTTCAAGCTGTTAGTTGAGTAAGTTTGAGCTGCAAGTTCACAAGTTCAAGCTGTCAGTGGTCAAGTTCAAGCTGCTCAACAGATAGACTTCAAGCTGTAATAAACAGAAAGTGCTGAAATTCAGGAAGAGATTTATATTCGAAGATTCAAGCATATCTACTACCAGAGAAATCAGAGTTTTTCAAGGAAACAAATCAGAAGGCTTTATATATAGATAGAATAGGTTATTCTATTGTATGCCTGCACGTACATGTTTTGATTCAGTTGTAATTGCTTTCTAATTAAGTTTTCATAAGCCTCTAAGGTTGTAAAACCCTAAGAACGGTCTGTGTTCTTCGTCTAATCAAACAGATTAGAGGTGATTGTAATCAGTGAGTTTGGCAATACAAAAGATATGATTTTAGATTATATTTATGTGTTATTTGTTTTGAAGGCTTTTCTTAAAACAGTTAAGTGTTATTCCGCAAACTTTTTAATTAGACTTTGATTCAATACAAGGTTATTGGTTTTATACTCTGATTGATTCAAACCAGTTAATCTTAGGTAGTACTTTGATCTTGACACTGGCACACATGACACATCGATACATTATTCTTAGAACATGAAATAAAATTTCGATTCTTTAAATAAGATAAAATAGACGGGCCCGGATGACCTAGACGTCGGTGACAGGTGGAAGCGGAAACCGTGGAGACAAAAGCAGAGGCTTGCGAGGAAACAGACGAAAGAATAGGATAAAGATCGTCCACACTATCACATCGCTGGATAACATGACCTGTTTCAAGATCCTTGACAGAGAAACCAAAAGGGTCAAATTCAACAGAAACAGATTTATCAGTAGTAAATTGACGAACAGAAATGAGGTTTCTGACCATTTGGTTTGAAATAAGAATATTATTATATTGAGTCTATTGTTAGAGAAAGGAAAAAAAGAGTGCCCAGTAGCATTAACCGGAAGTACAGCACCGTTACCAACCATAATGGATTTAGAATTACAAGGAGTTAGAGAGTGAATGTTACCTTGGTTAAATGACATGTGAGAACTAGCACCTGAATCCATGTAGAAGTTCGGGGCTTGAGCTTGCTGAACAGACATCGACTGAAAGACTGATGCTAGGTCTGTGAACTGTGGTGGCCCAGAGGTAGCATGTCCACCAAAGAAAGGTTGCTGAAGACCAAATGATGGATGATGTAGCTGAAGATTCTGACCATGTGCATTCGAACTCGGAGACGATTGTGGTTGGAAGGGAGTTGAAGATGACTGTTGATACTGCGGAGATACTTCGGTGGATACTGTGTTGGTGCTGGGGATGCAAGCTGATACTGGCCAAGAATTGAACCAGAGGTAGTACCGACATAGTGGGCACCAGGCATCTGAGTACCAGCATGAAACTGTGAAGTTGGTAGTTGATGTCCTGCAAAAGGAGGGTTAGTAGTAGCGATAACATTAGAATTACCACCCCCTTTGGGAGCACTACGATTATTATTTTTACCCTTGTTTGACTTATTATTCATTGTTTTGTCGGGATTAGAGACATGAGAATATAAGGCAACGGGAGACGGAATAGGCGTATCAAGGTGGGAATCAGCAGCGGCTTCACGAGATTCATGTAGGAGAAGCATGTTTTTCGCTTTAATAAATTTAGGAAAGGGAGTAGTGTTAGTAATGACATCAACAATGCTAGAGTAAGACGGAGGTAGTTTTTGAAGTATCCGCATTACTAATTCAACTTCACTAATTTGACAAACAACATCAGATAATGCATCAGCGAGGTTTTTTAGGGTATGGCAGAAATCAGTTATAGAAGTAGATCCTTTAGCGTTGTTGCGAACTGTACTTGAAGCTGTAACATACGAGACATTTTATTGTTTAGAAAGAATTCATCATTTTTGTCCCATAAATCTTTTGCAGTAAATTCGTCACTTGAAACAATTTGTAGCAAATTAGGATCACAAGTAGAATAAAACCAAGACTTGACACGAGAATCAATAGATTTCCAATCTTCATCAATGTTATTTTCAGGCTTAGAAGTGCCTGTGATGTGTCCTAGGACTTTGGCACCCTTACACATATCTAAGAAAATACGACACCACAGTTTATAACAAGAGCCATCAACAGAAAGTTTAAAACTAAATTGGTTGTAAACATTGGTGAGGGCATAAACAAGTTGTGCAGTTGTGGGTGGTGCAGGTGGTGCAGGAAGGGCCAGTCATGATGACAGAAATGACAAAGAAATAATAATTGCAAGCAATAAGTAAAAAAAAATTAGACGTATGCTCAACCGTAGGTAGTTATAATTTAATAATAACGATACCGTAACCGTAGGACAAAGAGCGTGGAACAGCAGCAGCGTGGAACGACAACTTCTTAATAATCAAGGAGGAGTTATTATAATAATAGTATTGATTTTTATTATAGTAATAATGTTTGATGGGAACCCAAACAACAGCCGCGTAGCAAGATGAGACACAGAAACCAAAGATCAAGCACACCCACTTATTATTCTTAGTATTATAATAATCAAGCACAACACCCACTATTCTTAATTCCAAAGATCCAAAGAAGAGATCGAAAATCAACAGCAGCTTCAAACCAAAAATGCGGCGGCTTCAAAAATCAGTAACTGCGACGACTTAAAAACCAAACCAAATCAGTCGTCGGTTGGAGGAAGCAAGGTTAGCAACGATTAGGTTATTGGCGGCGGCGACGGTTTCTGGAAGCAAAAACACCGGCGATTTAGTGTTTGGCAGCGGCGGTGGTTTCTGGTAGCAGAGGGCAGCGACAATTTGGGAAAGGGGAGAGGAGAGGATGGCAGCGGAAGGGAAAGCCGTCAACCCACAAAAGTGGTGGGCGACGGCGTATAGGTTTCCGTCGGTGATGCACCGGCGGGTGAGGTGGGGAACCGTAGGTCACATGAGTGGGAGGAAAGAAACCCTAGTTAGGCCTGATACCATGTTATTGTGTAAACCCCGTAGGGAATGCATTGCATTAGCTCTCAATATAAAGATACAATATTTACACAAAGGAACCCTACACTATACAAATACTCAATTTAACAAACACATTCAGAAAAAAAGTTAACTCTCTTTTTTGTTAAAATTTTAAAATGTCACATGTAGGTAAATGTTATTTGATTTTTACAACGTACCATCTTTCTGTTTTCTGTTATCGATGCATGTTTTGTGGATCAATCAGAATCTCGCTATGGGATTGGAAGAATTATATAGTTAATGTTGGTTATATTACTTTGACTTTGGTAATGGAATTAATAGAATTATATAGTTTTGTTATATTATTAGAAAAGGTGTGCCATTTGCAGATAACATATTGAAAAAAAATGAAATATCATTCTTTGTAGATTTAAATTTTTTCAACAAAGACATTAATCTTTATGGAATTATAATAGTGGTAATGATTCCATGTCTATAGTAATTAATTCCATGTGATACATTACGAATATCATTTAATATATATGATAAATAATTTTATTATTTAATTTGATGTGTTGAGTTGTATCTGTCATGCTCTTGAAAATTGAAGTTATAAATAACAGGCGTCCAATATTTATATAGTCATTGTTATCATTAGTCATGTTTTTGCATAACCATATAATTAATAAATTTAAATTACCAAAATTGTAAAAAAGAATTAAACTGTAATCTACAACTTCATGCTACAAACAAATGAGAGGACATATAATCATGTAATTGTTGGGAAATATTCTAAGTATGTCAAGCTGTTAGTTAGAGTTCTCAAACTGTTAGTAGTAGTTCTATGTAATTACAAAGTTCAAGCTGCCAGAGTTAAAAGTTCAAGCTGCTCAACTGTTTAACAACAGAAAGTGCTGAAATTCAGGAAGTGATATATATTTCAAAATTTGAATATCTTCCAAGCATATCTACTACCATAGAAATCAGAGTTCTTCAAGGAAACAAATCAGAAGGCTGTATATATAGATAGACTAGGTCTTTCTATTGTAAGTCTGTACGTGCAAGTTTTGTAATTGTGTGCCTCATTGTAACTACTTTCTGATAAAGTTTCTCAAGCCTCTAAGGTTGTAAAACCCTAAGAACAATTAGTGTTCTTCGTCTAATCAAACAGATTAGAGGTGATTGTAATCAGTGATTTTGGCAATATAAAGGAGTTGATTTTGATTATATTTATTTGTTATTTATTCTGAAAGTTTTCTTAAAACAATTAAGTTTTATTCCGCAAACTTATTAATTGGACTTTGATTCAAAAACAAGGTTATTGGTTTACACTCTGATTTATTAAAACCAGTTAATCTTAGGTGATTTTAATCTTGACAAGTGGTATCAGAGCCACAGGTTTTGTTTGTTATTGTTTGTTTTCAAAGTCAGAAACTTTCTTTGTTTTAATAATTTATTTTTCTGCAATGGTGTTTGAAAATAGCAGTAGTGGATCTGGGTAAGGACTCAAAGTGCCTATGCTTAAACACACTGAGTTCGAGATGTGGAAACTCAGGATTCAACAACACATTCAATTTATTGACTATGCCCTATGGGAAGCTGTTGAAAATCCTCCTGCAGTTGATCCTGAACTAGATGCTGAGGGCAAATCCAAAAGAACACCTCCAAAAACTGAGATTGAAAGAAAGGCTAGAATGAATGAAGTGAAAGCTCTTACTCTTTTACAAATAGTCATTCCTAATGCTTATCAACATCAGTTTAAAAAGTTCTATACTGCTCATTCTCTTTGGATTGCTTTAAGGAAAAGATTTGCTGGCAATGCTAGTACCAAAAGGAATCAAAAGGATCTTTTAAAACAGCAGTATGAAAACTTTTCTGGTGGCAAGAATGAAAACCTTACTCGGATTTTTGATAGGTTTAATAAGCTAATAGGTGAATTGGAGAGTGCAAAAGTCAGCCTGGATCAAGATGAAATAAACAAGAAATTCCTCAGATCTCTTGGTGAAGAATGGGCAGTCTATGCTGCACAATGGAGAACCAAAGACACTCTATATGAAATAGAGTTGGATGATCTTTAAAACAGCATGAGAGTGTTTGAATCTGAAATTGAAAATAAAAAGAAATCCTTTTCTTACAATCACAACACTGCTCTGCTGTCGTCAGCATTAACTAATACATCAAACTGTTGTGATCCTTCTTCAGGTGCTGATGATAACTCTTCTGAAGTTCATTATGAGGTATTTGTTGCAAGGGATGGAATGTTTGCTCTTAATGCTGAAGATCTGGAACAAATCCATCCAGATGATTTAGAAGAGATGGACTTAAAGTGGCAGCATGCTATGTTGACTATGAGGGCGAAAAGATTTCTGAAAAGGACTGGCAGACCAAACTTTCAAGCCAGACCAGAAGGCAAGCCAACATTTGATAAATCAATGGTTGAGTGCTTTAAATGCCACAAACTTGGCCACTTTGCTAGAGAGTGCAGATCCCAAGGTCAGCAACCACCAAGACCCCAACAAACAAATCAAACTTCATCTTCACAAGCTCTTGTCTCTCAAGAAGACAATGTGTTTGACTGGAGTGACTAGACAGAAGAAGAGTTTCAAAATCAAGCTCTTACGACAAAAACATCAACTGTCACTTCCACTGAACTACCATCTGAGGTAAATGCTAAACTTTTCTCTCAAACATGCAAAAATATGGTTAAAAAGTACAGAGATCATAATGAGAGCATGTGCAAAACTCTAGCTAAGATGGAAGAGAGGAGATATGAGTATATGCAGGCTATAGAAGATCTTGAAAAACAGATCAATGACTATAAGGATAATGAGATTCAGATAGGACATGATAGAACATATCATGAGTGGGAGAAAAAGGAACTGAATGAGAAAATAGAGACCCTAAATAAGAAACTAGATGAGGCTGAACAGAAGGTGTTAGAAGCTAACAAGAAAGTAGATTCTATAAATATTGATTTGGGTAGCTTCAAGCTGGCCAATCAAAAGCTAGAACACCTAATGGAAGTCCAATTTAAAGATAGGGTAAAATTTCAACTCAATCCCAAGGAAGGTATAGGATATAAGGCTACTCCACCCTCATACAATAACAAATACATTCATCCTATGAGTGAAGTTGCTGATAGGCTTGTGAATGAACCATTAGATGAGAATATGAAACTTGTAGATCCTATCATTGAGGACAAGCCTGAATCTAAAGAAGATTTGATTCCAAATGAAGGCTGTGAGTGTCAAGAAGTTGAGAGAAACTCCAAAACAATGAGTGAACCTATAGGACCTTCTACTTCCAGTGTGAAAGGAAAAGAGAAGATGAGTGTATACAATAATGCTCCACATGTTTCTGTACCTTGTAACTATAACATTGCATCTTCTTCAAAAGCTAATAAAAGGGGTAAGACTGTTCCAATATGCACATGTCAAAAGCATGGTGTTAAAAAGTTTCCCACACAGCAACAAGTGAGGGGAAATCAAAGGAACAAGAACCAGTTATGGTCCCACAAAACTGGTTCTCCAATCAAAACAGTCAAAAGATGTTTCCATTGTGGCAGGAAAAATCATTTGGCCATGCATTGCTTATATAAACCATCTGTTACAAAATAGACTGTGGTGCAAAAACAGGCCATTGTTGATCACAGGTACTTAAAAGTCAACAATAGACAACTCACACATTAAAAACAAGTTTTAGCAAAATCCAAAGCAAACATAAAAAAGGTATGGTGTGTTAAAGGCAAAAACACAGATCAAACTCCTATTGCAAGTGTTGAGATTGTTAAGTCAAAAGTTGGAACTGGTAATGCAAATTCTGAAGCTGTTAGCACTCAAAACCCAGTTCAAACTGCTAAGCCTAAAACTGGAACTGGTAGTGGAGCTTCTGAGAATGTTAAAGAAAAGTTTGGAAAGAATACCTGGATACCTCATGTCATAACAAAATACTCCTCACAAATACACCTGTGGATCTCAATAAGTTTAAAAAAACACAAACAGTATTTAGTTATGTCAATGCACAAGGACAACCCAAAACCAATTTGGTTTGGGTTTTACTCCACTACTAACTAAGCTTTTTCTGTGCAGGGCAACCACAGGACCCAACATAAGACAAGATGGCATATGGACAGTGGATGCTCTAGGCACATGACAGGCAACTCTGAATGGTTGTCAAATTTCAAAAGCTTTGAAGGAGAGTTTGTTGCATTAGGTGGAAATTCCAAAGGAGGTAAGGTAACAGGTAAGGGTACTGTCAAAGTAGACAATATGATCTTTAATGATGTTTTGTATGTTGAACAACTGAAGTACAATTTACTAAGTGTGTCTCAAATCTGTGATAAACAAAATAATGTTTTGTGTAACAACCTAACTTTTGGTCCAACTTAATTTCTGTATTTTTGATCTAATAATGTAATTTTATTACATTAGGTGTTTTGTAAGTTAACGAAGTATGAAATAATTTAATTAAATTATATTTTAGTTATTAAAGATAATTAAAAGAGATGTAAAATACAAAAGTGAAAGTTGGTTAAATACACATAATGATAAAATGAAGTATATTAACTAAATTAATGGTCATTTAACAACCATTTAAAGAAATCTACTCTCTCTCTCTACTCTCTCTCTATCTCACGGCTAACCTCACAAATTCATCCAAGAACTCCATAAATTTGCAATCAATTCAAGATTCAAGACAAGAAGGAGTTACAAGAAGCAACAATTAACAATATTCTACAAAGATTCAAGGTAATTTTATGTTTAAATGTGTTCTTTAGGTTCAAATTAGACCTACGGTTTCTAGTTAAACATAGGGTTTCTAGAATTTCTATAAGTTTCAAAATGAGTTCAAAATTTATCAAATAGAAACATCAGTAACCATTTTAATCATAGTTTTGTTACTGAAATCGAAAGAAAAACAGAAAGAATAAAGTGTAACAGTGTGTTTGTGTGTCTGCATGAGATATCGAAACCAATATGTAGGTTTCGGTAATACCCACACTACCGAGACTAAATATATGTTACAGAAACCGTATTGAAACCTTTTGAGTAATACAAGGTTTCGGTAAACACATTATCGAGACCCTATAAAGCTACAGAAACCCAAGTGACAAAAATTGAAGAATACCGAAACTCACCCATAGGTTTCGGTAATGTACCGAAACCCACACAAAAATACCGAAACTTTTATAAGGTAACGAAACCATGAAACCTACTGAAACTTCTTGAATATTGAAACTTTTGTGACCTATACCGAAACCTCAAGGTTTCGGTAATCAATATACAGAAACTTTCCAAACATATAGAAACCATATATGTAATTTTAGTCTTTTGTTTCCTTCTTGTATGAATGCATGTATGTGTATAGTGTTTGTGATTGTATGTGTGTATATATATATATTGTAGGTCCCGAGAGGTTCCCAAAGTATATAGCTTTAAGCTGTAGAGGGGGGGGGGGGGGGTGAATACAGCTATTTAAAAACTACACACTATTTTCTCAATGTTTGTATGTATTATCAACAATTTGTTAATTACAAACAAGCTTGAATGCGGAATAGTTCAAGCTGAGATGACAGATACAACAGTATGTTCACTAGTATAAGACAAACTCAAACTAGTATAAATGAATACATTCACTAGAAGCACTCACTGTGTTTACAAGACTTAAGGGAACAGCTTATGTAAAACAGCTTAGACACACAGTATACTGATTTACACAGAAGGCTTGCATGCATGAAAATCACACTTGCACGTTCACTCTTGGTTTCAGCACTTAGCTTTCTTCACAACTCTTTCTGTCCTTAGAAGCTTCCTTTTATACTCACTCAGAGGATCTAAGAGAAACATCTTCATTGACGGATGGAAAAAGGAAAAGTCTTGTTGAAAAGACAACATAACCTTTTCTGCACTTTTCTGAAAAAGCAGACTTGTCTTCATATGTGCAGAACTTTTGTCTTTTTACTTTGTCTACTGTTGCATTGCCTTTAACTAATTTAGGAATGTCAACTTTGCGTCTTTCTTCCTTGTAAAGGCCTATTTTGATATAAGAAAAAGGTCTGTCACCCTTTTTCAAATAACCTTTTGTCTTCATGTTACAGAACAGCTTGGGCAGGCTGAGCAGTTCTGTTTTCCACTTTGTCTTCGACTTTGTAAACTGATCTTGTAGTAAAAAACAATACATGATGACTTGGAAACATATTCCATAAAGTGTTTAGCCTGTTCACAAAGAACAGGTTCTGTTCACAAAGAACAGAACACTTTAAAAGTGCCCAAGCTGCTCACCAGTGTAGAGCAGCGTAGACAGTTTATGTCCAGCCTGTTCAGCAGACAGAGCAGCTTGGACAAACTGTCTTAGTTGCAACACATGCAACACATAGAACAGCTTATGACTAATATTGCAAATCATTTTCAGGCTTCAATAAGGCATATAACAGGCCTTAAATTCAACCTTCAAATGCATCAACAGGTTTGATTATCAATCTCCCCCTCAGATGTAGAACAGGTTTGACTGAGGCCTTTTTGTGCCTAACAATCTCCCCCTATTTGCAATAACCAGTCTAAGCTGGTCTTATCAAAAATCATTGTATATTTTTACAGTACATTTTGCAGAATTGAAATTACAACATTACAGTAAAGTAAAAGATCAGTTTATATATACACTGATTCTTGATTACATACAACAACACATGTTTTTACAAGAGTACAACTAATGTACTAAAGTATTTTACAACTAATGTAAAAGAAAAGATTACAACTTATGTAATAATGTACAACTAATGTACAAGATGTTTGGACTGTTTGAGTTGGGAGCAAATAATGGCAAGCCTGTCCAACTGATGGACAGCTCCCATTCTTCACCTACCCAGATGGTAGATGGACTTTACTCCATTGGAGGGGGATCCTGGAACATCTTTTCCAGTTCTTCTCTTGTATCCTCAAGTTCCTCAACTTCACTTCTGATGACCATGAACTTGGGATCATTGAGCTCTCCTCTTTCATAGAAGCCTCTGAGCTGATCCCAGACGGCTGCTCTCCATCTGCTAGACTGCCTAAATGAAACTGCAAGTCTGAAGGCGGCAAGTTGTCTCAGATCAACTTTGTATAGCTCTGAGGCTCTTTGGAAGCACTTCTTCTGAGTTAGAGGATCTACAAAAAATGCCCCCAGCTCAGGTTCTTCAATAATTTTGCCATCCTCAAACTCTATTCCACTTGGCAGGCTATGATCAACTCCCTTCATTTCAATGGCATAGTCGCCCTGTTCGATCAGTGTAAGGAGTAGCTCCATCTCTGTGTCCTTCTTTGTTCTCCTGGCCTTTATTTTTGGATGTGTCACAAAGACACCTTCACTAATTTCCTTAGATATCAGGCCAAGATCCTTTACTCTTTCCATCAACTTCTTGACATATGCCCTGATCTGTTTAGCAGTTTCAGACTTTGATTCACTCAGGGCAACTGCCAGCTCAATCCACTCCCTGTATCCCATCTGAGCTACATCAGTGTGGTCATAAGTTTCCAATTCTGGGCCTGTTGCACCCATCCTTGTTATTTTAAGCTTCCACTGACTGCCTTTCCTTGATACAGGGACAGCTTTGACAATTGCTTCCTTGGCTAGCCTTCTTTCAGCAACATCATGAAACTTTTTCTTAGCCAAGTTGTCAAAGTGGTATTGAGCTCTTGCATGGGGTACTGTTGATTTGGTCACAGAGACCTGAGTACCTTTCTCTACTTCCTTCTCTTTCTCCCCTGCTGATTGTCTGGCAGCATCCATTATTTTCTTTTGCACCTCCAAAGTAGACATTTTAATTTTCTTTGCTTCTTGGAGTGCAAAGGATTTAGCAGCTTTAGCAGATTCTTCTTCTTTTCTCAATTCCTCCAGAGCTTGAAGCTGTTCTTCTCTAAACTCAAAGTACTTGTGCATAGGAAGACCCATCTCTTTAGCCCTGGCCTTGTGAAATTGAATTTCTGCCTGCTTCTGCTGCATGGGATCATCAGCTACCTTTTCTTTTCCTTTAGCTGCTGCTGTAGTGACAGCAGCCTCAGGAATTTCCTCTTCTTCTTCTTCAGATAGAATTAAGTGCCTCCTTTTACTGCTAGGCCTGTCCTCAGGAATGACTTCCTCCCCCTTAGACTGAGCAGGGTTTGGAGAGACAGCCTGAGTAGGCATAGCAGCTTGAGAGGCACCTTCAGCTGTACCTGTTTCAAAGACATCTGCTGGCTGACCAGTGTGAGTTGCAGACACTGGTATCTCCTTAGGAGAAGAAGTTTTCTCCCCCTTAGACTTAGTCTTCGAGGCAGATGACTTCTCCCCCTTTGAAGGAGATGAAGCAGCGACTTCAACACCTGGTCTGCCTGAAGACACAAAGTCAGCAGGCTTGCCAGCAGGTTTAGTAGAAGGTTTAGGACCAACAAGGCTAGTCACTAAGTAAGCCAAGTTATCCTTCACCTCAGTAAGCTGGGAAAGACAAGTCTGAAGAGAAGTGGAGTGGGAATCAGCAAGGGATGTGAGCTTAACAATGTTTTCCCTGTCAGACGCTGTGAACAGCAGAGTTTGCAGCTGTGCAAGATGAAGTTCTAGAGAATCTTGCACATCAGCAAGATCTGATGACACAGAGTTTGATAGGGAGCCAATTAGAGTTTGTAAGCTAGCCAGAGTGGCTGGAATGGTAGAGTTGCAAGAAGTGAGAAGTGATGACAGCTGTTGGGAAATGGCTGTCATTGAGGACACAGAGTCCTGCTGTATGGAAAGAATAGAGGAAAGAGAGGTGGACACAGTTTGCAGCTGAGCAGTGAGTGCTAACAGCTGTGGAGATTGATCAGGCTGTGGAGTGGTAGGGAAAGAGGCCTTGAACGAATCAAAGAACCCCTGAAGTTGTGCAGACACAGAGTCTGATATGATGGAGGGTAGAGAGTTCATGGTGTTTTCCAAAGAACCAACTTTGTTGGTCAGCAAAGAAAGCTGATCCTTCAAAGGCAGGTCTTTGGGAGATGGAGGTGTATGGGTAGATTGTTTTGAGTGGGTAGATGGAGAAGATGATGATGAAGCTGGTGTTTGAGGATGTGATGGAGAGGGAAGAGGGACTTTGGACAGAAGCTCCATAGCCTGGGCAAAAGTAAGATGGCCCAGGTTGGAGGGATCAAGAGGTCCTTCAGCAGCGGCTGTAGCTGCATCACCAGGAGAAGGGGATGATGTTTGGGGCCTTTCAGATGCTGCTTGTGTTGCAACACCCTCATGAAGACCAGTGGTGGTTCCCTCTGCAGTGCCTTGGTCTAAAGGCACCTCATCATTGGGAGATGGGATATGCATTTCAACATCAGCAGTGGTGAAACCTCTAGATGGAATTTGCATGGAGGGAGCAGCCTCACCAGAGGGATGGTGTGATCCCTGAGGTTCATCAGCTTGGGATGTTGGTCCCTCAGCAGCTGTTTGGTGTAAAACAGCTGTATCATGGGGAGCAGAAGTTTGAGGCTGAGCTGCTGATTGGTCTATATCAGCAGCGTGGGCACCTCGTGCAGACTCAGGGTGTGAGGAGATTTTAGTGGGGGACAGTGTGGACACAGTATGGAGTGGAGAGGACTCCTGTCTTTCAATATCCTCAGCCTGTTGGGAGGCTGGGATAGTTGATGTGGGTATCTCCGTTTGTACAACTGGTTCCTGTTGGGAGGAACCAGAGGGTCTAGGCTGACTCTGGGTTGACTCAGATTGGAGTGAAGCATGCTCCAGATGAGCTGAACCTTCTCCCAAAATAGGAGAGGCAGCTGAGGTTGCTTCTTTTTCAACTGAACCCTGTTGAGAGGGAACAGAGGAGGTGGTTTTGTGGGCTGTTTTCTTTTTAGCTAGTGATTTGCGTTGGTAATGAATGGATGATGTGGGTGATTGTGGAGAGGGGAGAGGATCTGTATGGACAGGGTGTGAGACTGGGTCAGGAACAGTGGGGCTGGCCTGTTCCATAGTCTCTTGTGCCACAGAGGCACCAGCCACAAAGGCTTCGGGCTCAATGGTTGAGCCAGGGTGAGGAGCCTGCTCCTCCTCAGCCACAGAGGCTAAAGGAATAGACTCAGACTGAGCTGTTTTGGCCTTCTTTTTCACAGGCCCAGCTTCAGTTGCCAGGGTCCTTTTAACAAGCTTGGACTTGGCTTTGGATTTTGCTACGGGAGCAGCAGCTTCTGGATCCACCCTCACATCAGAGGGTCCTTCCACCAAACCTAACAGCCTCCTCATTGGTGTGGATAGAGGAGGCTCATTTTGCAATACAGGAGTATGAAAAATTCTATTCCCTATGACAGGGAATGCAGCAGACTTAAGTAGGGGCTGAGAGTTGTAAAGTTGCTCACCACAAACATGGCTGAAAATGAGACTCAGAAACCTGGGATAACGGACAGCAGCTGGTCTTGGCTCTTGCTGCACAAGGTTTCTCATGTTCGAAAAGATCCACTTAGCCATGTCAAGAGTAGTCCCATCCACTAGCTGTAGGACTATTGGAACTTCATCTCTACTGAGTTGGTCGAAGGAACCAACCTTGCTGCTGAAACACTGTAGGTCCCGAAAGGTTCCCAAAGTATATAGTTATAAGCTGTAGAGGGGGGGTGAATACAGCACTTTAAAAACTACACACTCTTTTTCTCAATGTTTGTATGTATTATCAACAATTGTTAATTACAAACAAGCTTGAATGCGGAATGGTTCAAGCTGAGATGACAGAAT